>LPNX011118249.1:17251-60868 GCA_001517045.1 Pseudotsuga menziesii
CACAGGGCTTTTTCCCTGGGAAATTTTGTAAACCATCTATTGTAAGAGGAACTACTTTGTCTTACATGAGAGACTGCAAACTTTGCTTGCTGGAAGAGGTGCAAGATGGAATACATCACATGTATTTAATTGAGCTATGTGAAGAGGAACTATTTCGTTTTCAGCTATGACTCTTTAACTGTGAGAATGTTCTGATTTCTGAACCTATGTTCTTGCTGGAATATTCTTAAGTTTAATTTTGTGATGTGGTTTTCCATGGTGAGTAATATTGGGCTTGTTCATAAATAATCAGCTATCTGGTTGTTGAAATATTTTGTAGAGTGTTCATGTGTTTTGGAAGAAAGTCTCAGCTATCTGAAACATTTCACAATGCATGTACTGATTGTATTATTCACCGAACATGATAATTCTGCTCCCTAGGGATAGATTAGATAGTTAGTTTATTTTTTTTACTGTATCTGATTTGGTTGCTTGCGAGCACAAGACGAGAGGTAAGAACCTGCACATCACATTGTGACCGCTCCCTGCATCTTGATCACCCTGCATTTAGTTAGGCACTTGCATTTCATTTCTTAAAGGAAAAAAACACAAAAACTAGGTGGGCTGGGCCGCAACCGGTAAAGCCTTTGTTTTGTTTCTTGACCTACGGTAGCCGGACCGCAAACCGGACGAATTCCCTATTCCAAACAGTCAACGGGCTAGTTGGGAACGTTGATTGGGGAGAATCCGTTACTGTTGCCGCGTGCGAATTTCCAGGCCTCAACAGACCCTTTACACAGGTTAATAATGATCCGCTAAGACTACACACTTCCAAAAGTAGGCATTGTACAAAATCAACTCTCAGTTCTTGGATTTGGTGGATAGCCTCCATTTGCACCATATATGTATCCAGGAAATCATTTTGTATCTGTTATACATCACCACAACCAGCTGGCCTTACTAGACCTGTATCACAAACAACAGGATCAATGTTTCAAGGAACTGTACCAAATTAAATGTACATGAACTCTCTTGCTCAACATGCTACACCTTTAGGGACAACTTGGCAAGCTCACTTGTCAGTTCCACCTTATTCTTCTACTGCATATCTCCTTGGTGGTCCTCCCATACAGAATCCAAGACCTTATACAAGCCCTATGATTTTAGGCATGCCACCACTTACCAGTAAGATTACTCATGGTGGCTCAGCTTTTTCATGAGTAGCACAAATGGGTTGAAGTCGGGAATGGGAAAAACAGGCATTTTGGTTCCCTTCAACTACTATTTGTACATCAAGAATGAAGTCAAGATAGGTTCAACATTGAAAATATGTTCCACATACTTTATTTGACTTTGGGATTCCATGTTTGTGCAAGAAATTTATGTTGGGTTCATTTTTTTCATCCTTCAAACAAACAGGGGAGGTGCTTTCTACAGCTTGGGTGGGGCGGGGTGATCTATCGATTCTTTCTTTCATGTGTTAGTGTATAATGGTGTATTGTATAGAAAATATTTGTGGGTAATGTTGCATTGGTTGCTTTGAATATGGAATCAAATCTTTGTTTGTGAGTAATGGTGCATTGGCTTCCTTGAATATGTATTATGGATACTAGCATAGCTCATCAACTCTTGTGTGTTATGGTCCATTCAATATGGCCATTGGATTGGCGTACAATATCTTTCACTGTATTTTAAGTTTAGTAGTGGTAACACAAACATTCACTAAGTTATACTACTTGACTAACAAAACAAAGGTCTTTCTGCTAAGTGCATTATTTCCATACATAATAATACATATATATGTGTGCTATATGGCTCATTTATGTATGCTATTGAAGTAAATTCTAGATGCAAACCAATGCAAAGTCTAAATTTTTTTGTATATTTTCATTTCATCACAGTTTTTGAGATTCTACCAGCCTTGATCAATGTTATAGTAATGGTATAGTTGTTTCATACTTGTCTCGTATAGAAAGGGGGTGACAATAAGTGTTTTATAAAGTGAATTGCATAATGTTATAGTGTTTTAAGAATGAGTTTGGATCACATGGACTTTTTCCCATATTCAGCATAGGAAATCACACTTGTGGCTAAACTATATCTGCATGCTGCTATGGCTTTTTTTATCAGAGCAAATTCAAATTTATGAATTTCAATTTTGAGTTACTATTTTAGCATGTGTATTTTTAATATTGCACATTTCTGCACCATATGGATTTGGTAAAAATCTTCTTAAAGTGAAGAATATCACTTCAAACCTTAAACTGGTGATGTATCTTAGCATTTTCCAATTCCATATTGCTCTTAGGTTGGGTCAATTGTCATATGTGGATTTGGATTGGGTTTTTTTGTCAGAACATGCAGACTTAGAAAACAAGGCATAGAAGGTGTTTATTTTTCTACAATTGAAGGTCGGGCATTAGACTCGACACTTTTGACCAGATTTGAATGAAGGTACTTCATATTCAGACATGTTTGTAATGGTGCAGTTTTGTTTGATATCTAAGAATTTGAAAAGTATGGTCAAAATCCAGTCTGAAAGGAAGTTTTAAATTTTCTTATTCTATTCATCTTTAAACCTTAAAGTTTAAACAAAAGATAAATGTTGTTGAATATATTCACATTGTATTTGAGCACTTGCATGAAATTATGTGGCTCGATACAATGCTAAGGACTTGCCTCAACATGTACAACATATTTAATTAAATGTGTTGCATAATTTCTCCATTCATAATTTCCACACTATACAGAGGGTAGGAATCATCTTTCAAAGAATAATTTTCAATATAGGAAGCACAGAAGGAAGACTCTAGCATGAGTGATCATGTTAAAAAAGAGCCAAGTAATGCAAGGCACGTGTCACATTTTTTGTTTCAAAGATCAAAATTGTATTGTATAACCTCGGTTCTTTTGTAGATATCTGTACTAATAAAGTCAGAGAGGCAGATGGAATAGTATGGTGCTATAATAACCACATATATTCCTAAACGTGACCTAGAAGTTTTGAAAAGCAAAAAGTTGTTTGTTACTGCAGCCTATATGTTGTGTTATTGATGTCTATTCAAGCATTTTTGTGCTTTGGTAAAGCCAATATCTTCCGGCTAACTTTGGCTTTCCTTGTAGCATTATATTGCTACATCTTTGAAGACAATTTTGAATACTGTAAAACCTAGTAATGAAGTTGTCTTATGTTGGAGCTTCTTTTTCTAAATTAACATGATGCATCCTTGCTCATGTTCTAATATCTACTTGTATAAAACCTTTATTAGAGTCTATTTATCACTAAGTTTTGTAATACGGATTTCTTTTATGTTGTGTATATAAATTGTCTTCTGAGTTCAGATATGTAAACTAACACAACAGTCACACTACTGGCAATGAACTTTGAAAAATATATTTTGCACATTGCATTTCATTAGATAAGTTCTTCATCTAGGGCAGATGAATTTGTCTATAGAATTGGGGTTGTGCCTATGAATTTACACATTGTATTTCATTAGATAAGTTCTTCATCTAGGGTAGATGAATTTGTATATAGAATTCGGGTTGAGCCTATGATGCTGATACTAAATCTGGTTTTGGGACCGAATTTTCCAATACCAAACCTAAGGATTCCCAATGCGTAATTCTTCCACCATTTGCACTCGCTACATACAAACAGCAAGGAAGTATTGGTGTTGATGTAATTGTAACTTCGGAATGTATTCACTTGTATCTCTTATCTATTGTAACCCGTTGTTTATTCTGAGATGTTATCATGTTAATGCACACCCCGATGTTCCAATTGGGAGAATCAATAATGTAAACAAGTCATGTCAAGTCATAGTGGATAACCCTCTGATTGTCTAAGAGTTAAAGTCCCCGCAGTTCTAGGGCACTAGGGTTATTAGACTCTCCAAGTAGAGGTCGCCCCTAGTAGGGTTTTAGTCATGTCGGCATTAGTATAAATAGAGAGCTGGACTCTCTATTTAGTACACATCACTCACACACTCAAGTGTAGCGCATAGTTGAGAAAGGAGAAGACACTGGGGATAGACAAGAAGAAGATTATTGCTGTCGGGAGTGCATCTTACTGTTTTGGGGTTTTACCTTTTGTGTTGATTCTATCTCTGAGGAAGTTGTGGGGTTTTCTCCATTTATGGTTTCCCCGATGAAAAACATTGTGTTCATTGTCTCTTGTGTTTGATTATTGTACTTGTTGTTCTCTCAGTAAAGATCCTAACATAATGCTAGCTTGAATGTTGAAAAACTAACATGGTATCAGAGCTAACCTGAGAAGAAGACACTGTGCAGCTGCGGGAACTAGGGATTCCTATTTTGTGGATCTCTCTCCACATATTTTCAACAAAAGTAAGGTGGAATAACTCTCCTCCTTAGGGTGCATCTTTCTGTCGAAGCAGAATCCAATTCTTAGGTTTTTCAGTTTTGGACCTGTCACTGCTGCCGAAAATTAGGGCTTTTCACAAAAGAGGAATTTTTCAATGATCCTAGGCCTGGATTGATCTCATCCCCAAAATAGAAGTTAAGGATAAATTTCAAGGCATTTGGGTGGACAGAACTCCAGAAAAGTGAAACCCTAATTTGCTCCTAAACCAGCTCTACAGAATTTCAGCTCAAGTTTCAGATCCGATATCTTGACCTGGTAAGATCTAAAATATTTTGTATTTCCATTTGAGGTTCTCAGTTAATATGTCTCATCATACCAAGCTTGATGAAAATCTTAAGGGAGCTGATAACTTCTGAGCTTGGAAGTATAGGATCTCCCTGGTCCTGGAAGAGAATGAGTTGGACTCCTACATCCATGAGGAGGTTCCAGTTCTAGAGGGAGATGAGGCTAAGGCTTTGCATAAGGAGAAGTTGGTTATGGAAAAGAGAATCATTGTCGATTCTATCAAGGACCATCTCATACCATAGGTGTCCTCCCTAAAGACACCTAAAGCTATGTTTGATGCCCTAACCAAATTGTTTGAAGGGAAGAACATAAACTGGAAGATGACTCTGAGAAACCAACTGAAGAATGTGAAGATTCAGAATGCAGAAACAATCCATTCTTACTTCACAAGAGTTTCTCAAATCAAGGAACAACTAGAAGTTGTTGATGAAGAAGTCAAAAATGCAGAGATTGTGATGACTACCTTGAATGGCCTTCCTAGGTCATGGGATTCTTTCATCCAAGGAATCTGTGCTAGAAAGAAGTTAGTCAAATTCAGCAGAATATGGGAAAAGTGCTCTCAAGAAGAAGCTCGGGTAGCAGCTCTGTCACATGCCCCAATTTTGCAAAAATAATATTATCATATTTGATTTTATTTCAAGACAATATGTTAAATTTTATGCTAAGTTGTAATTGATGACTTAGCAGAGTCAAGGATGTTGAATGTAATTCTGAATATTTTAATTATAAATAAATAAAAGTGGAGACAACAACTTGGGAGAGCTGTTAAAAGAGTGTTTATTGGTCAAGTTCGTGGAGGAGACTGGGTGGAGAGCAAATAGACAAGTGGCAGCATCCTCAAACACTTCCAATGTTGCAGGTGGCAACCTCCCTACATTTGAGGTCATGATCCCCAAAGAAAGTGGGATCAGAGCAGGTGGCTCAATTAATTACAACTAACCCAAAAAAAATACCTAGGCAATCTTAATAAAAATGCCCATTGAAGAGAGCTGAGGTTGTTCATTCCAAGAAGAGAATCATTCAGGTGAATGTACTTCAAAGGATTTCATTGGGAAGGGAATTTGTGGAAAGTGTTTGAGGGGTAAACTACAGAAAGTGATCTAGTGCAGCTTTTCAGCTGAAGGATCTTACTGCTGAGTGTAGAGTTAGTACTGAGTCATTGGACTAGTATTTGTTGCTTGCTCCACCAGTTCTCAGCCAAGGAGACCAGGAACAGGCTCGGGGTCCTGAGAAGACACTGTTTGAGTGCTCTCCAGGAGTTGGTAGGGAGGAATAGCCTCCCATTGCTATTGTTGACCAGCTTAAACAGGTTCTACAGTCTTTTATTTACTGTGTTAAAAGTTTATATCTGAGAATGAATGATTAATGAATGATTACATGTTTTGTAGTGAACTGATAGAGCTTGCAATCCTTTAGTTATTTGAATATTGAATCTGTATTTGATGAAAATAATCCTAACCTATGTTTTTCCCCGTCTGGAATGGACTAGACCGTGCTCTAGCACAAACAGTATATTTTAAATAAAAGGATATGATAGAAATATGGATTGAATAAAGTTATTATGTATTCAGAATAATGGAATAATTTATTTCTGTATATAGTTGTTTTCAGGAAAGAATATTAATCTGTCTAGTTAAGTTTATTGTTTAAACCAGACTGTTGTAATAAGAATGCTAGCAAAGAAATAACCATAATACTTTACAGACAGCAGGTTTATTTCTTTAACAAGTTGTTATAATAAATAGGTTATTGTTCTTATTCAAAACTGTTTTCTGTAAAATGATACTATTAACCTGTAACATAGGTAAAATAATTAACTTAGATAAAGCACTCATTTATTTCTGTGAAGAAAGAATCAATTTGTTTTACATGGTTTATTTTATTGTTCATACTGTCTAACTATATCTACAAATGTTCACATTTCAAGTAGGGTAATACTAGCATAGTTATTTTTATAAATAAATTAACTACACCAATTTATTATATTGTAACAAGGAAACAATAACAAAACCTATCTATGTATTTATTTAAATAAAATAGACTGAATGCAATGGTAAATAACATTTAATAAATATTATTTATAAATGAACTAATTCATTTAAATAAGCTAAAAAAAATTAATTATAAAAGAAAGTACAGGGTCGAAACCCTCATAGTATTAACATTGTAATTAATAATCAGTTAAGCAATAATCCAAGGTTTTGGATTATTTAGTATTTTGAACAATAAAACTATTGCATATTATTACAACCCTTTAAGGACAGAGAAAGATAACATTGGAATTATAATACTATATACCTGTAACAACAATTAAGTTAAAAATTTATTATTAAACTGAAACTTAAAAAGATAAAATAAAGAAATTATTTTATACACAGTTCACTTACAAGAATAACCCTTGCTCGAATATTCGAGCTTATAAACAAATTATTATAATAAAAAGAAATAACAGAATAGGTTATAATAATACATTTAACGCAAGATAAATTTAAACAGTAAAGTTTTTCATTACACAGTCAAATGAGGGTAAAAACCCTAGTATACAAAATTACAGTAAGAGCATAAAAATTAACTGAGTTCGAGCTCAAGAGAGATGATCTCTATGCTTAAAAACTAAACAGATTTTGGCTTGACAAGTCGCAAGATCTATTAACATAACGGTATATAAAAACAAGTAAGCACAACATTTACAAGTCACAGCATAAGCTGGAGTACCCTGCTAACAGCAAGGGTTTAGCAAAACTAAACAAGTAGACCGAAGAACAGTAACCCATGAACGGTCACTAGCAGGCCTTAACCTTCCAACCGAACACTGTCCCTTAAGGACTGAATAATCTTGGAACACCATTGGTTATCCAGGGCTTACCCGTAGTCAATGTGTCGGCCTTTACTCGTTTGCACTAGCTGCCAAGAGAGGTGTGAATCGTTACCTGCAAGGGGGAGAAACCACAATAATTAAATTTATGCTTCATACTATAAACCGAGTTAAGGTTAAGTCTTAAAACTGTTAAAAACAATTACATACATGGAAGTGAAGGTTATGTAGCCACTGAGAAACAGTAGCACCACCACCAGCGAGACCAAGAACCAAACCTTCATTTTTCCCTGTGACAGAGACGAATTAAATGCATGCACCAGCCATTGCTAGCAGCAGCAAGTAACTCCTTAAAATTATCCCTACAGGAAAGCCGTGGAGGAATGAACCAAAAGCCACTAACAGGCCAGGCCATAAGCTTTAAGTCATGGCCCTCAACAAACTCTTGCCAAGGTAAACTCACAGTGCAAACAAGAGCTCGACTACGAAGAAGATAAACTGAACATTTTAAACCAGGACTCGGAGCTCGTTAAATTCACAGTAGGGTAAGCATGGTGGCCATGGAAACAGTTGCAGAGTGGCTCGAAGGCCCGGGAACCACGGAGGAGAATGACAAAGAATAGGGTTACACAAACTCTTATACTTCCAACACTTGGCCGAGAAAAAACACGTGGTCACTTAGATTTTTAACCATGCAGTGGGTCGACGCTATAGTTCCTGCATGCAAATGATTTACAATGATTTGAATTATAATTCTATGAACATTCATATAAGTATTATAATCATTCAAATGTTCCACGTTATTATATATATGTCAACCTACGATTGCATGGGCATAAACCATGAACCTTCGGATCGTTGACAAGGTTATCATATAGTCATCATATAGTTCAGAATGATGATGATTTCAAAGCCTATGAATTTTTTTAATACAAAACCTTACACATAAACCAATTGATGGAGTGATCTAATGCCTTGTCCCTTTACAATATCAAGTTACAATGTGAACTTTATAATTAATTTGTTTATTCATAATAAGCTTACGTTGACCATGAAATCGATGCAACCTTATAAACTATAGTTTTGCTCAAAGTACTTTATGCATGAAAGCTTTAGTTCATCGCTAATCCTATATTCATTTCATCATAGCATTGATATTACATTTATGAATATAGGTAAGTCTTGTGCTTATCGTAACTTTGTTTATGGAGAAATCATATGATACTTTGAAGAGATACCAAGTAAAGAGCTATTTAATCACCTAGCAAAACTATGATTTTTATTATAAAGTATCCTAATAATCTATGCACGGCTAATCTTGTACTACCAACTTTTATGTTGTGACTTTATAAATGTACACAACATAGTTTTAATAGAATCATGAACTTTGTAAATTTTACTTGTTTATAACCAGAATTACTGTTAACGTGGATATCTTATAAACAAGAGAGTTTATGTGTGTGGGTGAGTATCATAGAAAAACCATAAATTCAGTGGGTGACAAATACTAGGATGTTGGCTATGTGTTATATGGAAACATTTTTATAAATTCTTTACCTAGCTCAGATCAACGAAAGTTTAATAGCTTTTGGTTATTTTACTCAAACATAGAATGTACTATTAGTTTCACCATGTTTTTTATTAGTAACATAATTTTAGAACTATCTCGTGCTTGCATGACGTGGTAAATCAATCTTTCTTGAAGGCTTTGACCTCAATAAACTGTTTGTGGTTAGTAGCTCAATTCAAGAGAAGTATTATAGAAAAAAAAATATAGGAAACAGAAGTGGAACAATCCCACTAGATTCTAAGTCCTTAGGACCACATGTTTCACTGTAACGTTAGAACCTTACAGGCAGTAATCTTCATCATAGAAGATGAATATCAAGCAGTGGGTTATACTATTACTATAAGTTGATAGTGTATAATACCGAGAAAACAATCATTATAGCAGTACAAGTTATGCACTCTAAGTGAAAATAACTTACAAAAAGATCACAAGTTGGGAATCAAGGAAAGTATTTACTGTTGCTACTTACATTTAAGAAAGAACTCATTTATAGGTATTTCGTTTGCAAGAATAATTGAAGGAATCAAAACTACTTGTTTTACCTCATAGAAGTAGCTTGATATAGGAAAGCTTAATTACTAAGCTATTTATTTTGCAAGTAGAATTATAGCTGGATGCTTTATGGAATTAAAGGTGTTACTCGATCATTCATAGCTGTAAAACCTGTAAGAACAAGTAAGCTTTCTGTGTTAGCTTAAACGCTAAGTAATCCCCAGAGTACAAAGACAGTTCCACCTACTTGTTGCAAATTAAAACTCATTAGCAAACTGAAAGAAGAATTATTGCATAAGTTAAACCTAACCTTGTATCAAAAAAATAGAATGCTAAATTACTTAATCAAGATTATGTATTACCTAATCTGGTAACTGTTTCTTTTATAAATAACTGTTAGTTGTTAGTAAACCGCATTCTCAGCATTTTTATGTATTTTCAAAAATTTAAATTTTTGTGAAAATTTGGGGTTTTGACATATGGTATCAGAGCACAAGGTTCAAACACTAGGCCTTAATGAAGCCCAACTAGCTTTTAGGAAATAGTAAACTAAATTATTATGCTGACGTATTTTTTTCTTTTAAATGTTATTCAATAGAGAATTGTTTTCTGAAGTTTAACAGACAGGTATGGAAATACTGGAAGAGTATGCAGAGGCGGAATCTCCAGTTACTGAAACAGGAAATCTACCAAGAGATCCTATACCAGAGGATTTAACTATCAATTCCTCAGAATTGTTACAAACTGTAAAAGACCTAAAAACTGAAATGGAGTCAGTAAAGCGAGAAAATGAAAGTATTCTGAGGGCTCAAGAAGAGCTGAACCAGATCCTAACTGAAAAGTTTCAAACTGAGGGTAGGGGTAGAAGAACAGAATCAGAAGATACAAGTCATCAACGTAAATCTAAAAAAATGAAACATACTAAAATTGAAAGTATTTCGTCTTCTGAAGTGTTTGGTGAACAATAAAATTACCATTCTACTAGTGATAGTAGTGATGATAATCAGTACACTAAAAAGAGGAAATACAAACCTTATGAGGAGATTTCCGGGGAATTCAAAAAGATAAAACCACCAACCTTTAATGAAGAGACTGAGAAGGGGGAGGAAGCTGAATCCTGGTTATCTGTGATAAAGAAGTACTTCCAAATATATAACTATTCTAACCCGTTAAAGGCTAGAATGACTATTTATAACCTCTCAGGAAAGGCTAACATTTGGTGGCAGGACTTGAAAAGAGTTAAGGGAATAAAAGAGAAAAATGTAAACTGGAGTACCTTTAAGAGGTATTTCAAAAAGAAATTTATGTCTGAGCAAAATTATGAGGAAAGGGAAAATGAATTTTATGAGCTGAAGTTAGGATCCATGACAATGAAAGATCTGAACAGCAAGTTCTTAAGTCTGCTTAGGTATGTACCATACCTTGTAGATGAGAAACCAAAGGTACATTGATTCCTCGATTGTTTACCTTATCATATTAAGGATAGAATTGAATATGATAAACCAAAGAACTTGGAAGAAGCTATGAGAAAAGCTAACTTCTGTTTTGAGCAGAATCGAAAGAAAGAAAGCTTAGCCAACTGGAAGGCTAAGAAAAATAATAATCAGTTTGAACAAAAGAAGAAGGATTTTGTGCCTAATAGAAATTCTAAGAACAATAAGGCAAGAAATTATCCTACTAACAAGAACTTCCAAGGAAATAAGAACAATACACCCAACAACCAGAATAATTCTAAAGGTGAGGAATTTGCAAATAATCATGGAAATTTTACCAAGAACTTTGAGCGCAAGGAGCCTATCAAGTGCTGGGAGTGTAATGGCCCACACTATGCTTTAGTCTGTCCAAATCGGAAGAAGTGTTAGCAACATTCATACCATACAGGAGGAGATGACCGTTGGGGAACTAGCGAGGACCATGCCCAGAATCAACGCAGCTTTGGAGAATCGACAAGCTGAATATCAGACTTCCATGGTGGAAGTAGAAGGTATGATAAATCAGGCCCCTGTAACTATTTTGATTGATCCAGGAGCTAGTCTCAGTTATATTGCACCTCAAATAGTAGAAAAATGTAAGTTATCTGTTGAAAAATTTGAGAAATCTTGGTTAGTTCAGTTAGCCACTGGTACTAAAAGAAAGGTAACTTGTTTTGCAAAAGAATGTGAAATAGTTATGGATCATTTTGAAACTGTTGTCAAACTTAATGTTTTGCCTCTTGGTTCTTATGATTTGCTGATTGGTATGGACTGGTTAGAACAACATAGAGTAATTCTAAACTATTATGATAAAACTTTCACATGTTTAAATAGTGATGAAAAACCAATAAGTGTTAAAGGAATTTCTAGAAAAACCACTATAAGGCAGATTTTTGCCCTACAGCTTAAGAGAGTTGTTAGAAAGGGATGTAAAGCTTATGCAGTAACAATAACTGATGAGGAAAGTCTAATTAAAACAGATAAGTTAAAAGTGGAAGACATACCAGTCTTAAGAGAATATGTTGATGTATTCCCAGAATAAATTCTAGGATTACCTCCAAAAAGGGAATTGGATTTCACCATTGAGCTAGTATCGGGTGTAGTACCCAGCTCACAGGCCCCTTATCGAATGAACATACTCAAACTTAATGAATTAAAATCTCAATTAAAAGAATTAATTGATAAAAAGTATATTCGACCAAGTGTGTCTCCCTGGGGAACACCTGTCATCTTCGCTAAGAAGAAGGACAGAACCATGCAACTTTGCATAGACTACCGTTAATTAAATAAGATAACCATCAAAAATAGATATCCGTTTCCCCACATAGATGATCTGTTTGATCAACTATGTGGAGCCATGGTGTTTTCGAAAATAGATTTAAGATCTGGATAGCATCAAGTAAGGATTAAAGAGGAAGACATCTTTAAGACAGCTTTCAAAACTAGATATAGTCATTACGAATTTGTCATAATGTCATTCGGGCTTACCAATGCCACAGCTGTTTTCATGTGTTTAATGAACAATGTTATGCATAAGTATTTAGATAAGTTTGTGGTCATATTTATCGACGACATTCTAATCTATTCAAAAACTGAAGAAGAACATAAAGAACATCTAAAAATTGTTTTGCAAGAGTTGCGAGATCATCAACTCTTCGCAAAGTTTAGTAAATGTGATTTCTTCAAGGATAAGAGTCATGTGGTGACCAAGGAAGGTATTTTCGTAGATCCTGAAAAGATAAGGGCAATCGAAGATTGGCCGGTTCCTAAGGATGTGACGGATGTTCGATCTTTCATGGGCATTACCGGTTACTATCGGAGGTTCATTGAAGGTTTTTCGAGGATAGTAAATCCGATAACTTACTTACAGAAGAAGGGAAAGAAGTTTGACTGGAATCAGAAATGTGAAGAAAGCTTTAAAAAGTTGAAAACTTTATTAACTAGTGCACCTATTTTAAGAATAGCTAATCCTAATAAAGAATTTGTAGTGTGCACTGACGCCTGTAATGATGGCTTAGGTGGTGTTCTAACTCAAGAACGACATGTTATTGCCTATGAGTCTAGAAAGTTAAAAGTTCATGAAAAGAATTATGCAACATACGATCTAGAATTAGCAGCTATAAAACACGCCTTAAAGATGTGGCGACATCACCTAATTGGCAGAATTTTTTTTTTAGTGACTGATAATAAAGGATTGAAGTATCTATTAGATCGGCCTAATCTAAATGCCAGACAAGCTAGGTGGTTAGATTTCTTAAGTGAATATGATTTTGAAATTCAGCATATAAAAGGTAAGGAAAATAAAGTTGTTGATGCATTAAGTAGGAATGCAAGGTTGAATTTTGCAGTAGCTATCAGTACTTATGCTACAGATTTGGATTAATAGCTTAAAGAAGGAATAGAAGAAGATGAAATTTACCAGAATTTGCAAGCTAAAACTAAAGAAAATCCAACAGAAAACTTAATTAAAGGTTACATTTTAAATGAAAAGGAATTTTTATTGTATAAAGATAGAATGTATGTACCTAACATACCTAAAGTTAAGCTGTTAATTCTGGATGAAATTCATAAAACTCCATACTCAGGTCATCCAGGTTATCAAAAGACTATAACTATGTTAAGAAAACAGTATTTTTGGCCAAATATGAAAAGTGAAGTAGCAGAATATATTGCTAAGTGTTTTGAATGTCAACAGGTAAAAACTGAACATCAACACATAGCTGGTTTGCTTCAGCCATTACCCATTCCTAGCTGGAAATGGGAGATAATTAGTCTAGATTTTATTACTGAACTGCCTAGAAATCAAAATCAGAATGATTCTATCATGGTGGTAGTTGATAAGTTAAGCAAAGCAACTCACTTTATACCTGTTAAAACTACTTATAAAGCTACAAACATAGCTGATATTTTTTTAAAACATATTTTCCGATTGCATGGAGTACCAAAAGTCATAATCTCAGATAGAGATCCTAAGTTTATAGGAAACTTTTGGAAGTATTTGTTTAAAGGGTTAAACACCACATTAAATTTTAGTATTTCTTTCCATCCTCAAATAGATGGACAAACTGAAAGGGTAAACCAAGTATTAGAAGATCTATTAAAAATGTATGTGAAAGGCCAGCCAAGTAAATGGGAGGACTATTTACATCTGGTAGAATTTGCTTATAACAATAATTATCAGACATCAGCCAGATTTAGTCCTTTTGAAATTTTATGTAGACGGAAATGTAATACTCCTATCTCTTGGAGTAATCCAGTGGATAGATTGGTATTAGGTCCAAAACTATTAAAAGAAATAGAAGAAATTGTAAAACAAGTGCAGGGAAATCTGAAAGTAGCACAGGATCGGCAGAAAAGTCAAGCAGATTTAAAAAGAACTCCAAAGGAGTTTTAGGTAGGTAAACATGTGTTCATCAAGGTAAGGCCCAAAAAGAGCTCTATGAGACTGGGGAGTTGTGCAAAATTGACACCTTGTTACTGTGGTCCATTTGAAATTATGTATAGGATTGGACAAGTAGCTTATCAATTAGCATTACCACCTAATTTAAGAGTACATAATGTTTTTCACATTTCTGTATTAAAGAAATATGTTCATGATGCTACTCATGTTGTTAACTGGAATGATGTACAGGTGGAACCAGAAGGAGATTTTCTAGTGGAACCGGACTGTATCCTCGGGCGGAGGGAGATCACACTTCGGAACCTCACCAGTGGACAGGTGAAGGTGCAATGGAAGCCCCTTAGTCTAGAGGAGGCCACCTGGGAATTGGAAAGTAAAATGCGAGATGCATATCCAATTCTGTTCCAGGGAAATTTTGAGGATGAAGAATAAATAACATCGAGAACGATGTTATATTCTAAGGGGGTGTGTATGTCACATGCCCCAATTTTGCAAAAATAATATTATCATATTTGATTTTATTTCAAGTCAATATGTTTAATTTTATGCTAAGTTGTAATTGATGACTCAGCAGAGTCAAGGATGTTGAATGTAATTCTGAATATTTTAATTATAAATAAATAAAAATGGAGACAACAGCTTGGGAGAGCTGTTAAAAGAGTGTTTACTGGTCAAGTTGGTGGAGGAGACTAGGTGGAGAGCAAATAGACAAGTGGCAGCATCCTCAAACACTTCCAATGTTGTAGGTGGCAACCTCCCTACGTTTGGGGTCATGTTCCCCCAAGAAAGAGGGATCAGAGCAGGTGGCTCAATTAATGACAACTAACCCAAAAAAAAGACCTACGCAATATTAATAAAAATTCCCATTGAAGAGAGCTGAGGCTACTCAATCCAAGAAGAGAATCATTCAGGTGAATGTACTTCAAAGGATTTCATTGGGAAGGGAATTTGTGGAAGGTGTTTGAGGGGTAAATTGCAGAAAGTGATCTAGTGCAGCTTTTCGGCTGAAGGATCTTACTGTTGAGTGCAGAGTTAGTACTGAGTCATTGGACTAGTATTTGTTGCTTGCTCCACCAGTTCTCAGCCAAGGAGACCAGGAACAGGCTCAGGGGTCCTGAGAAGACGTTGTTTGAGCGCTCTCCAGGAGTTGGTAGGGAGGAACGACCTCCCAACTCTATTGTTGACTAGCTTAAACAGGTTCTACAGTCTTTCATTTACTGTGTTAAAATTTTATATCTGAGAATGAATGATTACATGTTTTGTAGTGAACTAATAGAGCTTGCAATCCTTTAGTTATTTGAATATCGAATCTGTATTTGATGAAAATAATCCTAACCTGTGTTTTTCTCCTTCTGGAATGGACCAAACCGTACTCTAGCACAGCCAGTATATTTTAAATAAAAGGATATGATAGAAATATGGATTAAATAAAGTTATTATGTATTTCAGAATAATGGAATAATTTATTTCTGTATATAGTTATTTTCAGGAAAGAATATTAATCTGTCTAGTTAAGTTTATTATTTAAACCAGACTGTTGTAATAAGAATGCTAGCAAAGAAATAACCATAATACTTTACAGACAGCAGGTTTACTTCTTTAACAAGTTGTTATAGTAAATAGGTTATTGTTCTTATTCAAAACTGTATTCTGTAAAATGATACTATTAACCTGTAACATAGGTAAAAGAATTAACTTAGATAAAGCACTCATTTATTTCTATGAAGAAAGAATCAAGTTGTTTTACATAGTTTATTTTATTGTTCATACTGTTTAACTATATCTACAAATGTTCACATTTCAAGTAGGGTAATACTAGCATAGTTATTTTTATAAATAAATTAACTACAGCAATTTATAATATTGTAACAAGGAAACAATAACAAAACCTATCTATGTATTTATTTAAATAAAATAGACTGAATGCAATGGTAAATAACATTTAATAAATATTATTTATAAATGAACTAATGCATTTAAATAAGCTAAACAAAAGTTAATTATAAAAGAAAGTACAGGGTCGAAACCCTCATAGTATTAACATTGTAATTAATAATCAGTTAAGCAATAATCCAAGGTTCTGGATTATTTAGTATTCTGAACAATAAAACTATTGCATATTATTATAGTCCTTTAAGGACAGAGAGAGATAACATTGGAATTATAATACTATATACCTATAACAACAATTAAGTTAAAAATTTATTATTAAACTGAAACTTAAAAAGATAAAATAAAGAAATTATTTTATACACAGGTCACTTACAGGAATAACCCTTGCTCGAATATCCGAGCTTATAAACAAATTATTATAATAGAAAGAAATAACAGAATAGGTTATAATAATACATTTAATGCAAGATAAATTTAAACAGTAAAGTTTTCCATTACGCAGTCGAATAAGGGTAAAAACCCTAGTATACAAAATTACAGTAAGAGCATAAAAATTAACTGATTTCGAGCTCAAGAGAGATGATCTCTATGCTTAAAAACTAAACAGAGTTTGGCTTGACAAGCTATAAGATCTATTAACATAACAGTATATAAAAACAAGTAAGCACAACATTTACAAGTCACGGCATAAGCCGGAGTACCCTACTAATAGCAAGGGTTTAGCAAAACTAAACAAGTAGACCGAAGAACAGTAACCCATGAAGGGTCACTAGCATGCCTTAACCTTCCAACCAAACATTGTCCCTTAAGGACTGAACAATATTGGAATGCCATTAGTTATCCAGAGCTTACCCGTAGTCAATGTGTTGGCCTTTACTCGTTTGCACTAGCTGCCAAGAGAGGTGCGAATCATTACCTGCAAGGGGAGAAACCACAATAATTAAATTTATGCTTCATACTGTAAACCGAGTTAAGGTTAAGTCTTAAAACTGTTAAAAACAATTACATACCTGGAAGTGAAGGTTATGTAGCCAACAAGAAATAGTAGCACCGCCACCAGCGAGACCAAGAACCAAACCTTCATTTTTCCCTGTGACAGAGACAAATTAAACGCATGCACCAGCCACTGCTGGTAGCAGCAAGTAACTCCTTAAAATTATTCCTACAGGCAAGCCATGGAGGAACGAACCAAAAGCCACTCACAGGCCAGGTCGTAAGCTTTAAGTCACGGCCCTCAACAAATTCTTGCCAAGCTAAACTCATAGTGCAAACAAGAGCTCGAGAAAGAAGAAGATAAACTGAACATTTTAAACCAGGACTCGGAGCTCGTTAAATTCACAGTAGGGTAAGCATGGCGGCCATGGAAACAGTTGCAGAGCGACCCAAAGGCCCAAGAACCACGGAGGAGAATCACAAAGAATAGGGTTACACAAACTCTTATACTTCCAACACTTGGCTGAGAAGAAAACACGTGGTCACTTAGATTTTTAACCATGCAGTGGGTCGACGCTATAGTCCCTGCATGCAAATGATTTACAATGATTTAAATTATAATTCTATGAACATTCATATAAGTATTATAATCATTCAAATGTTCCACGTTATTATATATATGTCAACCTACGATTGCATGGGCATAAACCATGAACCCTCGGATCGTTGACAAGGTTATCATATAGTCATCATATAGTTCAGAATGATGATGATTTCAAAGCCTATGATTTTTTTTAATACAAAACCTTACACACAAACCAATTGATGGAGTGGTCTAATGCCTCGTCCCTTTACAATATCAAGTTACAATGTGAACTTTATAATTAATATATTTATTCATAATAAGCTTACTTTGACCATGAAATCGATGCAACCTTATAAACTATAGTTTTGCTCAAAGTAGTTTATGCATGAAAGCTTTAGTTCATCGCTAATCCTATATTCATTTAATCATAGCATTGATATTACATTTATGAATATAGGTAAGTCTTGTGCTTATCGTAACTTTGATTATGGAGAAATCATATGATACTTTGGGGAGATACCAAGTAAAGAGCTATTTAATCACCTAGCAAAACTATGATTTTTATTATAAAGTATCCTAATAATCTATGCATGGCTAATCTTGTACTACCAACTTTTATGTTGTGACTTTATAAATGTACACAACATAGTTTTAATAGAATCATGAACTCTGTAAATTTTACTTGTTTATAACCAGAATTACTGTTAACGCGGATATCTTATAAACAAGAGAGTTTATGTGTGTGGGTGAGTATCATAGAAAAACCATAAATTCAGTGGGTGACAAATACTAGGATGTTGGCTATGTGTTATATGGAAACATTTTTATAAATTCTTTACATAGCTCATATCAACGAAAGTTTAATAGCTTTTGGTTATTTTACTCAAACATAGCATGTACTGTTAGTTTCACCATGTTTTTCATTAGTAACATAATTTTAGAACTATCTCCTTCTTGCATGACGTGGTAAATCAATCTTTGTCGAGGACTTTGACCTCGGCAAACTGTTTGTGGTTAGTAGCTCAATTCAAGAGAAGTATTATAGAAAAAAAATATAGGAAACAGAAGTGGAACAATCCCACTAGATTCTAAGTCCTTAGGACCACATGTTTCACTGTGATGTTAGAACCTTACAGGCAGTAATCTTCATCACAGAAGATGAATATCATGCAGTGGGTTATACTATTACTATAAGTTGATAATGTATAATGCTGAGAAAACAGTCATTATAACAGTACAGGTTATGCACTCTAAGTGAAAATAAATTACAAAAAGATCACAAGTTGTGAATCAAGGAAAGTATTTACTGTTCCTACTTACATTTAAGAAAGAACTCATTTACAAGTATTTCGTTTACAAGAATAATTGAAGGAATCAAAACTACTTGTTTTACCTCATGGAAGGAGCTTGATATAGGACAGCTTAATTACTAAGCTATTTATTTTGCAAGTAGAATTATAGATGGATGCTTTATGGAATTAAAGGAGTTACTCGATCATTCATACCTATAGAACCTGTAAGAACAAGTAAGCTTTCTACGTTAGCTTAAACTTTAAGTAAGCCCCGGAATCCAAAGACAGTTCCACCTACTTGTCGCAAATTAAAACTCATCAGCAAACTAAAAGAAGAATTATTGCATAAGTTAAACCTAACCTTGTATCAAAAAAATAGAATGCTAAGTTACTTAATCAAGATTATTTATTAACTAATATGGTAACTGTTTCTTTTATAGATAACTGTTAGCTATTAGTAAACCGCATTCTCAACATTTTTATGTATTTTCAAAATTTTATATTTTTGTGAAAATTTGGGGTTTTGACAAGCTCGAGAAGAAAAGATGGGAAGTGAAGATCAAGCTCTCATGGTACACTCCAAATCACATTCCAATTCAACCAAAAGAAGATCACATAGCTCCAGAGGTAAGCACTCTCACAAAGATAACACTAGAAAAGATTTATCTAGGATCATATGTTATACATGTGATGAAGCAGGACACTATGCAAGGAATTGGCCTAAGAAACAGAAAATAATGAAGAGGAGCAACAAAAGAAGACATCATGCTCATGCTGCAGAGGATGATGGACCATCCAAGAAGATGTCCAGATATGGAAGTGAAGATTCTTCAAGCGAGGATGAATATGTTCTGATCTTCGCTCTCACAGGTAACATTACTCATGGAAGTTATGATTGGCTTATAGACAGTGGGGCTTCCAAACATATGACTGGATTCAAGGAATCCTTTGTGAGACTGTCACAACATGAATCACCTCACAAGGTGAAGCTAGGAGATGACTACCAATATCCAATAAAAGGTAGTGGGGAATCTTCCTATAAGCTAGACTCTAGAAAGTCTCTAACAATGAAAGAAGTATTGTTTGTGCCAGGACCTAAGAAGAACCTTCTCTCTCCATATCAGCATTAGATACAAAAGGAATGCGGGTTGCATTCATAGATGGTCAAGTCATCATGTGGCCAAAAGGAAAGACTATCGATGATGTGGTAGTGATTAGAGAACAAGAAGGAGGTTTGTACAAATTGAAGGGCCATCCAGAACAAGCCTTGGTCCATGACACAGTAGAGCCAAGTGAACTTTGGCATAGAAGGATTGCACATGTGCATTACAGAGCACTACCTATTGCAAGCAAAGTTGTTGAAGGTCTTCCAAAAATCCAAGCAAAAAATGATGGGGTCTGCAAAGGATGTGTGAAAGGAAAGAATACAAAGAAGACATTTCCAAGCAGCAAAAGCAAAGCAAAAGGAATCTTGGAAATCATCCACTCCGATGTATGCGGTCCTATGTCATCAAACTCTCTAAGTGGGTATGCATATTATGTTTCTTTTATTGATGACTTTTCTAGGAAGACATGGGTTTACTTCATGAAGAACAAAGACGAAGTATTCAGTAAGTTCAAGGAATTCAAAGCCTTGATTGAGAACCATACTGAAAAGAAGATCAAGACCTTTCGATCAGATAATGGCGGAGAATTCACTTCAAATGAATTCAAAGAGCTATGTAAAGAATCAGGGATTAAGAGGGAGTTGTCCACTCCTTACAATCCACAACAGAATGGGATTGCAGAGAGGAAGAATAGAACTATCATGAAAGCTGCAAGAGAAATGCTTCATGATCAAGATCTTCCTATGCATCTTTGGGCAGAAGCTACCAGAACAGCGGTGCATGTACAGAACCGTACTCCACATAGAGTACTCGAGAACAAGACTCCTGAAGAAGTATTCCCCGGCAAGAAACCAAAAGTCAGTCATCTCAGAATATTCGGCTGTCCTGTGTACATCCACATTCCAAAAGAGAAGAGGACTAAATTAGATCCTTCAGGAAAGAAGGGTATATTTGTGGGATACTCTGAAAGATCAAAGGCTTACAGCTGACATTTGATGAAGACATAGCTTACAACAGATCCAAAAAGAGACCTGCTGAAGAACCTGAAGAAGTAGAAGCACCCAGAATTCATGATACAACCATGAATGAAGAAACTCAAGAAGAAGATCGAGAATTTGAAGAACCACAAAGACCTGTAGATCCACCTCTGGAGAGGAATCCTCATAAGAGGAAACCTGCTTGGGTACGAGAACTTATCCAAGGTGCGGAAAGATATGGGGCTCCAGATGAGAATCACAGAGAAAGAAAGAGGACCAGATCCTTCTCCGGGTATGTAGCTTTACTAATCCTGCTCCGGGTATGTAGCTTTACTATGTGATTTCATTGATAAAGAACCTTCTAGTTATAAAGAAGCAGCAGAACGAAAAGAATGGAAGGATGCTATGATCGAAGAATACCAATCGATCATGAATAATGATGTTTGGGATGTTGTCCCAAGACCATATGAGAAGTTAGTTGTAACTTCCAAATGGATCTACAAGATCAAACATGCTGCAGACGGTAGCATTGAAAAATACAAGGCAAGATTTGTGGCTTGGGGTTTCTCTCAAAAGGAAGGAATAGACTATGAATAAACCTTTGCACCTGTAGCCAGATACACTTCCATCAGATCAGTACTTGCTCTGGCTGCAGTGATGAAATGGAAGATACACCAGATGGATGTTGAGACTGCTTTCTTGAATGGTGTAGTAGAAGAGGAAGTGTATGTAGAACAACCACTCGGTTTTGAGACACATGACAGGGAGTCTCATGTATGCAAATTGAAGAAATCCCTGTACGGTTTGAAACAGGCACCTAGGACTTGGTATGGTAGAATTGACAGCTTTCTATCTAGTTTGGGCTTTACCAAGAGTAAAGCGGATTCCAACCTTTACTACAAGTTTGAAGATGGCAACCCAGTGATGCTTCTACTATATGTAGATGATCTGTTTGTAACAGGTATGGATGGGTTGATTGTTGATACAAAGATAAAGCTTGCTGCTGAGTTCGAGATGAAGGACTTGGGTATGATGCATTATTTTCTAGGTATGGAGGTGTGGCAGAGTGTGGATGGAATCTTCCTTGGACAAGGGAAGTATGCAGTAGAGATCCTGAAGAGGTTTGGGATGATGGAATGCAAGACTATGGCCACACCTATGGCATCGAACCTGAAGCTATTGAGTAATGATTCATTAGATTCGATTGATGCTATGATGTATCGTTAGATGATTAGGTCATTGATGTACCTGATGAACATGAGACCAGACATTTGCTTTGTTGTGAACACCTTGAGCCAGTTCTTGACAAATCCGAGAAATGTTCACTTGATTACTGCAAAGCATATTCTGAGGTACCTAAGGGATACAGTTGATTATGGGCTCAAGTACGATGCGAATCAAAGGATTAACTTGGAGGGTTATGTTGATTCAGATTGGGCAGGCAGTGCCATCGATAGGAAGAGCACTTCAGGGTGTTGCTTCAATATGGGATCAGGTGTGATCTCTTGGTTTAGCAGGAAGCAATCCTGTGTGGCACTGATTACAGCTGAAGCAGAGTATGTCGCGGCTTGTTCAGCTAGTTGTGAGGCAATATGGCTGCGGAAGCTACTGTCTGATTTATTTGATCTCCAGATGGATGCTACTTGTATACATTGTGACAACCAGAGTTGCATGAAGTTGTCAGAGAATCCAGTGTTCCATGACAAGTCGAAGCACATCGAGATCAAGTATCACTATATCAGGGATATGGTGCAAAGAAGAGCAGTGAAGATCCAGTATGTTGCGACGGAGGAATAGATAGCTGGTGAGAGGATCCAGTTCCTTCCATGTCAGATATGAATGTTGAGATTCATAGCCATTCTGACGAGTAGGTGAGATGTAAGGGCTAAGACATTCTGTCATGGTGAGAGGATTCAGTTCCTTCCATGTCAGATATGAGTGCTGTCCATTCTATCGAGTAGGACATATGTAAGGGAAACTGCTACTCTTCGAGGGAGTGGAGGCACTTGGTCCGTTACCAGGTAGCTCAGTCTGGGACTGGGGCCCTTTCTAACGAGGGTGGAGGATTTGGTTCCTTCCAGGTCAGATGTGAGTGCAGGCCATTCTGACGAGGGTGTAGGATTTGGTTCCTACCAGGTCAGATATAAGGGCAACTGCCATTCTCTGGGAGAACGAGGGCACCTGGTCCATTACCAGGTAGCTCAGTCTGGGACTGGGGGCCTTTCTGGTGAGGGTGGAGGATTTAGTTCCTTCCAGGTCAGATGTGAGTGCAAGCCTTTCTGGCGAGGGTGGAGGACTTGTTTCCTTCTAGGTCAGATATAAGTGCTGAAGCCTTTTCATAGATGATAGCGATGTCTTGTCATGCTGGTGAATGTGAGTGCTGGGCCTTTCTGATGTGATTGTAGGTTTCTACATGATCAGATGTGAGTGTTGGGCGTGCCTTTCTAACGAGTAGGTTAGATGTAAGTGTTGGGAAAATACCTACATGATGGCTAGGCCTACAACTAGCATGAAAGAAGGCTAGCTCTGTAGAACTTCCTATGATGAGATAACACACATGATGATGACCAAATGAGATCCAGATCGAGATATGATCCAGATCCAATTATGATGACTCTGAGAGATCCAGATCGAGTGATGATCCAGATCCAGCAGTGATGATCCAGATCAAGTGATGATCCAGATCCAGTGATGATGATCCAGATCCAGCAGTGATGATCCAGATCGAGTGATGATCCAAATCCAGTGATGATGATCCAGATCCAGTGATGATCCAGATCCAGTGATGATGATCCACATCGAGTGATGATACAGATCCAGTGATGATGATCCAGTGACGATGTTCCAGATTGAGTATGATCTAGTGACAATGTTCCAGTTCAAGTGTGATCTAGTGACGATGATCCAGATCGAGTGATGATCCAGATCCAGATGAAACATGACTTGAATATGAAGATGACTTGAAGATCCAGATGACGCAAAGAACCAGAGAAGAAGACCAGTGATGAAAATTGTGTCGAGAGAATACCTTCCTAGTTAAGAGGGAGTGTTGATGTAATTGTAACTTTGGAATGTATTCACTTGTATTTCTTATCTATTGTAACCCGATGTTTATTCCGGGATGTTATCATGTTATGTCACACCCTAATGTTTCGATCGGGAGAATCAATAATGTAAACAAGTCATGTCAAGTCATAGTGGATAACCCTCCGATTGTCTAAGGGTTAAAGTCCCCACAGTTCTGGGGCACTAGGGTTATTAGACTCTCCAAGTAGAGGTCGGCCCTAGTAGGGTTTTAGTCATATCGGGATTAGTATAAATAGAGAGTTGGACTCTCTATTTAGTACACATCACTCACACACTCAATTGTAGCGCATAGTTGAGAAAGGAGAAGACATTGGGGCTAGACAAGAAGAAGATTACTGTTGTCGGGAGTGCATCTTACTGTTTTGGGGTTTTACCTTTTGTGTTGATTCTATCTCTGAGGAAGTTGCGGGGTTTTCTCCATTTATGGTTTCCCCGATGAAAAACACTGTGTTCATTGTCTCTTATGTTTGATTGTTGTACTTGTTGTTCTCTCAGTAAAGATCCTAACATAATGCTAGCTTGAATGTTGAAAAACTAACATTTGGAATTCTGCTAGGAGTGTTGATCAACAACAACTTTTTCGTTTTGTTAAACTCTGTTGATTCTTGGTTAAACCAACTAAGGTTCAGGCATCCAGATTTTGAGTTTTTTGCATCTTACAATGTTTGAGTGCAAGTCAAAATCATTGTTGGAGTTCTAACAGTAATTGTACTCTTCCTATTTTTGAAGCCCTCTGCTAGTTTAAAGCAGAGAACTGAGTTATGTAAGAGTGGCATGTAGCTTTATTTTATGTAGGATTAACCTGTTGGAGTGCAGATAACAAAAGCGAACTTGTAGCATATGAAGGTTGTAAATGTTTTGAAAAATATTCCCTCAGGAAAGAGATCAGGATAGAATTGGATTTTGTAGTTTAAGTTCAACAAAATCAGCCAAAAAAGGTAAAAAATGTAAATTGGGTTCCTTGTGTCATTTAGTTTTAGGCTATCTGTATTGTTCATTAAGGATATTGTTATCTGTGTACAGTGTTGGAACTTGTCCAAATCAAACAAATTTTGCACAATTGATGTTTTCTTGCTATCTTATTTTGTTGACTTTTACGATGTGCCTGGTTTTATTGATATATTATTTTGTTGACTTCAACGATGTGCTTGGTTTGTACATATAGAAATAGGTGCTTGGTTTTTGTTTAGCTCTGGATAACTTTTGTGGTGATTGCAATTGAACTAAACTCTTGGGAGCATTTCGCGAACTTTAAATTATTCCAACAAAGTTTTTATAATAGTGATTGCAATGGTTTCATAGAAAAATGATGCAGTTTGTTGAATAAATGTTAGTGTACATTTGGAAGGACGTACAAAATGATGAATGCCCGGATTCTGCAATATTCTGTCAAGATGCTATAGTTCTGGGTTTTGGTATTTGAGTCAGATGAGTGAGAATTTTGTGATTCTTTTTTTGTTTCATTTATTTTCAAGACGTCTCTTTTTCTTGCTATATCATGGATATGGCAGGGTTTTGGCATTTGAGTTAGATGACATGTGAGAATTTTGGTGATGGTTTTTTTGTTTACCATTTGTTTCCAAGACGTCTCTTTTTCCTGCTATCATGGACATGGTAGGAGTAAATCCTGGATTTTGGTTTGTAAGACGTCTGTTTTTTCTGCTATCATGGACATGGAAGGAGCAAATAATGGATTTTGGTTTGTAAGAGGTCTCTTTTTCCTGCTATCATGGACATGGCAGGAATAAATGCTAGATTTTAGTTTGTAACATGGATAACATGCACATATTTTTTGTTATAGTTCTTTTGGTTTATGAGTCGTTTTCAATATGTGATTTTTTGTTATCATGGTTATGCAGGAGTAAACATTGTCTAGCATGTTATGTGGTTTTTAATTTTTTAATAGTTTTCAAAATCATTCTTATTAAGTTTGCATGTTTCCATTGTTGTTTAGTACTTTGTGGTTATAACGTTTGGAATGGTAATTGCATTGCGTCAAGGACTAATGTGGCTTTTAGTCTTGGGGACATTTTATTGTTACTAGTTTTACATTATGTAGCTTTACATTATGCATACGGGACATGTTTGGAAAGCCACAACCCAACTTCCTCAAGATTGTGAAATGACCATGAGCAGGGATTTATTCTGAGAAATCACTATAGTAGGGATCTATTCTGTATTTTGTGTGAGGTTAGATACTTTCATCTATAGTGATATATTTTGTGTGTATTGACCAATTGAGAGCACCCGATAAGTATAACAACGACTACTTGCACTAATATGTCTCTATAGCGTATATGAATCTCCACACTGGAGTTAGTTGCATTTTCTCCTATAACAGAACTGCTCCAACAAAGTTAAAATGGGTTCTATTAGCCTTGAGTTGTTGAGGTTTTGATGTTGTAATATGAATAAAGTGTTCACCATTACAACATCTAAGTAATAGTTTGATGCTGTCAAAAGGGCTTCAGCTTTTTTTTATCATAACAAACTAATACTAATATTAGTACATAACCACTTCTCAGATTGGACTGAAAGGAAATTTCCCACTTCTTGCAGAGATCTCCTTCTCAATTTTAGATTATTGTGTGAAACAAAGACATTAATAAATTGGATAGAATTTCGGATTTGTCTCGACAACCTATATTTTTTAAGGATAAGGTAACACATCATTAAGATAACCTTGGGGTTTTAAGGATAAGGTAGTACGTCATCAAAGCAATATGGGGCTTGGCAGGTCCATGCCATGGGTGTGGAAAAGAAGACGTCAGTGGAACAATGAGCATTTTCCATATATGGAGGGCTCCACTCTCATGTCACTGCTTCTCAAACTTAACCAATGTGATACCATGCAATAACACACTGCCATGGTGTGGTGGAACTGCTCTGATTTGACTAGAGCTATGATGATATTTGTGGTCCCTGGTTAAAATATCACTTTGGTGGGCGTAGTGCAGTTTAGTTGGCCTATATACTTGTGGGTAAAGGCTCTGGTGCAGATTCACACTCTTTATGTGTGTGCATAGATTATGAGTAATGCATTGACATGGTATGAGATTGAAGGTAGTTTCAATATATTGCTCTGCTCCTTGTCTAAATGAATGTGATGGCGATGGAAAAAATAAGTGTGTTTCTTCCTTTACATTTGAATTGAATGCACCAAAATGGTCAGTTTAGCTTTGAATGGTCTAAAATGTTCAGTTTAGATTTTGATGGCATCGCTGAAGTGTTTGATCTATTATGCAATGTGAATAATGGTGGGGTGGGGTAATCAATTACTAACCAATTTTTCACATATTATTTATTTAGGGAGACAAGAAAAATCACTTTTTATGAATTTGAGTTACCATATTCTTTTTGGGATGAAACCATGGACAACCCCACAAAATTTCATGATTTCTTTCTCAAGCCCACTAAGTATAGCACAAGGCACTCGCAAATTCCTTTGTAAATTAGATAATTGACCCTCCATGGTGACTGATTGGTTATCGATTAGCTGAAATAATATGGATTCCCAATGAAATACATATGCTTGTGATTTTTTTTTCAAGCATTTCTTGGATAAAGGAGAGAATTCACGCTTGAAACATTTAAAAATTTGATTTTTCTATTTAAATGAGACATGTCATTTTGAATCCAAGTTGGACCCCTCATGCAATGCAAAATTTGTTGAATGGGTCATGTCATTGCATACCTAAAATCAGTAATGCTCCAATAAGTCCTCATATGCTTGATTTGACCATGTGTAGCTCAAGATACAAACTTTGTAAGTCCAATCTACAATCATCATTAGATCCTAGCCCATTCATCCTCAATTTTTGAATTTTGCACTTCAATGTTTATCTCACATGGATTAGGTGGACAATCTATTTAGTGTTTATATGTCAAAACACCTTCCCATTATATTGTGTGATAGAGTGGAGTTTTCTTCAACACACATCTTCATCTAAGTCCTTCGCTTAATTTTGGGCCCACATGTTGTACTCATGTGCCAACTCACACCTTGGTCACCACCTACCTTCCATCCATCATTGACCCTATGCCTACAAATACCTTAGTCACAAATTTCCACCCTTTTAATTGTTTTACCGTGTCATTGAATGGTTGTCACTTGCCACTTAGCCATTGACAACCACTTGTATGTTGAAGTCGAGATATTGAAAGCATTGGATTTGGCATGGAGGAAAACAATTGAAATGAGATTATGGAATACATTTATCCTCTGCATTAGTGAAAGAAATATAAGAAATGCATAGGAGCAAGGAGAGTTGAATGTGAGTAAAACAAAGGTAATGGATAATAGAAGCATGGGATGGAGGCAAAATGGCGTCTAGGTAGTTGATTACCTCCACCCTCCAACCCAAGTGGAAAGTGAAACACAAAGGGGAAGGAGATAACAAAATGTATAAAAGGATGGGGGTGGAGGAGCGTCCACTGAAGGGGAGGTGGAAGATACCCCCACCCTTTTCCCTAATTAAGTAGATGTGGTCTAGCAAGGGAAACTACAAAGGGAGGTAAATAGAGCATGAGCCAAAGGCAATGGATTGATGGGAATACAAACTAGAAACACATGTGAATAGAGCATAAGAAAAAGGAAATGCATGGATGGGGAATACAAAGGATGCCTTCCCCCTTCAATCTTGAAGGAAAATGGAGTTTGGAAACCAATAAAATAAGGGTGTGGAGAAAGGGGAATAATTGGGTCCAAGGGTGGATGAAGGAGAAATACTATGGGGTTGAGGGTGGAGGCATCAAGAAGTGTGGGGATGTTGGTGAATAGAATACAAGTTTATAAGGATTAAAAAATACTTTAGCAGTTAGTAGAATGAGCTCTCTATGAACTTGACTTAAGTCAAAAGTTGGGGCGTGGATGATGGGTTCTCTGCAACTTCGACTTAAGCCAAAAATTTGGGTCTAGAGGATGGGCTTATTAATAATTCAATTTAATTCCAATCTTTGAACAATAGTCATAAAATAGAGGGTGCAAGATGGGGCCACTAACTCAACTCAAGCTTGAATGTTTACATAGACTTTAAGGGATAAAACAAAAGATAAAAAATGGAAAAAAATGAAACAAACTTGAAGGATACAAAAGAAAGGGTTAAAACCATACACACCACAACATTCCCCAATTTTATCTCATTCCATAGCTAAACTTGCAAGAAATCTTGAATTCCATTAAGCTTTGAATGTTAGTGACCCTCTTCATGTTCTTTCTCATTATAAAAACCTAATGCCTATTTTGCATTCTTTGTGGGTGGAGGCCAAACACACAAAATCAAATTTTGAGCATTGAAAAATGAGGATATCTAATGTACTATGTTATGCTCGTATAAAAATGTTTACCACTATGTTATCTTAATTCTTCCTCTATCATTAATGTTCATTCATCTTTTGTACAATGTGGTTTTTCCATTACCCTTGTCTTTCTTAAGATGGAAGTTGTCTTATTTGTTTTACCTAGCATATAGGTTAATGTATCCAAACAATATAATATTCAAAATATATAGTTTGTAATTTACATTAATATTGTTTTCTTTTCTCACATATTTCACTTCTTTCCATAAATTTTGTTTCAAAATTTTATATTACAATTTTGTTCCATAATAGTATTTTTTCATCTTTTTTCTTATATATATTTATTTATTAGTTTTTACATTAAATTTATAATCACATTAAGACTTTCTCTTTTTATTTTACAATAATTATTAATTTTCTTTTTCTTTTAAATATTAAAGATTTGAAATAGTTAAAAATATCACACACACACACATATAATAATGTAAATAACACAATTATTAATTTTTTTAAACCTTTTTTTCCCAAGTTAAAGAAATTACAAAATTTGTGTATCTTCCCTCTTTAAATAATTAATCTTAATATTTTTATATTCCATTTAATATTTTTATAACTATAATTAATTAAATGTTTATCAACCTTATAAATGGTTTTCATCACATATATAAAGCATTATTTTATAGATTTATTTTCTATCTTCTAAAGTTTGAATAAATAAAAAATTGAAATTCATACATATTATGTATCATATTTTCTTAGTTTTAGGTGAAAGTAATCAAATATAACATTATTTATTTATTTACCACATACAAATTATCAAATTATTTATTTACCATATTATGTCACCACACTTCTATTTATATACTCATGACATCCATGCTTCGAAACATCATCTTCACCATATTTAAATTCATTAACAATGCTTAGACATTAATGATGTTTATAAATCTTTAAATACTATTTTATTTCCAATTTTGACATCAATGAAGTAATTCTCAATACAAATAGATAAATGTGATGATCATTTAATGTCATTTAAACAAACATGGTATACAAAAATTATCATTTTCTAAGCAACATGCTTAAGAAAATTATATTTTCCTAAACAACATTCTTTAAAAAAAAGGTGAAAACATTTCTTTAAACAATTTAAAAAAACAATAGACTTATTTTATCATTTCTCCAAATTTCCTTTTAACATTTTCTCAACACACATCTCCTTCAACTTTTTTTATTACCTAGTGAGATCAATATGCCAATAGTAAATGCATTTGGCCATCTTTGACATCACTTTTATTTTCTCATAAATTTCATAAATATAATATTCTTTGACTATCTTTGAAATTTTGTGAATGGCGAGGGCATAATATTTTGGCATTGATTGTTTTTGTTCGACATCCATGAGAATTACAGACATTGGAATTTGGTACCTCGCAATATTTAGTCAACTAAGGACATTGAGATTTCCTTATTTTGGAGTTCAATCTCCTGGGTTGGTCATGACTATTACTAACATGCTCATCCAATAAAGGAGAGAAGGAGGATCTAACCTTATGATACTACACATTTACTAATAGACTAGTATTGAATTGTCCATTTCAAGAGGTGTTATAAGAAACACACCCTTTAATAGAGAGGAGATTGGAATACCCACATCGAATAAGATCAATTGTAGTTGAAGTGACAACGAAACAATCCACCTCCATATATTTGAAAGAGCTTGAATATGACCAAATGTGCTCAAATACAATTTAGTGGTGCGGGTTAATTGATTCCCATCACAAGTGCATATCATAGAGAGAAAATCAAAAGGAATCTTAAGATAAGACTTCCTATTGCAAATACAAGTGAGATTTGGTGTGTGTATATCCAAATTGAAAGCATGGTTGATCATAGCTGAAAAGAAATGAGAGGGTCAACATAAGGTTGGCCTTGTGCACAACATCCTCCTTGAAGATGTATAAGAAGCCATGAAGAGAAAGCATTAGATATGATTTTTCGCACTTAATGTTAAATGCAAGCTATCTAAAGATAGAAACTTGTCAAAACACTATAGAAGCATGGTTCCACAACCGAGTAAAGGAAGTATCCCCCATATTGGGTTATAAAGCACCTTGCTACTCTTGACGAACGATTTAATTTTGTTCATGTTCTTCATAATTACTGTACTTTTATCAATTTTTAAAGTTGTAGTTTATGAGTAAAATAGAAATGTTGGCGTTGAAGTGTAATCACGTGAATGGTTGAGAGGTCACACTTTCAATTATGAGTTTTACTTAATGTTTGATCAATGATTACTAAAGACAACTCTTTATTTTTCATTTTTTTTAAATTCCTCCTTTTTCCTTTGTTATTAGTCCCATTCTATGACAATGACTATTGTTTTCAATTAGTTGTATGGATGAAAAAAAAAATACTCATACAAGATTGACCAAAATTATTGAAATCACCTTTATAAAGTCCTCTACTAATGGTCACAACGGTTTTTGCGAAGGTTGCTTGTAAATTAAAAGTTATCCGTGAATGGAGGTATCTGTGCATGTTTCTTTTATCTTAGTGTGTTAGGACTAGTGTACTATATATCCATGTGCACTTGTGTTATGCAACCAAGTCTGAGAAATAACACAAAATAACAGAAATAGAGAAGAAGAAAGTAATCCATGCCTTAATAATGAAGAAAATAGATGAATACCAATCCTGTTCGAGGGAGGAACCTCCTTACACAATGTATGGTGTACCTAAGACAATACAATATACAATGCTTACTAACATGAAAGTACCACCTTCCTATATAGGAGACATAGTTGTACAATGACAACTAATAGACCCACTAAAAGACCCAAGCCTACATCAATAATATGTAATACACCACCATATAAGAAGTAAAGTGCCACACTATAGGGAGAATGTGACCAACATTTAGGGCTTAACAACTTGTGTTATAGAATTCTGCACACTGCCACACTCACAAATTGATTAGATTTAGAATGCTGAGGCAAGTACTAGAATTGGTATTTACCAGGGATAATTTTAGGGGTGAAATTCAGCCCATGGGTTGTTCTTAGGGGTTTTCTCCAAAAAAAGATTCGCCATTTTGCATTTTTTGAAGCCCTGTTTCGCCCAATTTTGATGGGGTAAACTTTTTTCACCCTAAAAATCGCCAAATTATTATGTAAACGCTATAAAATCCTTGGAAATTAAAATATTTTTTGAAAAATATCGCCAAACATTTTACAGTTGGCATTTTAAGAATTGGTAAGATTCGCCCACATTTATACACTTTTAAATAAGTATGGTTCCTTAAAATCATCCTTGGTGTCTACCAGGGTTGCACCAGAGCACACATTACAATATAGAACCTTTGGGTGGGCATTTCAATATGGATCCTTAATCCATACATCACATTACATTTTTGGAGCACTATAGCACAATCCTTAACGTTTTGAACTTGGTCATGAAAGTTGTGATCTCACCCTCATGTCCTCTAAACTGGAATTGCTTTTACCTACTATTAATTTGCATAAAATTTGATTTGAGATCTACATTTCCTATGAGGCTGAGAAAAACAATATCTCAATATCATGTCTATTCAAAATCTTGAAACTTGACATGCCTAGCACAAGTGAAGTGGTTGTATATGGTTGGTTAAAATGCATCATTGAACTATTGTTATTTGATGTTAATTCATTGTTTTATACATCTTATTTTCAAGAAACTAGATCAGCCTAGGGTATAGAACTCCCAAATGGATGGTTTCCATCAACATATGCAAAAATGAACATAAATAATATTTCCTTTAAATAGTAAACAACGCATGTGAGATATGTCATATCCTTCAAAATGTTCAATTTCAGAAAGCACACAAGTAATAGGGAAAAAATGTATTTGGTTATAATGAATGTTGATCTAATGACAGAGCATGATTTCCGCTACTTTAGATATTATTTGATTGTGCTTAATTCTGTGAGGAACATGGTCTCTTCATGTATGAATTTTTGGTTGATTGAGCAACAATTCTAGCTTAGATCCCTTCAAGATCAATGTATCTATTTATAAATCCCAATTTATCATGTAGCAGGGACATTGCAACCTTGTGGCTCTTGTTAACATAAACCAGTCTCATTTTTGTAGCATAGTTTTTAAGGGTAGAGTCAATCAAGGGAAACCATGTAAGTTGAAATCACTTCATATTTAATAAAAACAAGGTTATTTCATTTGACCTCAGATTTGATACTAGAATGTTTTAGGGAATTTTTATTTAAGGAAAACCATGCCACTTGAAATGACTTGCTAGCCTTTTATAAGGGGTTAGATTTCCACTCCTACCAAAATCCTATGGATCTAGATCACTTTTTGGTGCAAAAATCCATAAATAGATCTAGATGACTTGTTTTCAAGTAAATGAAAAGCTATAAGGTGAAATAGTAATGAGCCAAGGAAACTAGAGACAATTGTAAGGTAGGGTGAAATACTCATGAACCAAGTCAACAAGAGACAATTATAAAACATAAACTTTGAGCTACCAATTATTAGGCTACCAATTTATTGAGGTTGAGAGCTTGCTTACCTCCAAAGTGAGTAATTCATTGGGTTAAGGTGATAGATTGCACATCCAAGCGAGTGATTTATATCTTTTTTTTGGATGAGAGAGTTTCTATGCCTCATAGGTTGTAAATCTTCTCTTTTGGTGTGTGGTTTGTTGAGAATACTAGATGAAGTTATCACTCATTTGTTTAAGAAAAGAAAAGTCAATGAGGTTGAAGGTTGCATTCTTGAATAATTGGTTTTGAGAAGCTCCTTGCACTATGAGGTGAGCAATTTTCCCTCTGGTGGCTAACTTCTGAATTAGAGGGTGACTTTCCTTGAAGGTGATCAGTTTGTATCTTGAATATTTTTATATCTACTTTAAGCAGAATCTTCTAAATTAAATAAAAAAACAAGAAAACCTACATATCCTACTTTCCAGTAATGAACTCCATCGGACACTGGTTGCTTATTTGTGATGTGAATATTCATGTAACTATTTATTTTATCCTTATACAACTTCTTACAATTGGCCCTTCATTTTCCTTCTCTACAAAACTTTCTTCTTACAGTTGGCCCTTCATTTCCCTTCTCTACAAAACTTGCTTCTTACAGTTGGCCCTTCATTTTCTTTCCGTGCAAAGCTTGTAGTCAATTTTCTCAAGGTACAATGCCAGATTTGTACAAATAATATATTTAAAATAATTTCAATGGTACAATATTTTAGCATACTTGTATACCTTGTGCATTGTTTGAAACAAATTCCTCTATTACCTTTTGGAGACCTTTTTGTCAATAATATTTTTTTTTAAAGAGTTTTAATGTTTTTAATATTGAATAGTGAAAATAATGAAAGAAAGCAAATAACTTCTTGTGTAATTTATAGAAGTTAAGAAGTAAGCAATTTATTTTTACATTGCTGTTATAAAATTTGTGTGAGATTTACTTCGATGACAAGAAACTCTCCGACCACCTTTAAACCAAAACCATTCAAATTAAAGTAAAGTACTTATAATTCAATCTAAAATGTAATTCCTTGCCACTTCAATTTATTTAAAACTTATTTCATTTATCATAATTTCCACCCATTGGTGAGGTGGTAATCTCTTTCAGAATCAACCCTGCACGTTTCATTGTTGTCCGATCGGTGCAAATGGTCGGGTGGAACGCTAACGCCTTTTTGTAATGGGCAATGCAGTTCAACAAACAACATCAACCATGGAACAAACAACATCAACCATGGAACAAAGGTTAATTTTTTTTATAAAACTTAAATATATATCATTATGATAAATATTTAATTCATCTGTGGACTATTCAATTTTCTCCACTTGCGTCGATCTCCAAATCCAAGAGCGGTCCAGTGCAGTGTGACATACGCTCACAGTACTAAAAGAATCTATGACTAGCCAGGTCCAGAGTTCAAATCCATTGAAGTAGTGAAGGTTTTAAAACTTCTGCCTCTTCTCCAAGGTGCAGAGTTCGAATCCATTGAGCACGCATTGATATCTTAGCACTCTAATCATGGAAGTCGACTCGAAGCTTCACCCGTTTCTTTCTTACGTCATGTCTCTGAGGCCCCTGCGGCAGCCATTGATGCTGAGCTCCAAACCCTCGTCTTTGAACGCCATTAAGGTGGACCTCGAAGGGAATGAACATCATAGCGAGGCTCTGCTTAAAGAGATGCCTATGCTCCAGAAACCAGAGCTCGTGGCTAAAATGACGGCCGCTGTTTCCGACGTCGTTCAGACAAGATCCGTTCTGCAATCCCTGGGAGAGCGGCCGGATTACGAGGCCGTCGACAAAGCCCGTTGCCGCATTGCAGAGATCGAGCGCGGTCTTTCCAGGCGATTGGAAGAAATTTTCGTCGTGAAAACCCCGGAAGGATCGGAATGGAGGACTCTGCAGGTTAGAACCGCTGGATTTCTTGCTATTATCGCTTCCAAGAACTTTCTAGGGTTTCCTTTTATGTGTTCAGCTCAGTGGTGTTTTTAAGGGTTTCTTGGAATTGCAGATTGAGAAGGAGAAAGAGGCCCGGGTTGCCGCTGAAAAGGCAAAATTGCCGCATAAGACGGTTGTTCAGTTGTATGATATGCATGTGGCGTACGGGGATTTGTTGCAGGAGGCCGAAGAGCGGCTTGTGGCGATATATCGAGCGGCCAAGAACGGGTCTGAGGCCGGGGATTGGACTGATGATGTCGATGGCGATGATGAAATGGATGAGGAAGTTGTGCGAATATTGCAGGAGGCTTCCCAGAAACGCATCGACAGAGTGGAACTGACGGGAAGGAGGCTCCATCTTTTTCCCGAGGGCTTTTGCAAAATCATCACTCTGGTTTCAGTATACCTCTCCGAGAATAAAATCCAGGTATATAAATATTCCATGTCTTATTAACTCTGTATTTTCTTTGCTTTCAAGTCGTGACATGAAAAAAATCTGTTCCTATTCCATTATTGTGAATAGTAATCATTTTATTATTATTTAGAGAAGAGCAAAAACCAGCCGAAAATAGAGAAAAAATAATTTTCTAGCTAGACAACTCCTATTTTTACAGTATTGCCTTAATGAAAATAGAGAAAAAATAATTTCCTAGCTAGACAACTCCTATTTTTACAGTATTGCCTTAATGAAAATAGAGAAAAAATAATTTCTTAGTTAGACAACTCCTATTTTTACAGTATTGCTTTAATGAAAATAGAGAAAAAATAATTTCCTGGTTAGACAACTCCTATTTTTACGGTATTGCTTTAAGTTGTAAAAAAAAATTCTATTACATTGTTACATTTTCTTAATTTGAAAAAAAACAATTTATTATTATTTCGAGAATAGTAAATATGTAAAACATTTATTTGAATTTAAAAAAAATGAACTTTGTTTAAGGTTTTAGATATTAAAGTAGATTTATTTTATTTAGGATATACTTTGAGGTACAAACTTGTTTTTAAAGTTTAAAAATTAAAGAAATATTTCCACGAAAGAGAATTTGATCCTTATGCATAATAGATCGAAAGTTATGATATGCATTTTGTTATTAAAAAAAACTTAATATGTTTTATATTTATTAGATAATATGAGACTCATGTTTCATAAATAAGATATAGTTTTGAGTGCTAATTCCATTTGTGGAATTATAAAAGTTACTCATTTTTTAGAGTGTAAAACAAAATAGATCAAGAGTTATGATTTAGGCTTCTATATTAAAATAAACTCAATATGCTTCATATTTATTAGATAATGTGAGACTGAGGGTGTTAAACGGAGGGACATGGCGTATGTGGATGAATTCTTGAGGACTCTCATTCCTCGCGCCACATGGTCCTCAATGATTACACATGCCATGTGAATTAATACCATTTGGATTTCGAAGCCAAAGGCTTCATGGAATCCTGCCTTCAATGAGTTCAATGCCTGGGTTGAAGGTATCATTTTCATGATGTTGCTTTGTAGTGGATTTATTGCTCACGGGTTAGATTGTATAATGGATTACAAAGCGGAAAGTTGTCGCATTCAGAACTGCTGCAAACAACAAGTGGTTCATGGTCTCTAGTGGTGTAGGGTTAGACGTTTTTGTGTGAAGGTGGTGTGTATAAAAGAAGGTGTTTGCCTCCCTCTCTATGTTTTATTAGGCTTTGGATCTCTCCCTCTCCAATTTGGTTCCAGAATTTGCATATTCACAAGTTCTTTCACCTTTCTTGGGCTCTGAAGATGTCAAGAAGGTTGAGAAGCACCCCTAGAAGGGCTAGCAAAGGAAGAGGTAGTGTTGGACGTAGAGGTTTTAGTGATTCTTCTAATAGTGGTTTTGATAGTTTAGCACGCTGGTCATCTGTGAAATTTATTGGATGACTGGGAGGAAGAGATGGTGATTCAACTATTGTTAGGCAGGCGTGCTCGGTTCTGTCGAAGGAATTATTGGCGTGTGAGAAATATGTTGGCCTGGGTTCTATTGCAAACCCAGAATCAGAGAGGAGATAAAAAACCCTAGTCTTCTCCCTCTCCAACACATGTTGCTCATGCTTCTTCTTCCCCAACCCCTTCGTTGGTCTCCAAATCGACGGAAGCTCCAGAAGGAAACACTGTTGATGGGAAACTAGGAAAACAAAAGGTTGACGAGCCTCCTGCTGAATTGGACAAAACCAATAGAGCTTCCTCTAGCAATCTGCATAGTTTCATCATTTTTTGTTTTCTTACAATTTTTAAGCCCTAGAGTTTTTAAGGATAATCTAGTTAGTAGTTTTTACTGTTTTATTTCCAGAGCTTTACGTGGTTTTTTTTATTAAAAGCATTTCAAGAATTTGTATCCAAGCATAAGCTTTTTTTGTTGAGATACATACTCTGATGAACTTGGAATAAGCATTTATGCTCGGGTAGTTAGTATTTGTTTTTGCTCCAGAGACTTCTAGAAACTCTGCAAAGATTGTTATTTTCATAAACACTTGTGCATGTATTATTTTTGTTGTATATTAATATAATTTTGCCATAGAACTTAAAAATATATATATGAGACTCATATTTCATGAATAAGATATAGCTTGGAGTGCTAATTCCATTTGTGGAATTATAAAAATTAAAATGAGTATATCCAACTTAAATTTATATAATTGTAAAGTTGAATAAAAATAAATTAACAATATAAATTTATCTTAATTCTAGAATATAAAAACAAAGTGAATCTTTTTATGGTGTAATATCATACGATTCAATTGATTTGTTTATTTTAATTAATTGGAATATATTTATATCTCAGTTTAATAACAAAATAAATCTTTTGTGAAAGCATTTTTTCACGAGGAAAAGGACAACCTTATATTATATAAAGTTGTGTCAGAAATACAACCGTTACATTAGCAAAAAGATTTTGCATATAGAACAAGAATTGCATCCAAGATCGAAGGATCTAACAAATACCAATCAAATCTTAAGCTAGTTGATCTAAAATAGAAATCCTATCACTCTCTTATCTTGCCCAACCAAAGAAAGTGCACCATAAACATCCATATAAAACAAAATATGAGGACCGTCAAAACCAAAATGCAAGAAGAGCTTAATAACAACTCAAGACCCCCTCATCTAAAAGAACACCATTGGAAAATTCTTTCTAAAAGATCACCTCGGGAACCATACCAACCGTTTGCTTTGATAAAGTATCCACCTGAGAGTTGTATTCTCGGTAAACATGACAAATGGAGAGTGAGGGAAAGGAATCCAGTAGACCTCTAACCCTCTGAATCCAATGGTGAAGATTGATCGACTGTAATGAGTGGAAATGTAGCGCCCAGTTAATAATAACTTTGGAATCCCCCATAACCAACTGAAGTCAGATCCCACGATGTTTGGAAAAATAAAGAAGACCCCAAAGTGCCAATAACTCAGCTCGAGTGTTTGTGCCCTTGCCAACACTCATACAAAGGTGAACAGTATAGTTAGCTTCCAGCTTAATTACCATACCCACACCACAAGCTCCATGAAGTTCAACCCCATCAAAAAATCTCACTCTGTCGCCATCAAACTGATCAAGGTACTTGATATTCTGAGCTCTTGAGCGTGATCCAGAAAAGGCACCATTGTCAAAGTAAGAAAGAACCTTCAGAACAATACATCTAGCATTAACCGAAACCATATGAAAAATAAAGCGATTTCTGGCACACCAGAATTCCCAGGAAAAAACCATTACAAGCTCAAGAGATAAGACAGGATGTTCTACAACCTTCGAGAGAAAGTCTGCACTAGAGCCATCGCTCCATGTCCAATGACATCTCAAATAACAATAAATATGCAACCACAGTTTGCGAAAACATGTGCAAACAACAAATAAGTGCTCAACTAATTTTGAGGAATTCAGATAAAAAATACATCTGCTCGACCCATGGAAGCCACAACGCTGCAAAACATCCCAGGTGAGAATTTTATGCTTTAGAATAAGCCAAACAAAACATTTCACTTTTTGTGCAACTTTCACCTTCCAAATAATAGAGTGCCACCACTCTGGCTGAAACACCTAGTGTTATTTAAGTAAAGAAGAGCAATCTAGATTGGTTGTAATAGAATCAGAATGTTTATTTCCAATCCAAACCGAAGTATCAGGGTCCCCAGAGAAAGTAATACCCGCCTCCCTCAAACTGTAAACATAATTCTCCCATTCCACAGCTTCCACACCTGTCAGACCCAAGGTATCCGCCAATAACCAACCAAAGGAGGGTACATCACCCTCAACGAAGGCTTGCTTAAAAACAGTCAAATTCCTTTCATGGAGAAAAACCAAAAGGTTTCGGGAGAGCTTCCAATTGATGATCCCGACAATCGGATCCATACCAATAGAAATATTAATGCCTCTTCCAAACTACTGGCAAAGCTCACATAAAAGACAGGGAAGAGTTGTGCACAAGCTACTCCAAACCATCGAAGAGCAAGACGTCTTATACTTTCCAACACGTAACCAAGTAGACAGAGGGAGTCTTTTCATATATTTAGCATTGATAATATTACCCCACAGACCTGTCATTGTAAGCCCATGCGAAAGGCTCTTCACACAAAGTGAGAGATTGAATAAACCAAGATGCTTGATGCCCCAACCACCCCATGACTCAGGCAGAGACAAAGATTCCTAGTTAGCCAAATGAAACTTAGCGTTATCTTGAGTCCCCCTCCACAAGAATCGGAAAAAGTGTCTACGCAAGGACACCAAAGTGCTCACAAGTACTCGGAAGAGAGAAAGAAAGCGCACACACACACACACACACACACACACACATATATAATGGGACTCAATTACATTGTATATTTAATTTGTAGTAAGTTATAGATATTATTTTGATTTACAAACATGGTTGAGACTCAATTACATTGTATATTTTGATTTACAAACATGGTTAAAATTTAATTACATTGTATATTTTATTTGTAGTAAGTTGTAGTTATTATTTTGATTTACAAACATGGTTAGAATTTAGCTTGCAAAATGTTCATCATAAATTAGTTTACTTATCAAATGCTACTTTATTAAACAATTAATGTAAACATTTAGATATAACTATTAAACCATCATTTTTATGAGTAAAATGTTTTTCAAATTTCTTTGAAGCTTATAAGTATGATTTAAAGTTCTTATTCGGAGATCCATGAGTCAAATTCTTTCTTACTAGGAAATAATTACCTTACTTTACTATAGTTTAAGCCCTTGAGTTTAACATGGGGCAATATGTTACTAAGCCCCATCACTATAGATCGAGAGGATCATCACCACTTATTGTCAATTTAGTAGTGGTGGAGATAGGTAGATTGCGAAGGATGAAAGATATCAATCACAAGAAAAGCCTCTTTTTTGCATTCTTCGTGCCACAATTAATTGCAGATATGTAAATAAACAAATAGTAAGAAATAAAAAATTATATTCGTAGTAATATTGGTAAACATTTGTGTCGTAGGTGTGGTAAGGGTGCAGCTCTAGTCCTCCTCATAGGCGTATTAGGAAACCAAGTTGAATCAACGTCATTTGTATGAATTTACCTTCATATGTGTCCTTAGGTGTGACTCGAGTATGAATCAAAATCTCAATTATGTGAAATTGATGAGCAAACCATACCGATAAGCTAGTGAAAAAAAAACACTGGCTTTGTGTCTTTTTCTCACCAATTTGAAAGTTGATAACCAAGAGACTCCTTAATGAATAATTCCCATAAGATTTCTCTTTTGTTTGCATCATGAGAGGCATACACGTTGACTAAGCGAAACACATGGTCTTTGAAATCAACAACATCTATACAACATGGTTTGTGTGACCAATGCCATAATGGATTATTGCATTTGCTATCTTTAGGGAAATTAGGGTTGCTAGTCCTTTACTTTACTTTCAACATGGTTAGTGAAAAAATACAAGAGTTTGGTTAAATTCTTTGTAGGACCAACTTAAAAATAAATCTAAAATAAACCTAGTTACTTTACTTTCTTCTAAACAAAGAAGATTTGAAACTATATTTCTAACTTTGTACTGTGGATTTGTGATAAGGGTATGTAAGACTCCATACATTCCATGACACTACTTTCATTGCAAACTCTCAAGATTGAAATACATTGTCTCAACATCTTCCTAACACGTCGAGGAGTTTAGACGGTTTGCACGGGTCACATTTTGCATTTTAGGTGGGAACTAATTGTTTAGGATTATGCTCCTTGGTTTCTTTCAAGAGCCTTCAATGCCAGGTGTTCTCTAAGACACATCTAGATGTGGGGGTGGAGACCATACTCTGTGCCCCCGTAAGGGGTGGTGGTTTGGGCTTTATAAACGGGATATCTAACGAAACCATAAATAGGATTCTTTTAAAATGGGCCAAGGCAACACCAATAGGTCGGTTGGGTTACTAGCATTGGGGAACTTTTCCTTTCTTTACACCCTTTACCCTCCTGCATTATCAGTTTGGGGCAAGGATCGTGGATCCTAACATTGAACATCAATAACTTTATTAGCAATATTGCCATTTTTTGTCAGAAGGAGGAAATCCTTGGTCTTATCATCCAAGCTTTGGCCCTTGAAATGGGTGTTGGGGAGATTGATGTACAAGATTTTGTGATGGACGACTCTCCCTCCCCTCTAATATGCACATGGAATATCTACTTTGGGATGGACCCTTTGTTGAGGATGTGGGTTAAAGAACCATGTTGATTCATGATAGAGGAACTTACCAACTTGTGTGGAAATACTCTCCATAAAGTCCCATATTTAATGGGAAGTCTAAGGATCTGTACCCATGCTACATTGTTAAGTTGAGAGGCTTCTTTTCCAAAAACATGATCATTCCATTCAATGAGGACATACAAAGTGTTTCGACACATCCATGGACTATGAGAAATTTTATAACTTTTTTTTATGTTGTTATGATTTCTCATTTACTTTCTTACTTTCTATATTCAACCTGTTGAGGCCCCGAAAATCGCAGGCAGCAACAGTAAGGGATTCTCCCCAATCAACGTTCCCAACTAGCCCGTTGACTGTTTGGTATAGGGAATCCGTCCGGTTTACGGTCCGGCTATCGTAGGTCAAGTAACAAAACAAAGGCTTTACCGGTTGCGGCCCGGTCCACCGAGTTTTTGTATTTTGACTTAAATTATGAAATGCAAGTGCCTAATTAACATGCAGGATGATAAGATGCATGGAGCAGTCACAATGTGATGCGCAGGTTTTTACCTCTTGTCTTAAGGCCCACAAGCATCCAAATCACATACAACAAGAAAATAAATTAACTACCTAAACTATCCCTAGGGAGCAGAATTATCATTTATTGGTGAGTAATACATTTTGCACATGCATTATGAAAAGTTACAGATAGCTGATACTTCTTTCAAAACACATGAACAATTACAGATATTTAAACAAACAGATAGCCAATCGTTTTATGAACAACACTTATTACTCACAGTGGAACACATCACAAAATATACTGAAGAACATTCAACAAGAACATAGGTTCAGGAAATCAAACACTCTCACAGTTAATGAAACACAGCTGAAAACGAAATAGTTCCCCTT
>LPNX011118249.1:69902-139876 GCA_001517045.1 Pseudotsuga menziesii
CCAGCGTCGAAAGCCAAACAGCTTTCCCAGCCGCAATGACGGAAAAGTAAAGGCTCCAGGCATGCGACGGGAGGGCGTTAAACTTTAAAATCGGAAGTCGGATGGTTTAGAAATCGGAAGCGGAAAGACTTTCCCGGCCGCAACGGCGGAAAGGTAAAGACTGCGGGCAAGCGACAGTGAGAGGAAACTCAATCGGAGATCGGATGGCTTCACCCTTCGACAGCTAAAGGACTTTGAGAGCCACAACGGCGGAAGGGACAAGAGCTAGAGATATCCGAAACGCGAGCGGGAAAAGCTTGATTGGACGTCGGAAGACATTACATCGGAAGTCAAAAGACTTTCCCAGCCGCAACGGCGGAATGGAAAACAAAAAACAACATGCATCGGCAGTCGGAACGATTCTGACTTCGGGTGCTAAACTGCTTCGGGAGCCACAACGGCAGAAGGGAAAAGGACAAAAGTAGCCGATTTATCATAGTGCGACGCCCAATTTAACAGAAAACTTAGGTGTTTGAAAGCTTTTAAAAGAAAATCAGCAGAGGTTAAAAGCCAATTCTACTTCCGAAACCGTGGACTCGAAGGATAAAAGATCCGACATCATCAATTAGCGAACCAAACACCCATCTGCGATCAATCACAAAATCCAAATACATGCAATCCTTGAAAACAGCTGAAAATCAGTCTGCAAAATCGTTCAAAATTAAAACTGGCCAAAACTTCAAAGGATCCAACGATTAAAACAATGCAAAATCATGAGGAGGGGCCCGAAATTTAAGAAATTTGGGGAAAAACAGTTGCAGCTGCAACACAACCTATAGCTTATTTTTTTTCTTAGCGTATATTTAGCATGGATTAACCACTTTGTTTATTGTTTTACTTTGTTAACTTGTTCATGTGCTCATTTGATTTCCATATGAATTAAATTCAAATTATCATATTTTAAGCCTTATTTATTCACATTTGCATGATTATGTAAACATAATAAACTATACCTATAAACAACATATCATCCATAACAACTTCAAACCCTAGAAACAAACACAAGAGCTCATTTTATTCCATCATCAACTATCATAACATAACAACTTTAAAACCTAGAAACAAACACAAGAGCTCATTTTACTCAATCATTAACCATCATATCAACATACACAAAGAGATGTATTCATTTTAAAATGCAAGAGGATAATGGAAATGGTTATCAACAAAGGTTTTGCCACTCGTTCATAGTCATTCATACTCAAATGTCACCCTTAAGATGGGGTTATGGCGTGACAAGAGACTATGGAAAATCTAAGAGCTTCTACACAAAAAGTTTAGCAACTAGCAAACAAAAAATGCTCTATAGCCTACCTAACAATGTATAGTGTTTGTAGTACTATTGGCATCATTGCTAACCAACTCACTAAACATATTGAGAACCATAATAACCCTAGACCATAAATGATGTTTCAACAATTAGTTGGTAACTTGTTAACCTACTCACTTATGTAAATTTACTTATTAGTCCTTTGTTGAACAAGGAATCTAACTCTTACTAACCTAGTTGTTAAGATACAAAGATGCCCTTAAAAATAAATTCACTATGAACTTTTTACCTCTATATTTCATTGTTATCCCCTCACAAGAGCAAGAGTTTCATCGCACACTGAAATGCCCCATCAACCCCACTTGTAAACAAGTTTATGCGAAACATGGTTTAACATCAAGTACAAGTTCTCCCTTATTATCCTTCAATTATTCTTCAATTGCATGAGTTTAATAGACAAGTAAGAAAATGAACTAAAGAATTCCAAGTGAAATTTTGAACGATCCATAATTTTTTTTAAAGCGTAAAAATCTTGGCAAATCTTACTAATATTAAAATTTTCGACCATTAAATGTTTGGCTATATTTTAAAAAAATAGTCAAATTTATAAGGGTTTTATGTAGTTTTTGGACAATTTTGGCGCTTTTTAGAGGAAATTATTTTTAATCTAATGGAATTTGGGAAAAAGACCTCCGAAATTAGCCCGTGAGCTAAATTTCGCTGCCAAAATTTTCCATACAAAAAAACCTTCTCATTTCTCAAAAGGAAGCAGACAAACTTGAAGATTTAGTAAGCATTATATGGGAGCAAAAAAATGAACCAAAGAACCTTTCCCATTTCTCAAAAGAAGTAAATAAACTTGGAGAGTTGGTGAGTGTTCATTCCAAGTAAGATTTTTTCATGCTATCATTTTGCTATATATATATATATATATATTCCAAAGAAAAAAACCACTTTATTCAGATTGAATAAAACATGGGCTACCCTCTAGGAGCATACATAAAGTACAACAAAATCGCCTCACATTGTCTTTCATTGTGGGCTTCTCTTATCACGAAAAAGGATCATCTTGTCCCATTTGCTTGCTTCCCATTCTTACAAGCTTACATACTGATTCACAACTTGGGTCTCTACAATTTCTTTCACCTCCATCAAACCTAGAGGGAGAGCAAGAGCCAATTTAGAGAGCTTGTCAGCTTCAAAGTTTAACTCTCTGTAAATGTGATGAAAATTTATTGACTCAAATGTCGCCATTTGTTCTCTTAATGTTCTCAGCAGGTGTTGGAGATGTGGAGCATTTATCTGTATTTTTCCATTCGCCTAATTATAGCCATCTTGGAGTCCCCAAAGAGCTGTAAATTATGAACTTGTTTTTCCAGTGCCAATTGGAGAACTATCCAGAGAGCTACTAGTTCCGCTTTATTGTTTGTGCCTTGCCCCGGAGCGAATGTTATCTCAAATTTTGTTGCCTCATTGAGGTGTAAAATGCCTCCAAATACTCCCAATGGAGGTTTCCCTTGACTAGCTCCATCAATGAAACCCCAAGGATTGTTTTTGTCTATTTGTGGAGCTTTGAGCACTCTTCTAGGTTTTGGATTGGGTACTGCTTGATGCTCCATCAGCTTCTACAATAGCACATTGACTGTTATTTATGTAGAAGTCCATATGTCTATGAAAACAACTTTGTTTCTTGTTTTCCAAACGGTAAACACAAATAGAGATGGGAGCGCTTCGTGGGTATGTACCCTTTCATTGCTCTGCCAAATTTTGATTTTGTGCTCAAGAGACTCGTCCTCATCTGGATTTGAAGAGGGATCCATATTGTAGTTGACTTGTTTCCACATTGTTCCTGCGTATGTGCAAGTGAAAAAAAATATGTGAGTTTGATTCTCCTTCAGCTCTGCACAATAAGCACAATCCAGTCCCATTGAAACCTCGTTTCAATAGTGCTTCCTAAGTCAACAATTTGTTATTCAAAGTTAGCCACAGAGTTAAGATGGCTTTAAGGGGAGCCTGAATTTTCCATATTTTTTACCACCACTAGCATTCTGTTTGTTGTTGTTCTAAGTGAATTGCGACTTCATAACCCAGTTTTGCTGAGAATTTGCCATCCTTCCTGTTCCAAGTCCAAATTAATTTATCCTGCTCCTCTCTTAATTGAATGAAGCTAGCCCCAAGCTTACTTATGTAGTTGTTCCATTCTGCTTCTTCATTTTTCGTGAGCCCCAATTCCTGAGTTGTTTTCCAAATTGTACCTCTGTGTTCATTCTCAGTCTGAGCGCACGCATCTGCTAATAGTCTTACTCCTCTTTCCATTAGTTGTGTAATAAGTTGTTCTGACAATCTGAAGTTTTCTCTCGAGCCTGCCCACGGGTCCCGACCAATTTTGATGCTCCTTTTGTCTCCAATTTGACATGCTACCCATTTTCCTATTAAGGGAAACGCCACAACAAAATCCTTCCAATATAAAGATCCTCCTTTGTGTGATTTAACCGGTTGTCTGAACCATTCCTCTATTGAGGAATTGGGACAATATTTCACTCTCATTTTTTTGCCCTGCAGTGACTCAGGATTCTCGACCATTCGCCACAAATATTTGGTCGCTAAAGCTTTTCTAAAGAGATCAGGGTTCTTGATTCCCTAGCCTCCTTTGGATTTCAGGAGGACTAAGGTCGTCCATTTCACTAATGGAATTCCTTCTGCTTTTTTACTCGTTGTACATAGGAAGGATAGGCATTTTTTCCTAATTTTTGTTATTGTCCATTTTGGAATGTATGATATTGAATCCCAACAAACTGGGATGCTCTGCAATAATATATATATATATATATATATATATATATATATATATATAGGGTAGGGAAGTGTGAGACACTTGTCATGCATCATAGTGTACTATGGGATATTTGGTTGCGTTATGAGTTAAGCGGTTCATCATTGCTTACCTTTTCTTAGCTTGTCACATTATGGTGGATCCCCATACCTTTCACATGTTGCATGTTGATGATCCCCTCCCTCTCTTACACATTGATGTTCGATGAACAATATACACCCCACTGAGGGACATTTAATGCGTTGGTGGGGTGCATATAGATCATCGAATGTGAGGCACCTTCACATCTTATGGTCTATATGCACCCTTCTAATGTATTAAATGCCCCACAACGTGGTGCATATTGATCGTTTTGATGTTCTACTTGCCTTTTATTATTTTGTTTCACTTGGAAAAAATTAAATGACATAATTATTTTTAAATTTATGAACACGTCCAATAATAGAGGTTGGGCCCTGATTTCTATTATAATGTTATTACAAAGTCTACACATTAACTATATGAACAATTATTTAATCATGCAAATGTATCTTTTTAAGGACACTACAACCTAAGGTCCCTATGGTATATTTTTAAGGTCTCAACAACTTAATATTCACAGGTTATATATATATATATATATATATATATATATATATAGAGAGAGAGAGAGAGAGAGAGAGAGAGAGAGAGAGAGAGAGAGAGAGAGAAATTATTTTGGGGCAAATCCTCATTCACTTCCCATTTTAAAGACGGTACTTAGATCAATAAAATGACTTAAATACATTACAATAATATTCTCATTATGAGCTCAACATGGCATTTTGTTGATGTATTTGTAACTTTGGAATGTATTCACTTGTATATTTATTATTATATTTCATTATACCGACCAAGATGTTTGATCCTCCAATCAGGGGAGTCATCAATATAATAAAGTCATGTAAATTCATTAAGGTTAACCCTCCGTTGTAAGTCGGGGCAATAGTCCCCACAATTGAGTTGAGGTTAACCCTCCATTGTAAGTCGGGGAAATAATCCCCACAATTGAGGGGTATTAGGGTTATTAGACTCTCCTAGTGAGGTCAGCCCTGTAAGAGTAAAATTCAAGTGGAAAACAAGTATAAATAGAGAGTGAGACTCTCTATTTGAAACACACTCACTCAATTGTAGCGCATGAGTGAGAGAGGAGGAGCTCGCATAAGTGAGAGAGAGAACAGCTGTCAGAGATCATCTTTGTGTTTTTGGGTTTTACTTTTGTTAATGGTGCTCATTCTATCTCTGAGGAAGTTGCGGGGTTTTCTCCTTTATGATTTCCCTGAGGAAAACTCTTTGTGTCTCTTGTCTCTTGTGATTATTGATGTGCATGTTATTTTCTCAGATAAGATCCTATATCATATTGATTAAATGATAAAATTCTAACATGGTATTAGAGCTAACTTGAGAAGAAGACACTATGTAGTTGTAGAAGCTATGGCTTCTTACTTTTTGGGTCGCTCTCCATAGATCATCAGCGAAAGGAGGGTAGGTTAACTCTCCATTGAAGGGCGCATCTTTCTGTCGAAGCAGAATCTGATTTCGAGCATTTTCAGTTTTTTAATTGTCACTATTGCGAGAAATTATGGCTTTTCACAGAAGATGAATTTTTTAGTGAGCCCAGCATAGGATTGCTCTCCTCCTCAAAATCGAAATTTAGAGATCAAGATTGATTTTTTTGGTTGGTTAAAACTCTGGCAAAGTCAAACCAATTTGACCCCAGACCAAAAAATAAGCACTGCAAAAGATTAGCTCCAGATCCAGTTCTGGAATCTCAAATTGGTAAGATCTAAATCTCTTATATTTCCATTTGAGGTTCTCATTAAAAGATGACTCAGAGAAGTTTCACTGTACATTTTAAATACAGTTGCAATGGCAGCTAATGGAAATTACGGTTTCATGCCTGAAAAACCCTAAAATACTAAAACTAGTAGTTTTGGTACATTCGCTATATCTTGAGATTAGAGAAGGATCAAGAGCCAAAACTTTTACAGGCCGAATATAAATTCTCGAGGTACCCTATGTAAGACTTTCAGCCTCAGATTCGCTATATTCTAGGAGATATGATTCCTCCAAATCATGGTTCTAGCCTCTCCCATGATTCATCCCTAAACAGGACACCTTGGGAGAATTGATATATCTCGGGCTACGAAGGTCCAAATGAAATTTCTCAATATGTTCCAGATAGGGCATAGACTTTACTTTATGTGGTAAAAGTTTTAGACCTCGAAGGTGAACTAGTGACACGTGGTAGTCTGTACAAGTTCGCTATGCTGAACAGTCCTGAAATAAGTCACCTTGGGAAAACTCTCATAAGTCCCAATTGGTGAAACCAATTCTGCTCAAACCTGCGTTGTTAGAAAGAGGACAGACGAGGCTACCTCATTGCTAAGTTTCAGACACAGAGGAGAATTACTTTCGAAGATACCACAGAAACAATATCAGGAAATTTTGCAAAAAAAATTGAAGAAAACTAGGGCATCAGATATTTTGCAGTTTTGATCACAGTTTTGGGAAAATGTGTATGTTTCTCAGCTCGTCGTGAGGAGGCACATCTTTCTCTACAATCAGATCTGGAAGATTCCAAGTTTTGAAAATTAGGGTTTCTCTAACAAATCCTAGATCAGCCAGCTCTGGAACCAGGACTGACACCTCAAATCGTAAGGAAGTTCTAAGAGCTAGAGGGAGATGAGGCTAAGGCTAGAGCCAAGAGAATCATTGCAGATTCTATTAAAGATCATCTCATCCCTCATGTGTCATCCTTGAAGACACCAAAAGGAATTGTTTGATTCAATGATGAAGCAATCGAAGAAGAATGAGATATTGTTATAACCACCTTGAATGGCCTCCCATGATCATGGGATTCATTGATTCAAGGAATGTGTGCCAGAAGGAAGTGATTACCTTCAGTAGACTTGGGGAAGAGTGCACACAAGAAGAAGCTCGACTCATAATAAGAGAAGAGAAGATGGGAGCAACTGAAGATCAAGCTCTCATGATCCGAAGAAGATCCTTCAAGTGATGAGGAATATGAAGGACTCAATTCTTGAAGAACCTCTTATCCATCTTAGCATTTGGATAAGAAATGATGATGTCATGAACAAAGAATATGATGAAGCTAAAGGCTCAAGAAGGAGTCTACCCATGAAACAAATAAAGATAAGTATTTGAATTGTCTTTTCCTACATATCCAATTGTTTATATGACATTGTTTTAGTTGTGAAATGTATTATCCATGATAGAATGTCTGCATCAATGACAGTGTACTACTAATATGCATGTGATGGGTAAGTAGCCCATGGTGCTATACAACACTCCATTGCTACTTATCTAGAATGAAACCTCTTTGCTGACATATTGGATCAGTGCACAATCTCAATGATGTCATGGTAGAGATGGAAGGCATCTAGAAAGTTTTCGTGAGATATGGATGAATGTTGTATTGGCTAAAATAGTTGCGTGATTATATCTTTATGCATAAGAATTTGCCATTTTGAATATTCCTTATGAAATGTTTCTAACCATACGACTGGTGCATTTGACTTGTAGGAAAGATCACGTACAATCGCCCACAAGAAAAGAAGGGTGAGACTTGTTCTAAAGAACAAGTAACGAAAGTTCAAGATTCACTCCAATAAGCATACATGAAGAGGAACCTAAAGTTTCTCGAGTCAAAGACACCATAACGAAAGAAAGAGCTTCATAAGAATATAAAGAGAACGGTAGATCCACCTCGAAGAGATGAAGACCACCTTGGGCACTAGAAATAATCCAAGATGAAGAATAGTATGACGATACTTTCAAAGAAAAAAAGAAGGCCGCGTACAAGCTCAGAAGGCACCCATGGGATAACACATACATGAGGAGCTTGAATATCAACTAGAGTGATGAAGATCTTAATCTTTGCTAGAAGGTTGAAGATGAAATCCTATAGAGGATGACAAGCTCACAGATGGGTGCGAGAAGAACTTTTGAAAAGGTTCAAGATAGAGGATCTTGGTATCCAATGATCTTAGATGAATACATAGAATATTAGTAGTAGAGGAAGCTACGTGTGACTCCAGTACAGAATGTTTCAATGCATAGAGTACGAAAGGTAGAGGGAGAATGATGCTCCGCTTTAGAGGGAGTGACTGCAGAAGATCCTGAGGTTCGACATGATATGATGGGATGGACAGCTTACTGATGGCTCTAGGATTTACTGAGAGTAAAGAGGATTCCAACCTTTACTTCAAGGTTGAAGGTGGAAGACCAGTGATGCTCTTGTTATATGTCGATGACTTGTTCCTGATAGGAAAAGAGGAAGTCATTAAAGTTGCAAGAAGGAGACTTGCTGATGAGTTCAAGATGAAGGACTTGGATATGGTGCACTACTTTCTAGGCATGGAGGTGTGGCAGAATGCGGTCGATGGAATCTCCCTTGGAAAAGGGAAGTATGCAATGGAGATCCTGAAGAAGTTCGGGATGATGAACTGCAAGGCCATGGCCACACTATGGTATCAAACCTAAAGCTATTGAGTGATGCTTCATCGAAGTCAGTTGATGCTACGATGTATCATCAGATGATTGGGTGATTGATGTACCTGACGAATACGAGACTAGATATTTGCTTTGTTGTGAACACATTGAGCCAGTTCTTGGTGGATCCAACACACGCTCACTTGGTTGCAAAGCATGTAATGAGGTACCTGAAGGGTACAGTTGAGTGTGGGATCAAGTATGATATGAATCAGAAGACTAACTTTCATGGTTATGTTGATTCGGATTGGTAGTGCCAATGAGAAGAAGAGCACCTTGGAATGCTTCTTCAGTTTGAGATCCAGTATGGCAGGATGGAGTTCTGCATGGCACTTAGTACAACTGAGGAAAAATATGCTGCCACTTGCTCTGCTATTTGGGAGGTAGTATGTTTCTTTTGAAAACTACTATTTGATTTGATTAATCTTACTTGCATTTTTGTATGATGCAGAGAGTAGCAGTGAAGCTCCAGTATGTGATCCAGATTGAGATCTCTCGAAAGAGGGAGTTCTAGCATAGCCGGTGAGATAGGTTGTCTGAGCATAAATTCTTGGCGAAGCTCATAAGTTCTTAAATGCAAACAGTTTTGGAGGTTGTCCTTGGATGTAATAATTCCTGGCGAAGTTCGTAGGTTATCCTTGTACGTAATCAGCCCTGATGTAATTCTATGCTGGCCAGAGTGAAGTTTGAGTACTTCAGGGAGAAGCTTGGTGTTCTCCAGATCGAGGTTCCTTCCAAGGGGAAGTGACGAGTCTGTGAGCCTTTCTTAAATGGTGGTAGGCTTGGCCTCCCATGGTTAGATGTAAGCACTGAGCCTTTCCAACATGGTGGCAGGCTGGGCCTCCCATGGTCGGATGTAAGTGTTGAGCCTTTCCGACATGGTGGCAGGTTGGGCCTCCCATGGTCAGATGTAAGTGCTGAGCCTTTCTGACATGGTGGCAGGATGGGCCTCCCATGGTCAGATGTAAGTGTTGAGCCTTTTTGACATGGTGGCAGACTGGGCCTCCCATGGTCGAATGTAAGTGTTGATCCTTTCTGACATGGTGGTAGGCTGGGCCTCCCATGGTCGGATGTAAGTGTTGAGCCTTTCCGACATGGTGACAGGCTAGGCCTCCCATGGTCGGATGTAAGTGTTGAGCCTTTCTGACATGGTTGCAGGCTGGGACTCCCATGGTCGGATGTAAGTGTTGGGCCTTTCTGACATGGTGGCAGGTTAGGCCTCCCATGGTCAAATGTAAGCACTGGTCCTTTCTGACATGGTGGTAGGCTGGGCCTCCCATGGTCGGATATAAGTGCTGAGACCTACATCCAACATGAAAAAGGGTCGGCTCTGTAGAAATTCCTATGACGAGTAGAATTGAGAGATAGCACCATTTGCTCGAGATAGCAGGAGTAGTGATGATGATGATGATCCAGCTTTGATGATGATCCAGTAATGAAGACTTGTGTTGATGAACCATGTCAAGAGAATACCTTCCTAGTTAACAGGGAGTGTTGATGTATTTGTAACTTCGGAATGTATTCACTTGTATATTTCTTATTGTATTTCATTATACCCCAACGCAGATGTTTGTTCATCCGATCAGGAGAGTCATTAATATAATAAAGTCATGTAAAGTCATTGAGGTTAACCCTTCGTTTTAAGTCTGGGTAATAGTCCCCACAATTGAGTTAAGGTTAACCCTCTGTTGTAAGTCGGGGCAATAGTCCCCATAATTGAGGGATATTAGGGTTATTAGACTCTCTTAGTGAGGTCGGCCCTGTAAGAGTAAAAGTCAAGTGGAAAACAAGTATAAGTAGAGAGTGGGACTCTCTATTTGCAACACACACCCACTCAATTGTAGCACATGAGTGAGAGAGGAGGAGCTCGCACAAGTGAGAGAGAGAGAACAGTTGTTGGAGATCATCTTTGTGTTTTTGGGTTTTACTTTTGCTATTGGTGCTCATTCTATCTCTGAGGAAGTTTCGGGATTTTCTCCTTTATGGTTTCCCCGAGGAAAACTCTTTGTGTCTCTTGTTTCTTGTGATTATTGCTGTGCATGTTATTCTCTTAGATAAGATCCTATATCATATTGATTAAATAATAAAATCCTAACACATTTATAGGACTAGAACCTAAGTGGGAAGAAATCCCACAACCACTTGAGTTAGAACATGTATATATATATATAATTTTATTCTCTATGTGTCTGTGTGTACACACACACATAATAACATGAAATAAAAAATTAATGGTGTTTATGATATTCATTATAAATAAACGGATTTCTAGTTGTGGGAAAAAAATAAATTCCTCGTTGAGACTTTTGTCATCCCTGTGAATTTATATGGGTGTGAAGTTTGGGGCCGTGACATTTCTATGGAACAGTGGAGAAAGATTAAACAAATCTAGAAGCGTTTTATACTTTCTAATCAATAGTATATGGATTGGACTAAAACCCCTTCTAGGGTATAAATGCTTCTCCTAAGCAATCTAGGGTTTTACACCCACTGAACTCAACTAGGTCAAGTACCTATCATAGTTAATCGTTAGCTGAAATACAACTACCTCTTACTCAATAGTGATCTCATCTACAACCACTTTGATACCATGTTGGAAAATTCACTAGAATGTCACTTCAATGCAATTTAGAAATTTGTTCTTCTTTATAGAAGGTTCCTCAAATTTTAACCCCATAACTTTTTTCCCTAGGATTGTTGTTAATTAAAGGACATAACAATAACAAAAGAAGTACAATAATTCACTTTTGAACAACTCTAAACTTCTAGATAATTAACAAGAAACGACACCAACCAAGGGTGTAAGTTTTCAACCCTTCTCGAGCAACTTATTCGTCAATGTTTAGATCTGAAAATGAAATTTTACAGTAGAAATAACAATAATGAAATCAACCCCTTTATTTTCTTCTTTAGATGTCAAATCATTTAATAAATTCACGTTTTACTTATGTCCAATCAATAAGATCATAAATAGATGTAAATAACAAAATATGAAGAATATATGTAATTGGAAATCAAATCTAAAATTGATACAAGATATGTATGGCTAGAAACTTCATATATAAGCTCAACATTGAAGTACATACCATAGATTCCTCTCAAGACCAAAAAATCCAACTATGCAAAACACCATGGCTAGGGTAAATAATCAAACCCTATCTCCAAGGTATGAAGCAAGACTAGATGAAGTACATACCATAGATTACTAGATTATTTTGTTCATAATTGGGAGGAAGCAAGACTAATTGACATTGCCCTTTCTATCATCAACCCTATTTTGCAGGACAATAGAGTAGGTGAGGCCATAGTTGCAAAGTGGCTCAACATGTTTCTTATCTCTTAATCCCTACTTAATGAAATAATAAATTGTCACTTGTGGGTGTATAAGGAGGAGACTCTGACTACTACCAATCATGTTGGATTTGGTGCGTCATGGGCCAAAATCCTTCGATCCTTTCAAGATGAACCCAAAGTGGGTGAAATACAAGAAAAATTACATAACAACCATCGAGGAGGCATGGATTCCTTATAATAGCTTATCCATGGACTCTATAGCCGAATAATTCTTATAAAACCTGAAATGAACCAAGCAAGCTTCCATTAATTGGTGTAAGATGAAAAAGAAAAAGGAGGATTGATTCCTTTTGGAGGTTGAAGAGAAATTGAATCATATTTACAATACTAAATGGTTTGGATTCCTATTATATCAAACCAAACATGAAGTCCACTTGTTAGAAGCTAAAAATAAGGCATTGATCTTGGATCAATAAAAACAACGGTGAATAAAAAGTTGTGCTCGCTAGCTCAAAGTTGGTAACAAAAACTCAAAATTCGTTCATAGATTTTCCAAGATGAGGGAGCCTTGCAATTCCATTTGGAAAACATCCAAGGAAAATGGATGAATAGCCACTAGTTTAAAAACATTTCCTCTAAAGGGGTTGTGCCTTTCAAGCAGATATTCAAGAACAATGGTATGCCATCCACCATTGAGATTCTAAAAGTAGTCTCAAAATTCCCTCGATATGGAAATGAACATGAAAACACAGAGTTGATAGTAGGAGTAGATCTGAATGAATTGGACATGGTTTTTCATCTCTTTTAGAAAGATAGAAGCTTGGAGCCAAATAATTTCCTCGTCGATTTCTTCTTAGGATGCTTTGATTTAATTGGGGAAGAGCTAAAGAAGGTTATAGAGGACTCTTGGCTCACTAGAAAAAGCTTGCCATCTTGCAACTCCATCTTTCTATTCATTATTCCCAAGGTGGACAATCTTGTCTCCTTTGATAAACTTTGTCCCATATCTATTTGTAATTGCATCTATAGGATTATATCCAAAACCATAGCTAGACGACTTAAACCTATCCTTTCCTTTAATATCGTTGATGAACCGTTTGGGTTCCTATAAGGGAGACAAACTCAAGATACCATTGGCGTGGCTTGGGAACGATTACACTCCATAATCTAAAAAAACTAAAAGCAATGGAAACGCCATTGATTGAGTGAATTGGCTTTATATTCATCTCCTACTACTCTACCTGGGATTTTGTGTACCCTTTGTGACATGTATCATGAGTTGCATATCCATTGTCTCCCTCTTTGCTCTAATAAATGGGTTAACATTGCAATTCTCTAATCTAGAAAGGGGTTTTAGGAAGGTGTGCTCACTCTCTCCTATTTTGTTTCTTCTAGTTGTCGAAGGTCTTAGTTGTATGCTCAAAGCAACTCAGAGATCAAGATTGTTTAAAGGAATAAAAAATACCTGTTAGTTTTTACAAAATTATAGCAGTATAATTTAATTGCAAATAAACAATAGGATCTTTAGAAGAAAGACAAAAGCACATAAACAAAGAACACACGAATTTATCTTGGGAAACCCATTGGGGAAAAATCCACAAACCATCGTATAGAGATGATAGCTTCTGAGAGAAGAGAGAAGAAGAAAGAGAGAGAGAAAGGTCTCTCTAAGATATAACCCTGGAAAACCTCCTTCTAGTGATGGTACGAACTTGTCTAGGAGAGAGAGTAGTCTTTCTTGTCTGGATTAGTGACTAAATGAGGCGCACTTGCCTTCTATTTATACACATTACAAAAATTGACTTTTACCCTAATATGGTTGACTTGTCTAACTGTCCGGGTTGACCTACCTTGGGGAAATACAAAAAAAATAAAATTATTTTAATTATTTTATTGTGTAATCTTTCCCTAGGGTTTACATTGATTCTTTCTAGTGTTTGCATGAGTAATTACATTAGTATAATCTCTTGTAGGAGGTATAAGGAAATACAATACAAGTACAATAAGAATAACTTCTGAAGTTGTTAAATTTCCAACACTCCCTCTCAATAAGGAAGGTATTCTTCAGATATGGTCATCATCAACATCATGAACATCTAGGTTTCTTCTATACATCTCATTTGTCTCGATCATCTCTATACATATTGAAGGTTGTCAACACTATCTCTGTCCGTCGAGAGGTGTCATCATGCTTCTGGTCCACTCAGTCCATCGGTAGATCCATCAATTATACAACTCTTCATAGTCCATTAGAGAGTACAATAATCAACATCTCATCTACTACAAGTCAAGTCTGTCTCTAATCGAGAACGAGGACATGCTTCACACGACCATCTACTACTAGTTCATCTCAAGTGGAATTATCCTACATCAAGTTGAGAACCAGCACTGGTGGGAATTCTTCAAAACACCAGGTTAAGAACCTAGGAAAATAAAGATCACCAGTGTACACTGCCATCTACTACTAGTTCATCTCAAGAGATGGTAGGAATTCTCCAACACCAAGTTGAGAATCAGAACATACAGTGATCGCCAGTGTACACGATCGTCTATTTTTGACCCATATCAAGATGGGGATGGGATTTTTCCCGTACCAGGATGAGAACCAGGGCGAGCAGAGGTCACCAATGTACACATCCATATACTACCAGTTCATCTCAAGAGTTGGTGGAAAATCTCCTACACCAGATTGAGAACCAAAATGAGTAGTGGTCACAAGTGCACATGACCATCTACTACCTTCCCATCTCACAATGCCGATGGGATTTCTCCCATACCAGGATGAGATCTAGAACGAGTAGAGGAACCAATGTGAAAATAATGTAGATGTTTGTCTCAACTTTTCCTCTCCACAAATGATGTATTTTCTTCTACTCCAAGTCTTCTGTGAAAGTAATCAAACTTTGTCCGGAGAAGAGGCTTAGTAAGAATATCTACAGTTTGGTCATCTGTCGAAACCTACTGCAACTTGACTGCACCTTTCTACACCATTTCACGAATGTAGTGATATCGAATCTCTATGTGCTTTGTCTTGTCGTGAAATACGAGATTCATTGATATCTATATACAAATTTGATCATCACAGTGAATCACGGTTGGTCCTGGAATCTGACCAAACAATCCTGCAAGGAGTTTTCAAAGCCATACTACTTCTCGGGCTGCTATACCGGAAACCATATACTCGACCTCTACAGTGTTGAGTGCTACCGATGTCTGCTTCCTGCTACACTAGGAAATTATCGTAGAACCCAAATTGAAGCAACATATGGAAGTACTCTTCTTATCTGTGCACATCTGTCCCAATCTAAATCAGAAAATCCTTGCAATGTCAAATCACATCCTGAAGCATATCTTAGTCCATATCCCACAGTGCCATGTAAGTATATGAGAACATGTTTTGTAGTAACCTAGTGAATTTTCCTTGGACCACTCATAAACTGGATGAGAGTGTTTACAACAAAACATATAAGGCTGGTCTGGTGTCTGTCAGATACATCAATGATCCAATCAACTAGTGATTCATGGTGGGATCAATCAAATTAGAATATGAAGGAGATTCCCTCAGCTTCTTTAGATTTGCATCCATTGGAGTAGCCATGGACTTGCAGTCCAACATCCTAAATCTCATCAAAATATCAATGGTGTAATTTCCTTGACTTAAGAAAATTTCTTTATGCCTCTACCATACTTCTAGTCCTAAGAAGTAATGCATCAATCAAAGGTCCTTCATTTCAAACTCAAAGGAAAGCTTCTTCTTACACCATTCAATAAGTTTCTCATTACATGTGAGAAACAAGTTGTCCACATACAAAACCATGAATTTTATTTTTTATTTTTTAATTTTCCAATTTTGTTGTATGAATGGTTGTTGAAGTTAGCAACCCAGCGAAAAAATTTCCAAGGAGGAGAACTGACATAGTGGAGTCCTTAGTTGATTCAGTGGATGAAAAGAACCAACAACCCTCTATCTAGGGCTGTCGATTTTTGGGTAGATAGTATTTTGGAGGGTTACATTACTAAGTTTGTTGTCAACACAATAACATCATATAGTGAGGCGGAAAGAAATTTTTTCCAAGGACCACGAGGAAGATACTTGACATCTTTAAGAACTTGGATAAAGATGCTTGTATGCGAAAAAGGAATCCCGAGAATAGATTTTGACGAGTAAAGAACTGTAGATATAGACCTGGGTTATGTCGTAGAAGAAGTGCAAGAAAAATGACAAAGTAAGCTAAGATGTTCCTTGGTGATAGTGGAACTGCACTAGAAGGTGGACATCTAAGAAGTGGAAGGATATTTCGGTTGGAGAAAAGAAGAAGAACTGTGATAAGAAGAGGAAGTTGCAGTATGACTAGAGGAGAAGGCTAGGAGTTGACGTCGCACTTTGACAGAGGTTCTTGCGACGAAGAAGAGGAATATCAACCTATCCCCAAAAGGGAAGAAGAACAAGAAGAAGCTCCAAATCCAAAATACGAATACGGCACACCTACGACTCCATGTACATCTTCATAAGTAAGATTCATAAACTCATCTCCTAGTAGATTTTTCAATACAAGTAATACTAATTGTGGGAATAGTAGACAAGGGATTCCTGCTAGCCAAACTTTTTATCCAACAACGCCAAGGACCAATATAATGGTTGGGAATAATATTAAGTTGTCGATATTCGGTGGAAATGGGTTAGAATACACGAAGCAACATTAGTTTCTATGTGAAGTCGTATGGACCGTGCGACAAGTCCAGGATGAAGCAATAAATAAGGCATAGATGATCACAACCCTTAAGGGTCGTGTGTTGGGCTAGTATATGAAGTTTTTTGTGGTTCCGACAGGAGTCGTACAAAAAATGCTTGACCAAATTCGAGTGGGACTAATAGATGAATTCAAAAATCCCAAATTTGAATATCAGTGTATTACTGAGATTAAAGAGATTAAGAAATTGTCTATGAAATCTGTGTGGGACTTTGACCAGATATTTAAGACATTAATGGCTAAAGTAAGCTTCCAGTTGTCGTATGTACAACATAAAGAGTGGTTCATTGTTATTGCACATCTGGATCCCCTTGATGGAACAAAATATTGCGTCGCAGACTAAAGCTCTGGAGCTGGCCATGAAGTTAGAATACTCACCTGTAGGAGAAACCGGTGTACGAATGATGCAAATTAAGTTGCAGCTAGCTAACCTTACACTGCAAATCCATGACATTAAAAAAGGGAAGGAAGTCCAAGAAGAAATCAGGTGTACCAGATGCAGAAGTGAAGGATACCATAAGGATAATTTCCCAATGTTCACGAACTATGTCGCATCGGGAGCACTGAACCCAATAAATAGACAAGGGACACCTTTGTGTAGAATATGCCAGACTAGAGGCCACCGATCAGAAGAATGTTTGTACTTACAGAAGATTGTAAGTGCACCAGTTAGTTTATACTATAAATTTTGTAAATCAATAGGCCACGATGAGAAGGACTGCAGAGCATTCCAGTTGGTACAGGAGAAACGATCGACGCTTATTTAATGAAAAATGAAGAGCTGATGCAAGCTAAGCAAGCTCAAACTCAATATCCTTAAGCTCAGTATCCTCAGCCCCAGTATCCATAGAATCAATACCTGCAACAACAATACCCTCAACAAAGGGGGGTGCAAATTTTCGAGGTCGAGGACAAGGAGGAGGATTTGGTTATGGAAGAGGCCAAATCATATGTTATAATTATGGACAAGTAGGACATTTTTCCAGGGATTGTGCGAACCCTACAAAGACATGTTCGTATTGCAAAGCCTTTGATCATACTGTCGAACAGTTTCTGCAGTTGATTGCGAAGTGGAAGGCTAGAAATGTGGGAAATCCAAATCCTTTGCAGAATCCCAACCAGAATATCCAGATGATTTTTGTTGAGTCGAGAGAACCAAATATTACTGTTGTGACAAGGGGAGGTGTTGCGATTGGAGCAGACCAAGATACATAGCCTGACCAACCACATGTGCGATCAACAACACAAAAGAAAGTGTTGTTCGATGTCCAAAGAGAAAAGGAAGTAAACTTGGATGCACAACTAGAATTCATCGACGTTTGCTCCTACACTGCCAAGAATACCGATAATGGAGATGACAGGAAGGTTTGATCAACTATTCCGAAAGCAACCCGCGGGAAAGGTTAGTAAGCTTAAAGAATTCTTTTAAAGTTGCTTATCGATAATACAAGATAAAGATGTTGTCGCAGAAATGATAACTCTAATAGAAGAAACTCAAGAAGAAGTGCGACTAGACAAACATGCAAACCATGTGGGAAAAAGATTAAAGACCGGTCGAGAGTGAAGAATGATTGTTCAGATAGGAGATTACGATATGGACTATATTATCCCAGACTTGTGCTCTCATATCAATATTATGAAAAGACAAACATGGGAAAGCATGTGGAAATCACGACTGGAGTAGTCTCCTATTCAGTTCAGATTAGCAAATCAGTCAAAAGTCCTACCTATCAGTCGACTAATTCAAGTGCCTATCAAGGTAGAAGGCCTGAGAACGTATGCTCACTTTGAATTAATCGACATTGTTGATGACACAAACTTGTATCCTACACTTTTAGGGATTGATTGGGCGATCAATAATCAGATCGTCATCAATTTTAAGAAAATAATCTTAACATTTGAAGATTCAGAGCTAAGGGTGGTCGAACCAATTAATTCGCTAGAGGGTCAGAGATACATCGAGCTTGTAAATAGTGAAGGACAAGGAGACTATCTTGACCATATTTATAACATCACATCTGCAAGGGACGATTATGTAAATCCAACAGTTGATGAAATGCATAGTTGACAAAGTATTAGCTCTTGTACATCATATTTTGGCGAAGCATTGGAAAATTGGTAGAATCGGATGCATGAAGTATCCATGAGAAAGTGCACAAGAATTACATGGTCCGTGCAACAAGTAGGAATTGAGGCAAGTGAGCTACCTACCTATGAAGGTTTACCTAACCTTGCACCTTTTCTAACAGAGTTTGAAGAAAAATTCATAGAACATCAGCGCTTATCTGCCCTGGACTTTATGCTAAAAGCTACACCCACCAGATGGTTGGTCACACATAAAGGATCTATCTTGGAATGGCCACAATGTCGAATATTGCTGGAGATAAGGTTCAGAGAAGAGATCAACTATAATAGTCCAAAGTATACATTATTGAATAATCTTGTCGAACATATAGAGTATTGTCGTGCGACATGGGAGGCATGTCCGTGATAGGAATGGGTTCATTAGTTCATACACATGTTAGACATGATACCAAGGAGCTGGTATACATCAGTTGAACTGAGATGAGGGACTATTGAATGGGATCAATTAGCTACTAGCTTCATACACACATTTGAATTTGTTGATGACCATCCGCCAATTGATGCCGCATTGCAAGTAATCAATATAAAGATATTTGAATATATCCCTGTCGCAATAACAAACTTCAATCAATGTAACACAACAATCCAATACTGGATGGAGTTCTATAATGTGACAAGATAAACTGATGACAATGATCCACTCGACATAAACATACCTGATTCTTAAGGTATGAGTGCAGTGGAAGGATTTGGTATTTCTAGCAACCGATTTCTAAATCCACTAAAACTCAAGAAAGTAAATATTGGCTCCCCCGAGAATCCAAAATTTGCCAATATTGGAGATTATTGGGATGATGAGACAGTTGGGAAGATCATGGATCTGTTGTATGAGTTTCAAGATCTGTTCCAGATGAAATTCTCAGAGATGAAAGGGATTGTCAGAGACCTTGGAGAAATGAAGATAGCTTTAAAGCCCGACACAAAACCTGTCAAGTAGTGACCATACCGATTGAATCTGTGGTATAAAGAAAAAGTCAAGGAAGAATTGGACCGAATGTTGGATGCATGTATCATAGAACCCATAGAAGTACCATAGTGGATCAGTCCAATAGTAGTGCAAGATAAAAAGGCTACTAGTGAAGTGCAGATTTGTGTCGATTTAAGAAAGTTGAACGATGCTTGTTTACATGACCCATTTTTTATTCCATTTATAGATGAGGTACTGGAGAGTGTCAGGGGTCAATAAATTTACTCATTCTCTGATGGGTTCTTTGGCTACCATCAAATTAGAATCAACCTTTGCGATGGAATGGGATTGTTTCCAATACACAGTAATGCCCTTTGGACTCAAGAATGCTCCTGTTATTTTTTCCAGAATAGTAGTGGTTGCCTTCAAATATTGTATTCATGAATTTCTTGAGGTGTACTTTGACGATTGGACAGTATTTGGGCTCATTAAGGATCATATTGAGAGCCTCATGATGATGCTGGAATGTTGTCGCCAGTATCAAATTTCACTGAACTTAAAGAAATATATCTTTTGTGCCCCATTTGGAATTTTGTTGCATCACGTAGTTTCTCGTGATGGAACCTTGGTTGAACCTGCTGAAATTGTGATTCTCGTCAACCTACCACCACCTACCATAGTGAAGTAATTGAGAGCAACATTGGGACATACAAGATACTACCAAAAATTTATCATAGGATATGCAGAGGTGACTGCTTTGATGGAGAAGTTATTGAAGAAGGACATTTAAGTTCCAGTGAATAGAAGTTTTCCAAGAGAGTCTGAACACTTTAAAGAACAAGATGGTTACACTGCCCATACTTGTATTTCCAGATTGGAAAAATGAATTTCATGTACATGTCGATGCGTCGTCTATCATGCTCGGCATGGTACTAGCGCAGCCTAGCGAAGGGATGATTGATCATCCTATTGCCTTTGCTAGCAAAAAATTATCAACAACAGAGAAGAACTATATCACGACAAAAAGACAAGCACTAACTATGTTATACACACTCTGCAGAAATTCAGACACTACTTGTTGGGTGGACATTTCAAAATGTACATTGATCACTCAACATTGAAATACCTGTGTTAGATTTTTTAACATTTAAGCTATATGATCTTAGGATCTCATCTGAGAGAATAACATGCACAACAATCAATCACAAGAGACAATGGAAACAAAGATTTTCCTCGGGGAAACCATAAAGGAGAAAACCCCGCAACTTCCTCAGAGATAGAATCAGCACCAAAAGTAAAACCCAAATACAGTAAGATGATCTCTCGACAGCAGTAGTCTCTCTCTCTCTTGTCCCAACTTCTTCTCTCTCTCTCAGTTATGCGCTACAACTGAGTGTGAGTGAATGTGTATGAATGTGTGTTAAATAGAGAGGCTCCCTCTCTATTTATACTAATTCCTGAATTGACAATAACTCACTAGGGCCGACTTCTCTAAGAGAGTCTAATAACCCTGGGGCCCCACAATTGTGGGGACTTTAACCCTTGATCAATAAGGAGGGTTATACTCTATGACTTTACATGACTTGTTTACATTATTGAATCTCCTGATCAGAACATTGGGGCATCACATGACTCAATTAAATTATAGATACTTTTCGGAATAAACATCGGGGTACAATACATAAGATATACAAGTGAATACATTCTGAAGTTACAAATACATCAACACTCCCTCTTAACTAGGAAGATATTCTCTCGACACAATTTATCAGCACAAGTCTTCTTCTCTGTATCATATGGATCATCATCAAGTCATCTTCATCATCAAGTCATCTTCATCAAGTATGGATCATCACTGGATCTGGATCATCATTGGATCATCATCGAGTCTAGATCATCACTTGATCTGGAGCATCACTAGATCATCATCAAGTCTGGATCATCACTTGATCTGGATCGTCACTAGATCATCACTTGATATGGATCATCACTGTTGGATCATCACTGGGTCATCATCACTGGTGCTATCTCAATTCTACTCCGCATAGGAAGTTCTACAAAGCCAGCCCTTTTTTCATGCTAGTTGTAGGCCTAGCCTTCATCTAGGTCTTCATCATCTTCAACACTTATATCTAACCATGGAATGAACCATGTCAGAAAGGTCCGCCCAACACTTACATCTGACCATGGGAGGAACACATCCAAGAACCATGTCAGAAAGGCGCGCCCAACACTCACATTTGACCATGGGAGGAACACATCCAAAACCCATGTCAGAAAGGCCCAGCACTCACATCCGACCTCATCTTGTCAGAAAGGTTCTCCACTTACATCCGACCTCATCATGTCAGAAAGGCGTTGCACTTACATCCGACCTCATCATGTCAGAAAGGCGTTGCACTTACATCCGATCATGTGGGAATACATCCCTCAATCACATCAGAATGGATCTGCACTGATCATGTGAGAATACATCCCACAATCACATCAGAATATCTTTGCACCGATCATGTGGTAACACAACCCGCAATCACATCAGAGCATCTCTGCACTTATATTTGATCATGTGGGAACATATCCCTCAATCACATCAGAATGGCTCTGCATTGATCACGTGGGAACACATCCCACAATCACATCATAATATCTCTGCACTGATCATGTGGTAACACAACCCACAATCACATCAGAGCATCTCTGCACTTACATCTGACCATGTCAGATGTAAGTGCCTTCCACCACGTCAGAAAGGCCAATAGACACATCAATTCCCTTTGGAGGGAACCTCGATCTGGAGAACACCAAGTTTCTCCCTGAAGTACTCAAACTTTACTCTGGCTAATGGTTTGGTCAGTGCATCAGCTATCTGCTGATCCATCGCAACATACTGGAGCTTCACTGCTCCTCTCTGCACCATATCTCTGATATAGTGATACTTGATCTCGATATGCTTTAACTTGTCATGGAAAACTGGGTTCTCCAACAGCTTCACACAACTCTGGTTGTCGCAATATATACAAGTAGCATCCATCTGGAGATCAAATAAATCAGATAGTAGCTTTCTCAGCCACACTGCCTCACAACTAGCCAACTTGCAACATACTCTGCTTCGGTTGTACTCAGTGCCACACAGGATTGCTTCCTGCTAAACTAGGAGATCACACCTGATCCCATATTGAAGTAACACCTTGAAGTGCTCTTTCTATCAATGGCATTGCCTGCCCAATCTGAATCCACATAACCTTCCACGTTAATCTTTTGATTCGCCTCATACTTGAGCCCGTAATCAATTGTACCCTTTAGGTACCTCAGAATATGCTTTGCAGCAATCAAGTGAACATGTCTCGGATCCATCAGGATCTAGCTTAATGTGTTCACAGCAAAGCAAATATCTGGTCTCGTATTCGTCAGGTACATCAAGGACCCAATCATTTGACGATACATCGTAGCATCAACCGCTTCTGATGAAGCATCACTCAATAGCTTCAGGTTCGATGCCATAGGTGTGGCCATGGCTTTGCAGTCCATCATCCTGAACTTCTTCAGGATCTCTATTGCATACTTCCCTTGTCCTAGGGAAATTCCATTTGCATTCTGCCACACCTCCATGCCTAGAAAATAGTGCATCATACCCAAGTCCTTCATTTCAAACTCGGCAGCAAGCTTCCTCTTTGTATCAGCAATCAACCCATCCTCACCTATTACAAATAGATCATCTACATACAGTAGGAGTATCACTGGGTTCCCTTCTTCAACTTTGTAGTAAAGGTTGAAATCCGCTTTACTCTTGGTAAAGCCCAAATTGGACTGAAAGTTGTCAATTTTGCTATACCATGTCCTGGGTGCCTGTTTCAAACCGTACAGGGATTTCTTTAACTTACACACATGAGACTCTTTATCATGTGTCTCAAAACCGAGTGGCTGCTCCACATATACTTCCTCTTCTACTACACCATTCAAGAAAGTTGTCTTGACATCCATCTGGTGTACTTTCCACTTCATTACTGTAGCTAAAGCAAGTACTGATTTGATGGAAGTATATCTGGCTACAGGAGCAAAAGTTTCTTCATAATCTATTCCTTCTCTTTGGGAGAAACCATGAGCCACAAATCTTGCTTTATATTTCTCTATGCTACCATCTGCAGCATGCTTGATCTTATAGATCCATTTGGAAGTCACAATAGACTTCCCCTTTGGTCTTGGGACAACATTCCAAACATCATTCTTCATGATCGATTGATACTCTTCGATCATAGCATCCTTCCATTCTTTCTTTTCTGTCACTTCTTCATAGTTGGAAGGTTCTTTATCAATGAAGTCACATAATAGGGCTACATAACCGGAGCAGGACCTGGTTCTTTTCCTTTCTTTGTGTATCTCTTCTAGAGCCCCATATCTTTCTGCACCTTGGATAGCTTCTCTTACCCAAGCAGGTTTCCTCTTGTGAGGATTCTTCTCCTGAGGTGGATCTACAGGTTCTTGAGGTTCTTCTATTTCTCAATCTTTTTCTGGAATTGCTTCGTTCATGGTTATGTCATGAATTCTGGGTACTTCTAATTCTACAGGTTCTTCAGCAGGTGTCATGTTCCCTCAAATTGACCATTAAAAGTGTTGACCATTCTAAGTTCCTAGGGGCCCAAGTTGTTATTAATTAGTCCTCCTAGGATAAATTTTTACTAATAATTGTTCTAAGGCATGTATTTAATTTTATTTCGGCAATTTATTTATTATGCACAATAATGATGTGGAATTAGGGCTGCCATGTCAGGAGGGTGCATTGGGGAAAGCTAGTCAACTTTCCTTGGTAAAAATAAGAAAGTCCATGACAAAAGCAAGCAAGAGAATAAAGGGAAGTTTCCTAAAAGCAGAAAAAGTAGAAAGAGGTAAAAGCATGAAAGTTTTTTTAAGGAAAGAAAGAGTTTCCTTATGAGCCAGGAAAAGAAGAAAGTTGTCATAACTCAAAAGATGCATCTTTTGACTAAGGGAGGGTGCAGTTTCTAATTGTGAAAGATGATTTGGAATTAGAAACAATTCCACATGGTCCTACTTGCCTAATTTCCCAAAGGGGGCGCTTTTGTGGCTAGGGTTATGTCACCCATGGGGTTGACTTGCTCTCACAGGTCACCATTGGCCTCAACTTACTAAGCAGGTCATCCATAAGTCTATAAAAGATAAATTCGAACCCATTGCTTCAGTTTGGTTGATTATTTGATTGTTGAATGCTTATGTGAGCATTACTTCTGAGTGTTGTGCCTCAGACTATTGGGAGATGAGCCCTAGCCTTCCATTCCCCTCTCCTTCCATCCCCTTCTCTTCCATTGCAGGTGTGGAGCACTATATTGCAGAAATTGAAGGATAATAAAAGTTATTTACAACCTCTATCAAGTTCAGGTCAGGCTTCAGTGAAGCTCATGCTTCACCAATGCTCACAGCCCCTTGCTGGTCATGATTCGGGCCTCCTGCCCCTCATTTTTGGAGCATCCTTGTAATGGTTAGTCCATGATGTAATTGCTGTTATGTGGGTTCATAATATTCTGAAAATTATAGTTATTAGGTTGAAATATCCATACCCATAAAGAATCTTGTCTCAGTTTTCCCTAAAAGGGCCTACTTTATCAATGTATGGGGGAAAGTGAACAAATATGAGTGCTATAAGGAATATGTCATGCTGGGGAACTTATTTAAGTGATTTTACATGTTCAAAAAACTGATATTTAATTCTGTTATAATTCTCATGTTTTACAAAAATCTATTTCACTTGATTTAACTACTTTCTTTAGACCCTAGCCAGATTACTAGCTTTTAGTGACTAGTTTTGTTAAATCTGATATAAAATGAGTTCTGTAAACTCAAAATGAGCTTTGTTAGTTCCTGTGGGTCACTAACAGGCCCACCTTCCCATATAAAACTCCAGAACCATTTTTATTTGAGTTTGTACCACCTTTTTGGATCCTCCTCTGCATAGGGTTTTCCTTGGCCAAAATTGTCGTAAACCCCAAATTCATCCAAAACTTCTCAGAACCTTCCAGAATCTCTGAAAACTATATAAAAACTTTATTTATGCTATATTAAGGCTGGAACAACCCTTTTGAAGTTTCCAGAAGCCCTTGGTTAAAACAGACCGAACTACCCTCCTTAGTTTCACGGTTTGGCTGCCCAGAAGCGTGGTAGAAGGTTTCCGCGGAGCGGATTCTGAAACCTAAATGGCACCAGATCTAAATGTGATAGGGGAGAGGGAATTCAATGTCTGATTGTCTTTTGTTGCTTCCCGCTGCTCACTCCTTTTGCCTGCAAAATTTCCCAGAATAAACCCCTTATTTGCCCAGTCCAAGAAGTCATTGTGTAAATTAATTCAAGTTCAGAAATTTTAATATAATTTACAGAATTGAAGAGTGTTCAAGTCTATACACCAGACTTGGGACATTACAGTGGTTCATAATATTCTGCAAATTATAGTTATCAGGTCGAAGTGTCCATACCCATAAAGAATCTTGTCTCAGTTTTCCCTAAAAGGGCCTACTCTATCAATGTGTGGGGGAAAATGAACAAATATGAGTGCTATAAGGAATATGTCATGCTGAGGAACTTATTTAAGTGATTTTACATGTTCAAAAAACTGATATTTAATTCTTTTATAATTCTCATGTTTTACAGAAATCGATTTCACTTGATTTAACTACTTTCTTTAGACCCTAGTTAGATTACTAGCTTTTAGTGACTAGTTTTGTTAAATCTGATATAAAATGAGTTCTGTAAACTCAAAATGAACTCTGTCAGTTCCTGTGGGTCACTAACAGGCCCACCTTCCCATATAAAACTCCAGAACCATTTTTATTTGAGTCTGTACCACCTTTTTGGATCCTCCTTTGCGTAGGGTTTTCCTTGGCCAAAACTGTCGTAAACCCCAAATTCATCGAAAACTTCTCAGAACCTTCTAGAATCTCAGAAAACTATATAAAAAATTTATTTATGCTATATTAAGGCTGGAACAACCATTTTCAAGTTTCCAGAAGCCCTTGGTTAAAACAGACCGAGCTACCCTCCTTAGTTTCACGGTTTGGCTGCCCAGAAGCGTGGTAGTAGGTTTCCGCGGAGCGGATTCTGAAACTTAAATGGCACCAGATATAAATGTGATAGGGGAGAGGGAATTCAATGTCTGATTGTCTTTTGTTGCTTCCTGCTGCTCACTCCTTTTGCCTGCAAAATTTCCCATAATAAACCCCTTATTTGCCCAGTCCGAGAAGTCATTGTCTAAATTAATTCAAGTTTAGAAATTTTAATATAATTTACAGAATTGAAGAGTGTTCAGGTCTATACACTAGACTTGGGACATTACAATGGTATCAGAGCTCTTTCCTTAGATCATCCTGTGGAAAGAAATCTCTCACATAATAAATTTGCAGCCATGTCATACTATGAGGATGACTATGATGAGCAGTATGAAGAATATTGTAGAAGATATGAAGAAGAAGAAATCTGCTATGTTGATGGAAGCACACTAAAACATGAATATGATGAAAACTATTGGACATCAGATCGAGAAAGATCTGATTCTCCAATGGTTAAGAAAAGCTTGACAAAGATTATTGAAGCATGTGAGAACATGTCTCACTGCTATGAGGACTATCTAGCATTGGGTAGGAATATTTGTGCAAACCTTTCTTTTGGAGATTATATTTATTTCAAGTATGGATTCCAGCCCAAGCATGATTATGAGAATTATTTCAAGAGCAACAAGCTATCCAAAGAGGAACCAATTTGTTCCAACTCTCTAAGAAAAGAAGAAGAAGACAGAACCAAAGGTGAATATTCCTCCAAGCCATCAACATGTTCAAGACTTAAGAGTTTGTTTGTTTTTCCTTCAAAAAGAGCTTCTAAATATTGTGACATGAGTACCACTAAAGATGAAAAAGTCACAAGTTTCTTGGAGGACAATAGAAATGAAGTGGACAAAGATATCCAGGAGATGAAGTGCAAATCACCACAAGTTAGTTGCATAAGAGAAGAAGTTGAAGAGGAATCCACTTCGAGTTTCTTGGTGGGTGATCTCCGGATCACTGCTTAAGGTTTTGGCTCATGTATGGGTGGTGAGATATCTTTTAGATCTGATCCAAAAGAGAAACACAATTCAGATTTACAGTCACCCCTTGAGCCTCACAAGGAAGAAGAAATTGAGCACATCTCAATAGGGTGTGAACCAGAGAAATGGGTGGGTGAACAAGCCATCATAATTTCACCACATAAGGAGGAGAACATAACACATGGCAATTTATTAAATTCTGATTTCTATGTGTCATTTTGTAAGTCTGATATGGTAGCCACTTCCAGTGAAGAGTTCAGAATGGTTGAGCCCCCAAGTGACGAGGTTCAAAATTCCGGTGTAAAAAATGAATGCAATATGAAGGATGAAACTTTGAGAGAATATCTTTCTGGTGCACCAAGGATGAATGAGCACTTAAGTTGCAGCCCAAATTATGTTGTTGAGCACTTAAAATATGAATATATTGCAGAAACAACATATGGATCAAATTTCAAAACCTCGAGTGCACTGCATTAAATTGATCTGGTGATGGAAAATGAAGAGGAGGAACATCTACAAGAACCTCATCTTCTTGTAGGGTCATTGAAGATGGATGAATAGAAGATCCAAGAGGCCCTGAAAATTCTCCATGACACTCATGCTTCAGTGTCAAAGATGTGTTGGGAAGCTTCTTTAATGGAAGACCAATCTTCCTTTGAAGCCATGGAGAATATCCAGAAAGCAATGTCCACAATCAAAGGTAATTTCTCACAATTGCTTTCAGATAAAAATGACATGTTTGAGCTTGTTGAGTTATTGCGGGAAGCATCACTACATAATGAAGAACGTATTTGCATATATGAAGAAGAGAACTACAAGCTCAAAGGTGATTTGTTGGCCACCCAAGATTCTTTGAGATACACTCAAAGTGCCCTCTTAGAATCACAAATGAAGATAGAACAATTCCAACAAGAGTGGAAAGAATTGACTGAATCCTCAATCTTTCCTGAGAGTCCATTTCTTTTGGGTAAATGGCATGGAGGAACCTCATGATTGGGTGGACCATGAGGAGCATTCTATTCAGTATGTGCTTAAAGAGTGTGCAGAACAATTTTATGAGAACCAAGCACTTGATTTCTTTCCAAGGAAACGTGAGTTGTTCCTTGAAGACAGACACTCTCCCATGGAAGAGTGGGATGAGAGCACCCAATTTGGGCCAGCTAATAATGAAAAAGTTGCAGCCATAAGTATGATTGCTGAAGCTTGCAAACATGCAAAGAAGGTTCACAGTTCTTTCCCACATGTCATAGATTCAGAAACACCAGTGGGGAATGAACAGTGGGCGAAGAAATTTTTCTAGTTTATGTCACATGCACAACATGGGGATCATGATTTGTCTCCATAGGAGATAGATCCTATTGCAGAAGAGATGGATCATTATAGATCATATAAATCAGCAATAAATATCTCTGATTCATCCATTGGATGGTTGGATATAGGAATCATAGAAGAGGAAAATATGGAAGGTAAAATTTTTATGTCTTGTTGCAAGAAAATTGTTTTTAATATTGCTGATTTTTCTATGATTTACAAGCAGCAGAAAGGGCATGTGTGTGCAGCCACTTTTGAAAAGAAGGCATCAAATCTACACATACATTAAATGTGTGGGTCAATTGATGGATTTTTGCACCCTTGGATCAATGGCAGAGAGTTGAGCCATTGGATGAAGAGGGGAGCACCTGTTGAGTTCCATAGAGACATATTTGGAATGAAGACCTTGGGAGGGAAATTTTTTTATTTCTGCAATAATTCTTTTGTTGTGACTGACATTGTCTTGACATGTGAACAGCAACAAAGACTTATTTTGCAGCTATTATATACCTCTCGTATACATGCACATGAGGTGCATTCCAATTTGCATGTGCTTGAGAAGTTTGAGGTCAAGCAATATGAAGATCAAGCACTTGCATGGTTCCTAAGAGATTATGAGTTGCCTCTAGGAAAATGTTGTACAATTTTGGAGGAGGCACATGATCACACTGTCACTCAGAAAACTAATGGAGGAATTTGTGGATCCATTATCTTGATTGATGAGCATTGTAGGGATTTGGCTCACAATTCTTCACCCCACACTTCTATTTCAGCCACATCATGTGGGGATGAAAATTGGGTGAAAGGATTTTTTCTATTGATGCCACAAGAGGAGCTTGATATTTTCACTCTTCTAGTTGAGGTATTGATGGTCAAACCATGTGGTTTGACAAGTGCATTAGTAGTAGCTGAATTATTCCCACCTGAATCATTTAGCATGAAATTTTGTCCGTCCATTGATTGGATGGCTAGACACATGATTGAGATGTGTGCACTGGAGGGTAAAAATCTTGCTTGCATCAATGGAGAGGCATTGGACACATCAAAGAAATTGTATGAACAATGGAATCAGCATGTATGGCTGCTATATGATGCTTTCAGTATACATGGAGGGACATGGGATAACCTCCTTTGTATTCATAAGAATAGTGGCCTAAGTTCCAGTGCTAGCTAGCACATGGATTTTCATACTTTAGAGAGGCTCAAGATGATTTGGTCCCGCATTAAGGAATTCCATGTTTGGTGGGAGAGTTTAAAAAATGTTTAGTTTGGCATGGGAAGAGATGAGCTCCCAATATGGTGGTATGATTTTCATAACCTCATTTTCCTCCTCTACAATGATAAAATTTTGTTGTTTTTATTGATCGGTGGAAGGAGGCAGATAAAACCATGGGATCCAAGCATTCTTAGGAATGACAAAGTTCAAAAGGTGGCAGAAAAATTTGGGTCCTTGCAGAGGAGGCAGTGGGATCCAGGAATTATGCTCAGTTACTTTAACTGGGTTGGAAATTTTGCTAAAGGAAGTGGTATAAAAAAATGGCTATGATTAGAGTGGTGCAGCAAAAACATGGTGGAAAAATTTGCAACACTTTGTGGTTATTCTGCTTGAGGACAAGCAGATTTGGGAGGGGAGGACTGTCATGTTCCCTCAAATTGACCATTAAAAGTGTTGACCATTCTAAGTTCCTAGGGGCTCCAATTGTTATTAATTATTCCTCCTAAGATAAATTTTTACTAATAATTGTTTTAAGGCATGTATTTAATTTTATTTCAGCAATTTATTTATTATGCACAATAATGATGTGGAATTAAGGCTGCCGTGTCACGAGGGTGCATTGGGGAAAGCTAGTCAACTTTCCTTGGTAAAAATAAGAAATTCCATGACAAAAGCAAGTAAGAGAATAAAGGGAAGTTTCCTAAAAGCAAAAAAAACAGAAAGAGGTAAAAGCAGGAATTTTTTTTAAGGAAAGAAAGAGTTTCCTTATGAGCCAAGAAAAGAAGAAAGTTGTCATAACTCAAAAGAGGCATCTTTTAACTAAGGGAGGGTGCAGTTTCTAATTGTGAAGGATGATTTGGAATTAGAAACAATTCCACATGGTCCTACTTGCCTAATTTCCCAAAGGGGGCGCTTTTGTGGCTAGGGTTAGGTCACCCATGGGGTTGACTTTCTCTCATAGGTCACCATTGGCCTAAACTTACTAAGTAGGTCATCCATAAGTCTATAAAAGATAAATTCAAACCCATTGCTTCAGTTTGGTTGATTATGTGATTGCTGAATGCTTATGTGAGCATTACTTCTGAGTGTTGTGCCTCAGACTACTCGAAGATGAGCCTTAGCCTTCCATTCCCCTCTCCTTCCATCCCCTTCTCTTCCATTGCAGGTGTGGAGCACTATATTGCAGAAATTGAAGGATAATCAAAGTTATTTACAGCCTCCATCAAGTTCAGGTCAGGCTTTAGTGAAGCTCATGCTTCACCAATGCTCACAGCCCCTTGCTGGTCATGATTCGGGCCTCCTGCCCCTCATTTTTGGAGCATCCTTGTAATGGTTAGTCCATGATGTAATTTCTATTATGTGGGTTCATAATATTCTGAAAATTATAGTTATCAGGTTGAAATATCCATACCCATAAAGAATCTTGTCTCAGTTTTCCCTAAAAGGGCCTACTTTATCAATGTATGGGGGAAAGTGAACAAATATGAGTGCTATAAGGAATATGTCATGCTGGGGAACTTATTTAAGTGACTTTACATGTTCAGAAAACTGATATTTAATTCTTTTATAATTCTCATGTTTTACAGAAATCGATTTCACTTGATTTCACTACTTTCTTTAGACCCTAGCTAGATTACTAGCTTTTAGTGACTAGTTTTGTTAAATCTGATATAAAATGAGTTCTGTAAACTCAAAATGAGCTTTGTCAGTTCCTGTGGGTCACTAACAGGCTCACCTTCCCATATAAAACTCCAGAACCATTTTTATTCGAGTCTGTACCACCTTTTTGGATCCTCCTCTGCGTAGGGTTTTCCTTGGCCAAAACTGCTGTAAACCCCAAATTCATCCAAAACTTCTCAGAACCTTCGAGAATCTCGGAAAACTATATAAAAATATTTATGCTATATTAAGGCTGGAACAACCCTTTTCAAGTTTCCAGAATCCCTTGGTTAAAACAGACCAAACTACCCTCCTTAGTTTCACGGTTTGGCTGCCCAAAAGCGTGGTAGTAGGTTTCCGTGGAGCGGATTCTGAAACCTAAATGGCACCAGGTCTAAATGTGATAGGGGAGAGGGAATTCAATGTCTGATTGTCTTTTGTTGCTTCCCGCTGCTCACTCTTTTTGCCTGCAAAATTTCCCAGAATAAACCCCTTATTTGCCCAGTCCAAGAAGTCATTGTGTAAATTAATTCAAGTTCAGAAATTTTAATATAATTTACAGAATTGAAGAGTGTTCAGGTCTATACACTGGACTTGGGACATTACAATAGGTCTCTTTATGGATTTATTGTAAGCTGAGTCTTCGTCAAATGTTACGTCCCTGTTGATGTCGATCTTCTTGAATCCTGGGAAGTATATTCTATAAGCCTTCGAGCTTTTAGATTATCCCACAAATATACCCTTCCTTATTGAAGGATCTAATTTTGTCCTCTTTTCTTTTGGAATGTGTATGTACATTGGACAAACAAATATTCTGAGATGACTGACTACTGGTTTCTTGCCGAAAAATACTTCTTCAAGTGTCTTGTTCTCGAGTACTCTATGTGGAGTACGGTTATGTACATACATAGCTGTTCTAGCCGCTTCTACCCATATATGCATGGGAAGATCTTGATCATGAAGCATTACCCTTGCAGCTTCCATGATCGTTATATTCTTCTTTCTGCAACCCCATTCTGTTGTGGATTATATGGAGTGGTCAATTCCCTCTTAATCCTTGAATCTTTGCATAATTCCTTGAATTCATTTGATGTGAATTCTCCGCCATTGTCTGATCGAAAAATCTTGATCTTCTTCTCTATGTAGTTTTCAATTAAGGCCTTGAATTCCTTGAACTTGCTGAATACTTCATCTTTGTTCTTCACGAAGTATATCCATGTCTTCCTAGAAAAATTATCAATGAAAGAAGCATAGTATACATACCCGCTTAATGAACTGGATGACATCGGACCGCATACATTGGAGTGAATGATTTCCAAGATTCCTTTAGCCTTGCTTTCGCTACTTGGAAATGTCTTCTTTGTGTTCTTTCCTTTTGCACATCCCTTGCATACTCCTTCATGTTTTGCTTGTATTTCTTGGAAGACCTTCAATAGCTTTGCTTTCAAGTGGTAGTGCTCTATAGTGCACATGTGCAAGCCTTCTATGCCAAAGTTCATTTGGTTCTACTGAGTCATGAACCAAAGCTTGTTCTTGTTGGCCCGTTAATCTGTATAGTCGTCCCTCTTGTTCTCCAATTACTACTGCATCGTCAGTAGTCTTTCCTTTTGGCCACATGATGACTTGGCCATCTATAAATGCAACTCTCATACCTTTTGCATCTAATGCAGAGATGGAGAGAAGGTTCTTCTTTAGTCCTGGTACAAATAGGACATCCTTCATTTTCATAGACTTTCCAGAGTCTAATTTGTAGGAGGATTCTCCACTACCTTTGATTGGATATTGGTAGCCATCCCCAAGTTTCACATTGTGGGGTGATTCGTGTTCCGATAGTTTCACAAATGATTCTTTGAATCTCGTCATGTGTTTGGAAGCCCCGCTGTCTATAATCCAATCATTGCTTCCATGTGTGATGTTTCCCGTGAGAGCGGGAATCAAACGATATTCTTCATCACTTGAGGAATCATCACTTTCTTGTTTGATTCTCTTCTTGGAAGGCTCATCATCTTTTGCAGCATGAGCATGATGTATTTTCTTGTTTCCCTTCCTCTTGTGAGATCTATCTTTTTTTCTAGGACAATCTCTTGCAATGTGTCCTCTTTCATCACATGTAAAGCAAGTGTACTTAGACAAATATTTGTTAGACTTTCTAGTGTTTTGCTTTTGGCGAGAGTGCTTACCTTTGTGATGTGTTGATGAAATTGTCATTGATGCCAACATGGTCTTGATGTCATTGATGTCACTATTTTGCTGAAGATGTTGAAGACCCAGCTAATGATGTAGAAGACCCTAGAGATGGTCTTGAAGCCCTGGTAGATGTTGAGAAGCCCATGATGCCTCCTGCTTGATGAAGATGCCCCTGGAACCTTGAAGAAATGGTGAAGGCAATGAGGGTCATTTGTATGATGTAGCATGATGTCCTTCAAGCACTTGAGGTTGATAACCCTAGATGATGCTCTTGCACATGACATGTGTATGGAAGCCCTAGTGGCTTAATGGAAAGTTGACATAAGCACTTGAGGTTGTTGATGATATATGGTTCTATTTATGGTCATGGAGGTGGAGCCCATGGACATTTTTGAAGAAGACTTTAATATGTAAAGAAGCCCTTTATGTTGATGACCCAAGCCACTTGAAGTTTAAAATAGTCAAAGTAAATGGTGAAGTCAGCCCAGTCAAAAGGATAATAATAAAAAAAATAATAATAATAACATTCTTAAGGTGTCCCTAATGTGGTTTGAAGAAAGTTTTTTTTTAAAACATAATTACATTACAAATGGGGTGAGGTGAAATAAAAAAAGGGTGTTTTAAAATAAAATAATAATTAAAAATTAAAATACCAAAAATATACATTCCTTATTCTATGGATATGGACAACTTCAAAGGTGTATATATTTTCAAGTATTCTCTCACTTTAGGTGTGTCAAAGGAATTGCAAGGTGAAGAAGCCGCAGATAGACTGAGGAAGAGTACACGTGAATTTTTTTTTGGGTTGAGGAAATTCCCGTGGGTTCTGAATAAAAATTTCGTGGCACTGTAGGAGGTCGTGGCTGCCATCTTTGATTGCTTTCTTGTGTGTTGGGGTCTATTCTCCAAGGAGAAATTGTGGATCTGCTTCCTGGGCAATGAATCTCCAAGTCTGGGCAAGTAAAGACTCGCGTGGATGTCCCTGGGTGTTGAATTGGTTGGCTAGGCAGCACAATTACCTTCCAAACAACCATAAATGCGTGGAGGACCCCTGCCTATGCATCTAGTCTATATATATATATATATATATATATTCTGTAGCAGCGAATACCCTTGTTAATCAACACCTACAGCAAGAAGAGTCACATCTTTGGTGTCTGGGAATAGCTATACAATCCAGATCTGCTTTTCGGTGTTTCCAGTGGTATCATATGGTGGACGTTTGGCCGTGATATAGAGGTTATCACTGCCTTGTTTGCTGAAGAAATGGATATCTTATTGTCTGCTGGTTCATAAGGGATATTTTTATTGTCTTCTGGTTCATATGTTCTTCAAGCTGGGAACAACTATTTGTCTTAACCTTCAAATCCATTTCCAAACTCTTGCTGGGTTTAGCCATAAGCCGCTTCAGGCATTTCATATTGGCTGTTAACATCAAAATAAGTTTTATTTGTTTGTTGAAGCTGCCATCAAATGGAGTCCCTCTTATTTTTAGATTACAGAAATCCAAGCCAGAGGATTGTGGAATTGTGATCGAATGTAAGGATAAGAAGATGCATGCTACAGATTTTGGAATAGCAGATATGCTCAGATTGGTTACAAACGAGATTGCAGGATCAAGTAAGGGCATCAGCATAACTCTTCATGTGAAAAAGATTGATGCCTTGGATTTGACGATCGTGGGCTTGCCCATCATCACGAGGGAGCCCGAAGATATCTACGAAGAAATCTCAGAAATTGTCATGCAATATTTTGTTTTAAAGAGAGTATAATCCTCAATGTGTTATCAGCTACTAAGAATTTTTGTATGTGCGAATCCCTGAGTATGTCACTGCAGGTAGAACTCTGACCGTGATCACTGCAGTCTACGAGGTTCCTGAAGGGATTAAGAATGACGTGAACAGAGGACTGGGTTATGCTTATGTTCAAAAAGGGTGACAGATGAATCGCATGAAGAGGCCAGGAAGAGAGAAGCCGAACTGTTTAGATGACATTTTGAGCTGAATAAAATTGACAAATCCATGGTGGGTATACCTATGTTGGCCAAGACACTTATGCAAACCCTACTGTGATGATGTGTAGTTGATAATCCTGGATGCAGACAACGGAGTAAGAGGAGCAGACCCAAATTATCTCATAGAGCAGCAGAGGTAAATCTCAGTCTGAGTTTTAGTGCATGGTTGATGATCTAATGTTGATGACAATAAAGCCTTAACTCTGTCTTGGGCATACACAGGCTGCCTTACTTATATGTATATTCCAGAGGTCTGAAAAATATATTGACAGAGGTCTGAAATCATACTGACAGAGGATAGAGATTGGGTGAACTGATGACCTTAACAAATAGATGAGTTTTGGGGCAGAGCTGCAGTAAGATGATACTATGAGGGCTAATGACTGATGAAGTTTTGTTAAAGACATATCTATCTTTGTGTCTTGATAATTGAGCATATATGATGAGCAGTTTTTGGCATCAGTAGAGTTACATTGAGTAAGGATGATGTCCTAGTCATGAACTAACTTGTTCTCAGCAATGAAGAGAACTAATGTCAGTAATACATCTACAGCAGAATGGAATGTACTCTCAGCAGAAGGCATGTTGACAGTTTGAGCAGCAGAGAGATGAGCAGATTGACCAGAAGTAGATTGTTCAGCAGTGGTTGATAAGCTGGAGATTAGTGAGCTGTGTTGACCAACAGAAGAAGTACTGATCACAGGTTAATGAGCAGAGATTGACCAGAGATTCATGAGCAGCAATGAGCAGTGGTACAACAGAGTAGATGAACAGAGAAGATTGAGAAGTGTGTTGCAGCAGTGTTGATGAGAGTGATCAGCAGCAGAACAGATTGAAGAGACATATGATGTGTTGTGACAGTGAGCTTTAATTGTAAAAGCAAGCTTGTCTTGCTATTGAGGTTAGGATACCTCAAACCCTTCTTAGCAGGGTCTAAGAAAACCAGGCAGGGTCCTGGATGCAGAGTAGGTGCTCTTCATATCAGTAGGTGCTGATTTTGCCTAACGGTTGTAGCCGACCCAAACTAATATAAAAAGATTATAAATTTATATGATATGGTGTTCTTCTGTGTTATGGTTCTTGATGAGTTAAATGTTATGCTATGTGAATGATGTTTATGAAATGATTATGGTAGAGTAATGGAATGATGAATTGATAGCTAACCGTGATAAGCTAAGAAAGGTTTAAAATTGGCTACACACTGATTCACCCCCCCTCTCAGTGTCAACAATTGGTATCAGAGCCCAGGCCTTCGTCACAAGCCTAGCAAGCTTGAAGGAGATCCTTAGACACAATGGAGGAAAAGAAAGAGTCATCCAGCAATGACGTGCTTGTTCTGGATACTGCAGATTATTTCAGTTGGAGGAGCAAAATGAAGGCTTATCTGAAGAAGTTTGGTGTTTGGGAAATTGTTATTAATCCACCCGCTCCATCAAACAAGAAAGGAAAATCAACTGCACAGAAGGAAGCGAAGAAGGACAACACTACAGCCTTGAAGTTCCTCATGGATGGACTTCCGAGTTCAGTGAAGAAAAGTGTAGGGGAGAACACTTAAGCAAAAGACCTATGGTTCAAGTTGGAAAGGGAGTATCAGAAGGCAAGACTAGAACCCGAAAAGACAGATAAGAAATCAGAAGACAAGCCCCCAGAAGAGCTAAATCAAGAAGAAGATAAACAGGAAGAGGACTCTAGTAAAGGTATGGACTCTTGTGATTATGATAGCTTGTGTGATGAAATTGAGAAGGTTCTTGCAGATGATGATGAAGCATTGTTGAAAGCTAAACAGAGAATTATAAACTATGTATGCAACATAGATCTCAGAGCTGATTGGTTCTTGAACAAAGTTGATCTTAATCAATCTGATTACAAGATGTTTAGGACGACAACCTTTGATTATATGGATAATCTCCAAAAGCAGAATGTTGAACTAAAGGAGCTGCTTAAGAAACTTAAGCATGAAGGAGTAGGTTGGCTGAAATTGCTGAAGGAAAAGGAAATAGAAAAAGAAAAGCTAAAGATTGATTTGATCTATCTAACCCTAGAACAAAAGAACCATGATAAAGATTTAAAAATACTTGAAGAAGCAAGAGAGGTAAATCATGACTTGAAGACTCAGCTTGAGGAAGCCAAGAGGACAGAAGAAATCTTGAAAAGACAGCTAGAAGAAAAGGAGGAAACAGTCCAGAAGTTGGAAATGGAGGTAGTTGGTCTCAGGAAGAAAGGTAAGAAAATGAAGCCTTGGTCAAGCTCCAGGACAGTTCAATTGTCCTATATAAGATCTTAGATTGCCAAAGATCTCCACTCAACAAAACTGGTCTTGGTTATAAGAAGAACAAAGAAAAACTTGAAGATGACACTTGGTCTCTGAAGACTCTAGTAGCAGGTCCATGAACGTCCAAAGCTGCTCCCAAGGCACCTGCACATGACAACAAGGAGTTTGGAAGTTCAAAGATGAAACAAGGAGTTAGGTCTGTTCATCAAAGCAACTTCATAAAGGAAACAGCTCCAAGACCCAGGTATGAAAATAGCTTCAATGGTTATTGTTATTTGTGTTCTAACTTTGGTCATAAGGCTATGAATTGCAGGTTCTATGGAAGGAGAAGGGCTGAAAGCCCCAATGACTTAGTTAGATGTTGGACATGCAATCAAGTCAGACATGTTGCTGCCACATGTCACACATCGATATGCTACACCTGCAGTGGGTTTGGACACAAAGCCCATGAATGTGCCAGTCAAAGAAGTCAAGCAAGAAGGAGTACTCCATACACATCAGCAAGAAGATTTGAAGATCAGAAGACAAATGCCTACAGTCAAAGATACGCTCAGGCATGGAGAAATGAAGCGGATCAAAGAAGTGTTGGAAGTTCCAACAGCTCAGTCAAATGTTGGTCATGCAACAATGTCAGTCACATTGCTGCACATTGTCGTACGATGAGGTGTTATAGCTGCAGTGGCCTTGGGCACAAAGCTCAAGATTGCTGGAGTACACGGAAACAATCCTTGAAAAGCTACCTAGACAACTCATCAAGGAAAGCCAGTACAAATGAAGGAACAGATGCTCAAAGAACAGATGTCAAGAAGTAGGTATGGATGAGGAAGACCGAGCAGTTGAAGATAGAAGAAGCTGATGAAAGCAGGGAGGATGGTTGCCATATGGCAAGCCAAGTGTAAGGTCTCTTAAAGACCTTAGCACACCTTGAGTTCATGAGGCTGGAGAATGAACTCAAAGGAGACAGGATGGTTACACCAGGCATAGAGACAGGTCCTAGGATCGTGCATATTGACAGGGGTAGCAAAAACCAGTGAGCAGTTAGTAGTGTTCAGATATTTTAGAGACAGGTATGTGGACACCCTTTGCCATTGATGCCAAAGGGGGAGAAATGAAGACAAAGGGAGAGATGTAGACAAAAAGGGAGCATGCTCATAGGGGGAGCATGAGTTATTGTCATCAATGACAAAGGGGGAGATTGTTGATGAAATTGTCATTGATGCCAACATGGTCTTGATGTCATTGATGTCACTATTTTGCTGAAGATGTTGAAGACCCAGCTAATGATGCAAAAGACCCTAGAGATGGTCTTGAAGCCCTGGTAGATGTTGAGAAGAGCATGATGCCTCCTGCTTGATGAAGATGCCCCTGGAACCTTGAAGAAATGGTGAAGGCAATGAGGGTCATTTGTATGATGTAGCATGATGTTCTTCAAGCACTTGAGGTTGATAACCCTAGATGATGCTCTTGCACATGACATGTGTATGGAAGCCCTAGTGGCTTAATGGAAAGTTGACATAAGCACTTGAGGTTGTTGATGATATATGGTTCTATTTATGGTCATGGAGGTGGAGCCCATGGACATTTTTGAAGAAGACTTTAAGATGTAAAGAAGCCCTTTATGTTGATGACCCAAGCCACTTGAAGTTTAAAATAGTCAAAGTAAATGGTGAAGTTAGCCCAGTCAAAAGGATAATAATAATAAAAATAATAATAATAACATTCTTAAGGTGTCCCTAATGTGGTTTGAAGAAAGTTTTTTTTTAAAACATAATTACATTACAAATGGGGTGAGGTGAAATAAAAAAAAGGGTGTTTTAAAATAAAATAATAATTAAAAATTAAAATACCAAAAATATACATTCCTTATTCTATGGATATGGACAACCTCAAAGGTGTATATATTTTCAAGTATTCTCTCACTCCAGGTGTGTCAAAGGAATTGCAAGGTGAAGAAGCCGCAGCTAGACTGAGGAAGAGTACACATGAATTTTTTTTTGGGCTGAGGAAATTCCCGTGGGTTCTGAATAAAAATTTTGTGGCACTGTAGGAGGCCGTGGCTGCCATCTTTGATTGCTTTCTTGTGTGTTGGGGTCTATTCTCGAACGAGAAATTGTGGATCTGCTTCCTGGGCAATGAATCTCCAAGTCTGGGCAAGTAAAGACTCGCATGGATGTCCCTGGGTGTTGAATTGGTTGGTTGGGCAGCACACTTACCTTCCGAACAGCCATAAATGCGTGGAGGACCCTTGCCTATGCATCTAGTCTATATATATATATATATATATATATATATATATATATATATATATTCTGTAGCAGCGAATACCCTTGTTAATCAACACCTACAGCAAGAAGAGTCACATCTCTGGTGTCCGGGAATAGCTATACAATCCAGATCTACTTTTGGGTGTTTCCAGTGGTATCATATGGTGGACGTTTGGCCGTGTTATAGAGGTTATCGCTGCCTTGTTTGCTGAAGAAATGGATATCTTATTGTCTGCTGGTTCATAAGGGATATTTTTATTGTCTTCTAGTTCATATGTTCTTCAAGCTGGGAACAACTATTTGTCTTAACCTTCAAATCCATTTCCAAACTCTTGTTGGGTTTAGCCATAAGCTGCTTCAGGCATTTCATATTGGTTGTTAACATCAAAATAAGTTTTATATGTTTGTTGAAGCTGCCATCAAATGGAGTCCCTCTTATTTTCAGATTACAGAAATCGAAGCCAGAGGATTGTGGAATTGTGATTGAATGTAAGGATAAGAAGACGCATGCTACATATTTTGGAATAGCAGATATGCTTAGATTGGTTACAAACGAGATTGCAGGATCAAGTAAGGGCATCAGCATAACTCTTCATGTGAAAAAGATTGATGCCTTGGATTTGACGATCGTGGACTTTCCCAGCATCACGAGGGAGCCCGAAGATATCTACAAAGAAATCTCAGAAATTGTCATGCAATATTTTGTTTTAAAGAGAGTATAATCCTCAATGTGTTATCAGCTACTAAGAATTTTTGTATGTGCGAATCCCTGAGTATGTCATTGCAGGTAGAACTCTGACCGTGATCACTGCAGTCTACGAGGTTCCTGAAGGGCTTAAGAATGACGTGAACAGAGGAGTGGGTTATGCTTATGTTCAAAAAGGGTGACAGATGAATCGCATTAAGAGGCCAGGAAGAGAGAAGCCGCACTGTTTAGATGACATTCTGAGCTGAATAAAATTGACAAATCCATGGTGGGTATACCTATGTTGGCCAAGACACTTATGCAAACCCTACTGTGATGATGTGTAGTTGATAATCCTGGATGCAGACAACGGAGTAAGAGGAGCAGACCCAAATTATCTCACAGAGCAGTAGAGGTAAATCTCAGTCTGAGTTTTAGTGCATGGTTGATGATCTAATGTTGATGACAATAAAGCCTTAACTCTGTCTTGGGCATACACAGGCTGCCTTACTTATATGTATATTCCAAAGGTCTGAAAAATATATTGACAGAGGTCTGAAATCATACTGACAGAGGATAGAGATTGGGTGAACCGATGACCTTAACAAATAGATGAGTTTTGGGGCAGAGCTGCAATAAGATGATACTATGAGGGCTAATGACTGATGAAGTTTTGTTAAAGACATATCTATCTTTGTGTCTTGATAATTGAGCATATATGATGAGCAGTTTTTGGCATCAGCAGAGTTACATTGAGTAAGGATGATGTCCTAGTCATGAACTAACTTGTTCTCAGCAATGAAGAGAACTGATGTTAGTAATACATCTACAACAGAATGGAATGTACTCTCAGCAGAAGGCATGTTGACAGTTTGAGCAGCAGAGAGATGAGCAGATTGACCAGAAGTAGATTGTTTAGCAGTGGTTGATAAGCTGGAGATTAGTGAGTTGTGTTGACCAGCAAAAGAAGTATTGATCACAGGTTAATGAGCAGAGATTGACCAGAGATTCATGAGCAGCAATGAGCAGTGGTACAGCAGAGTAGATGAACAGAGAAGATTGAGAAGTGTGTTGTAGCAATGTTGATGAGAGTGATCAGCAGCAGAACAGATTGAAGAGACATATGATGTGTTGTGACAGTGAGCTTTAATTGTAAAAGCAAGCTTGTCTTGCTATTGAGGTTAGGATACCTCAAACCCTTCTTAGCAGGGTCTAAGAAAACCAGGCAGGGTCCTGGATGCAGAGTAGGTGCTCTTCATATCAGTAGGTGTTGATTTTGCCTAATGGTTGTAGCCGAGCCAAACTAATATAAAAAGATTACAAATTTATATGATATGGTGTTCTTCTGTGTTATGGTTCTTGCTGAGTTAAATGTTATGCTATGTGAATGATGTTTATGAAATGATTATGGTAGAGTAATGGAATCATGAATTGATAGCTAACCGTGATAAGCTAAGAAATGTTTAAAATTGACTACACACTGATTCACCCCCCCTCTCAGTGTCAACATGATGGTCTGTTCTACTTTTCTTGGATTGTACTATGAGATCTTGATCTTCACTTCCCATCTTTTCTTCTCGAGTTGATATTTGAGCTTCTTCTTATGAGCATTCCTCCCATAGTCTGCTAAACTTGACTAGCTTCTTTTTGGCACAGATCCCTTGAATGAAAGAGTCCCATGCCCTAGGGAGACCATTCAAGGTGGTCATCACAATTTCTGCATTCTCTACTTCTTCATCTATTGCTTCTAGTTGTTCCTTGATCTAAGAGACCCTTGTAAAGTAAGACTGGATGGTCTCCACATTCTGGATCTTTACATTCTTCAATTGGTTTCTCAGAGTCATCTTTTGGTTTGTGTTATTCCCTTCAAATAACTTGGTCAGGGCATCAAACATCTCTTTAGGTGTCTTTAGAGAGGACACATGTGGTATGAGGTGATCCTTGATTGAATCAGCAATAATCCTCTTAGCCATGACCAATTTCTTCTTGTGTAAGGCCTTAGCCTCATCTCCCTCTAGAACCAGAACCTCTTCATTGATGTAAGAGTCCAACTCATTTTCTTCCAGGACTAGGGAGATCCTATACTTCCAAGCTCGGAAGTTATCGGCTCCCTCAAGCTTTTCATCAAGCTTGGTATGATGAGACATCTTTAACAGAGAACCTCAAATGGAAATGCAAAATATTTAGATCTTACCAGGTTAAGATGTCAGAACTGGATCTGGAGTTGAATTTCTGCAGAGCTGGTTTTCTGGTTTAGGAACCTATTAGGGTTTGACTTTCCCAGAGTTCTACCCAACCAAAAAATTTGATCTTGATCTCTAAACTTCGATTTTGGGGAGGAGATCAATACAGGCCTGGGCTCACTCAAAAATTCCACTTCTATGGAAAGCCCTAATTTTCGGCAGTAGTGTTAGGTCAAAAACTGAAAATGCTCAGAATTAGATTCTGCTTTGACAGAAAGATGCGCCCTAGAGAGGAGAGTTAGCCCAACCTTCTTTTGCTGAAAATCTGTGGAGAGAGATCCAAGAAGTAGGAAGCCCTAGCTTCAACAGCTGCACAATGTCTTCTTCTCAGGTTAGCTCTGATACCATGTTAGATTTTTTTAACATTTAAGCTATATGATCTTAGGATCTTATCTGAGAGAATAACAAGCACAACAATCAATCACAAGAGACAATGGACACAAAGATTTTCCTTGGGGAAACCATAAAGGAGAAAACCTTGCAACTTCCTCAGAGATAGAATCAACACCAAAAGTAAAACCCAAAGACAGTAAGATGATCTCCCGACAGCAGTAGTCTCTCTCTCTCTTGTCCTAACTTCTTCTCTCTCTCTCAGTTATGTGCTACAACTGAGTGTGAGTAAATGTGTATGAATGTGTGTTAAATAGAGAGGCTCCCTCTCTATTTATACTAATTCCCGACTTGACAATAACTCACTAGGGCCAACTTCTCTAGGAGAGTCTAACAACCCTAGGGCCCCACAATTGCGGGGACTTTAACCCTTGATAAATAAGGAGGGTTATACGACTTTACATGACTTGTTTACATTATTGAATCTCCCGATCAGAACATCGGGGCATGACATGACTCAATTACATTACAGATACTTCCCGGAATAAACATCGGGGTACAATACATAAGATATACAAGTGAATACATTTCGAAGTTACAAATACATCAACAACCTGGTCAACAAGCCAGTGTTGGGGAGGAAGATTTGTCGGTGGCTTCTCCTTTTTTTAGGAATTTGAATTTGAAGTCATTATTAAACCTAATCGACTAACTTCAGGACTAGACCATCTTTCAAGGATTGAAAGTGGCGACGAACCTGGTAACCTCGATGATAGTCTCCCTGATGCGCAACTATCTGCAACAACAATGTTTGATGATGATTATAGAGACATCATACAATTTTTGAGTATGGACTATGCACCAGCTGAATTTACTACTGCACAGAAGAAATAGTTAGTTGTGCAAGTTGTAGACTTCCAACTGATCCCTGGACAGTTATATAAAATGGGCCCCGATGAGATTCTTCGTCACTACATCTTGGAAAACGAGAGATCGATGATACTAAATGAAGCACACACTGGTGTTGCAAGAGGCCACTTTGTTGGAAAATATACAATATGGAAGATATTGCAAGTGAGATTGTGGTGACCCACCATGCATGCAGATGCTCGATAATATTGTTGGAGCTGTGATATCTATCAAAGAACCGGAAAGCCATCGCGGCGAGATGAAATGCCATTAGTACCCAAAATAACTCTGCAGGCATTTGATAAATGGGTCGTTGATTTTGTGGGCCCTATTAGTCCAACAGGGAAGCGCACAGGTGCAAGATATATAATTACTTTGATCAACTACATGACCAGATCGTTCGAAGCAACGTTAGTAAAAGATTGTACTGCTGCTAGATTTTTGTTTGAAAATGTTGTGACTAGATTTGGATGCCCAAAAATTTTGACAAGCGACCAAGGCACACACTTTGTCAACTAGTTGATTAAGGAACCGATAGAAGAATTCCAGATCCATCATAGAAATACAACACCATATCACCCTCAAGTGAATGGTGTTTTCGAAGCATTCAACAAAATCCTGGAGAAAGCGTTGACAAAAATTTGCAAGGTCCAAAGAGATGACTGGGATCATAAAATTTCCGCAGTATTGTGGGAATATCGCACAACCTGTAAGAAGTTGACAGGCCATACTCCATTTCAATTGGTATATGGACAAGAAGGTGTGATTCCAATGGAATACATTGTACCCAGCCTAAGGATTGTTGTGATCACGGAGATGACAGATGTTGGTGCCGTCGATGATAGACTGTCGCAATTGAAACTATTGGAAGAAGAATGTTTTGCTACAGGATATCATCAAAATGTTGAGAAAGAACAACATAAATTATGGCATGATCTCCACATCAAGAACAAGCAATTTCAGGTCGGCAGACTTGTTCTTTTGTATGATAGCAAATTCTTCAAGCATCCAGGTAAGATAAAAACACAATGGTTAGGACCGTATATTGTAACACATATCATTGATGAAGGCGCAGTGTAATTGAAGAAGTTGGGTGGAACACCTGCCAAAGGATTGGTAAAAAGAAGTCGACTAAATCCTTATCAGGATAGCCATGACTCGGTCGAATTAAAAAAAAATACCCTCTTAAAAATTTTGTTTTAATCGTAGGGAATGAGATGTCGCAAAGAAGAAGCAAAGATCGTCGTAGACTGCTAGTAAGTCGCAGAGAGAGGAGAATCATCATAGACTCTCTGTTTGTCGAAAAAGGAGAAAGAAGGGTGAAGACAATCCATCTATTGCATTGGAAGGAAATCTGTTGAAGGGTGAAGACTGGTCGCAGGAAGAGTAATGTTGTCACAAGTTAAAATAGAGTCGCAAAAATGACAACTGGTTGCAATTAATTCAAAGGCAGTCATAATTAATTTAAAGGTTTGAGAGATTTTGGCGGTGTTCTTTTTGGTCATTTCCTTCTGTATTGTACAATAACTACCACGGGTGTGACATGTAAGTGGTGGCATGCATAGACATTTCCTAATAATAATTCGGACGATCATCCCATGTGACGGAAATGACAACTACCTTTCCATTTATTGCCCACTCGTGTGAAGGACTAACATAATGAACGACTAAACATTATCACCATTCGTGCCTGAGTATTTAGTCATTCTGCTACATTCGAGAGAGAGTTTGTTGTCTGCAACTACAAGAGTCGAATTGAGTTTTCCACGGAGCATGGTTATTTCGATTTCCAGCACAAGCACAGCTGTAGAATCTGAGCTCGTGACTGCATCACCCACACTCATCATGGAAGACACTGTTGGATATGTTCCATTGTAGATTGTGGTTACTGTAGAGGCGGAACAGGTTCCATTTACCCCTACAGTTAGGTTAAGATCAGACCCATCGGGTCCATCTCGTTCAACAACAGGGAAACGTTCCGGAAGTTGAAAGAAGAAACCACTAACACCACCATTATTGGAGAAGGAGGAAGAATCAAGTTCTGTGACTATGTTGCCACCATATGTTCTACCAAGATGATTTGATGTGCTAAGAATTAGAGTTTCAAAGAATGCTTGGTACCCACTAGTAGCACCAACTGTGCTGGAAAGAGTTCAGGTGTCACAAAACATTCTAATGAACCTTAAGAAGCTGACCTTTGTCGACCACAACACAAGGAAATATCTAGATTTGGACATGAAGAACTACATGGTTGTTCTGCAAGATACAACAGATAACCCAAAGCATTTAGCTCCAATGGAATGGGCAAGAGGACTGGGACATGTAGGTTTACTGTCATTGTTGTATATGTTGCATTTAGACCGAAGCATAGAAGTGGATGCGTGTGTCAAATAATTACCAGTATCATCTCACGGTGGTTGCCTATGGCTTGACAGAAAAATTTCCGTGGATGTCGAGATGATAGCAACAATTACAAGACTACCACTTGTAGGCATAGACCCAATGTCGTTTTTTCAGAAAGACCAAGACACTATGCTGACGAACAAGATGAAGGATAAGTATGACATATCCAGAGATACCAGAGGATTCTTAATAAGCTCCATCAATGACAATACTGTTCAGTTCACAACTAAGGTTTTAGCTACTAAATTGTTACGGAAGATGCAACCAAACCAATGTACTGCAAGTACGATCACAACGGCTAAACTCTGTGCAGAAGGAGTTCAAATGAACTGGTCACATTATTTGTTGAACGAGTTACTAGTAGATGCAAAAGAGTCGCAGGAAAAAGGTACTGCATTCCATTATTCATGGTTGCTTATTTTGATTTTGTTTGTTGCATGGTCTGAACTAGCAAACTACCAAGGGGTAGATATACCAGTGCGTTGTTGCGGAGCTTGATACTAGAATCTTTGGTTCAAGAAAGATAAAAAGGAGTGACAAAGGGACAATAATGTTCAATTTTTTTATGCATGGAGAAGCCCTGCACTACCAGGTGAAGCAACAAGCAAGAATCACGGATGAAACCATTTAGCGGTTTCAAAACATTATCAAATTTATAATTGGGCCATCACATCTTGTTGTGGTTGCGATAAGATCCATCATGCCAATGATTGGCGACCCAATTCTTGTTACTTGAAGAAGAAGTCGATGCCATTACCCAAGATTGGTCAGAAGAATGGTGAATTCCTGTCACAGATGACCTATTATCTGCCGAAGAAGACCTACGACAGGACGATCCACAAACACAGAAGGATGGAGAGCAGGGAGGGGACCCACCACCACCAGCGCAAGATCTGCAGAATTCTCCCAACCCTCCCCAAAATGATTCAAGCGCAACCCAAACAGATTCAGTGGTGGGCGATAAGAGGAAGCAGACTGAGCAACCTGACACAAGGAATAAGAAAAAGAAGGAAGACAAACAACAGGAATTGTCAGCCTTGACAACGATGATGTTACATTGCTGACAGAAATAACGACAAAGGTTGCTAAGCAAATCCTTTAGAAAGTAGATGAGTGACAAACAAAGCTCACAAGAAGTATAATAGACTTACTCCAGACGCTCTGTACGACTGTTAAAGAAGTACAGGTCGCGGTCGACTACAGACTACACGTGCTAGAGTCGCAGGACTTAGCTGGCCCATCATAAGAGTGACCGATTGAGGTGTCGAAACTTATTCTACCAATAAAAACTCAACTGGTGGTAGAAGCACTTAACCTGGGAACGACATAATTGAATACTATGGCCATGAACTTGGGCCATGTTACCATTGATTTTTCACAGATGTCGCTATATGAAGTATATGTTATACATAATGTCGCAGTCCTGTAAATGAAAGTTAGAGAAGGAGCATTGATCAAGCTAGTGCACGCATCAAATAAGATTTGTTAGTAAGATGAAGAAAACAGTTAAGGAAACCGAACAGAAAGCTAAAACCTAGGAGGAGGACAAGCATAGGATTCAGAATGTTGTAACATTGGCTTGCAACAATTTTGCAGATGAAGGAATAACAGAGGAAATGTTTGCAGAGGCCAAGGTCATTCGACTTGGTGAAATAACATAGGACCTTCACAAAAAGCTAGCAGAGTTAGAAGCGTAGGTGAGACCCAATACACCCCTAGAGGTGCTGGAAGAAAGAAGGATGACAACAACAAAAGCTACGAAGAAAATAGAAGAAGCAAAGGCACTATGTACCAAGGAAGTCGAACAAGTTTCTCAAGCATGAGAAGCATTGATCGACGATGCCGAGTTAGAACAATTCACAGAGCAGTTATGCATTGATGAGACTGAGGTGACTCAACTAAAAAATGAGATGAAGAAGTTTCCCTTAGTAGAGAAAATGGCTAAGGCTGCGGACATGAAAAAGCTACAACAAGTCACAGTGCTGCGAACTCAACAACAACAAAGGACTGACAAAGTCGTCGAATTGCAGGCCGGAGCAAAAAGAGTTACGGGCATTATTCAGCCCGTACATAAAAAAGTGTGACAAGCAGTAGAGTCTGCGGGACTTACAATGCCAGAACACATCAGTTCCGACCTTGTTGAAAATTTGCAGAAGGCAAAAGAAGATGTGCGACAAGAAACATAGGAGATAGTGAAAATCTTCCCAGATTTTCAAAGTAAGGTCATCACAAGAGTAGAAGCCATGGAATAGCGCAACGTGGCTTGAGATGAGCCGAAAGTGAGTGTTGGGGTCTTGTTGGCCCTAGGAAAAGATAGGTAGAATTCAATTAGAATTTTGTTATGAAAGATGAAGAGTCCGGTCGCATGACAGAGGAAGCTACGATGGAGGAAGAGATAAGACAAAATAAGTAGCGGGAGAAGGGAAGTTGCGACAAAAGCATCCGCGAGGGAAGAAGTCCACGATAGAAGGGAACATGCCACGCGATCAACCATGATGGAAGGAACCACGATAGAAGGCGTGTAACGATTGAAAAGGACAACTCGGGAGATCATGAGTAAGAAGTCGGCTAGAGTCACACGTGCTTTAGGGAATAAAGCATCTTTGTAATTCGGGCCGATAATGCCTATTGACAGTTGTAACAAAAATGTATGTGAATAAGAATGACATCCTGTCGGCTAATAGAATGAAGTCGACTGATTATGACATGTAAGAGTCTATAAAAGGAAGAACCCAAGCTATGTGCAGGTTACTTCCTGGCTGGTCGGTTGCTTGCTTACTTCCTAGCTGGTTTGTGTCTGTTTGTAGAGTCGAAGAGTTGTAGGGTTGCAAAGAAGAGTGAGTTGATCTAGGCTGTGTGTAGATCGACATGAGAGTGAAGGAGAGGAAGCTTCAGAGACTTGAGACCAGAGAGCATGAGAGGAGAGAGAAGTCTGTATAGATTGTAGAAGAAGATCTAGAATAGAGTTTGTAAGCTGAGTGCGTAGACGAAAGGTGCCATATATTTCTTATGCCAGATGAATAGTGCCTTTGTGGTTTTTCCCGGATGGGTTTCCAAGTTAAATGTTGTCTATGTGTATATTTGATGGATGTGTTTATGCCGAATTAATGTATGTTTATTTGCTTATGAATGAGTTCTTGTATTCATCTGTCGCATTGTTGTTAGTTGGAACCGCTAATAAGGAACTATATTAACTATTGTTATCTTTGTTGACGAACAAATAGAGGCATATCTTGAATGCATGCAATAGGAATAAGTAATACAACCACTGGCTTTGGTTGAGTGAGATAGTAAGGTGCCAATCCCCACACAACTGTAGAAACATGGTTTTGGCAATTACCCATTAAGAGATATCTTGGGTGAGACTGCATCTGCATCGTAGATGCTGCCGACTGAGCCCTGCTCCGTCGGGTCGCTATCTTGGGCTTTGTTGATGGACAAACTAGGGACTGGACTTGGGTCGCAGGGAGAAATGCCAACGGGGACTATGATAACTGGACGCTTCTTATGGTGGTTTCCATGAATGCTGCACTACTACTTCATTTCCATATCCTTCCATGTCGCTCATAGGATAACTATCAGTTTGGAAAGTGTAGAGCTCAAAAAAACCATGCATATGGTAAGGCCTTGCAAATTTCATTAGCTGGACAGTTTACACTGTACTTGTTTTAATAAGGGACGCTGGTGACATAGACAATAGATAGTTGGCATTTGCTTAATTTTTAGATTTATATATATGTTTTATTTATTTTTAAAATTCGATAATTAAGACCACTCCTACATGGATTTATGTCCCATCAAAATAATACTTTACCAATCATAAAATTGTATTAATATATTTTAAATTTTTTTGAAATTATTTTAATATTCTAGTATATTAAATTTAATATTAAAATTATACAAAACATTATAAACTTTATAAAAAAATATGTTTTAAAAATCAAACAAAGCCAAGTTAAAAAAGTTTGACTTTACAATCTTCTTATCATTTTAAATAAATAACTATATTCATAAATAAAGATAAATGATTGTATGAAAATAATATTTTTTAACATGAATAATATTAATTTAAATACAGTTTCCTAGTGTATGCTTAGGCACTCCTTGTGAAATGGCAGTATTTCTTGTGACGTGGCGGGTTCAAAAGCTACTAAATCTTGGAGATTTCTTGTGACATGGCGAGTTCAAAAAGTATTAATTTAAATATGCTTCACACCTGTCCCCACATTATATTTAACTAATTTTCGCTAGTTGTGTTTCGTTTTCTTGTCCCTTGAAGACTATTAATGTCATCGTAATCCTAAAGAAAATCCGGGGAGAGTCAAAACTCGTGACCGTGGTTTCTTATCGAATCCTGTGCGCTGCTTCCTACCTTCCAGTCGAACCTAGGGCATGACCGAGCCAGCGAAAATACCTCCACGCAACTTTAAAAGGTTTTACCCTCGCTAGGTGCAGATTTCAAATCTGTTGAAATTCGTTATAGAGTAATAAGAACTCTGCTCTTTGCTAGGAATCCATTGAAGTTGTGATTGAGATCTGTAGTACTCTAATCATGGAAATCGATTCGAAGGCTCATCCGTTTCTTTCGTACATTCTCTCTTTGAGGCCTCTGCGGCAGCCATTGATGCTGGCCTCCAAACCTTCGTCTTCTAGCGCCATTGAAGTGGATCTCGAATCCAATGAGCAGCATAGCGAGGCTCTGGTTAAAGAGATGCCTAGGCTCCTGCAACCGGAGCTCGTGGCCGAAATGATGGCCGCCGTTTCTGACGTCGTGCAGACCAGATCCGTTCTGCAGTCGCTGGGAGATCGGCCCGACCACGAGGCCGTCGATGAAGCCAGTCGCCGTGTTGCAGAGATCGAGCGCAATCTTTCTAGGCGTTTGGAAGAAATTGTCTTGGCGGAGCCCCCGGAAGGATGCAGCCGGGCAGAATGGCTGTCTCTGCAGGTTAGATCAGCTGGACTTCTTGCTATTACCGCGTCCAAGATTTTTCTAGGTTTTTTCTTTTTTGCGTTCGGCCTGATAGTTTTTTTGAGGGTTTGTTCGTGTTGCAGGCTCAGGAGGAGAAAGACGCCCGAAATACGGCAGAGAAGGAGAAATTTCCGTACAAGACGGTTGTTCATCTTTATGAGATGCACGTTGCTTATGAGGATTTGTTGCACGAAGCCGAAGAGAGGCTGACGACTATATATCGAGCGGCCGAGCGCGGGTCACAGTCAGTCCAGTCCGTAGATGGAAGTGACGAGGATGGTGATGAGATGGACGAGGAAGTAGTACAAATACTGCAAGAGGCTTCCGAAAAAATCCTTGACCGAGTGGAGCTGACAAGGAGGAGCCTCAAGTTCTTTCCCGAGGGATTCTGCAAGATTACCACACTTGTCTTAGTAAATCTATCCAATAATAAAATCAAGGTAACTTTCTTTCTCTTACCTTTTCTTACAGCTATGAGCCCCAATACTGCATTATGGAGCCTTAAAACTTGGTCAGTGCACAAATTGTTCTAGGGTTCTATGCCTATTGGAGTTTATTTCTGTTGGTTTTGAACTTAGGTCATGATAATGGCAACCCCCCTCTCAACCACTACACCAAACCACTATACAGAGTAAACTAAATAAATGGACGAACTCGACTTCATCTTTTTCGGACGATGTACAGTTTCGTCCTGTTCTACTCTTTTTTTTTTGAAATTATGAAGATTTGGGTCTGTTAAAATTACCAAAAACACCTAGGGGAAAGTTCTATAGTTCGGATTCCATCGAGCAGGTTAAACTATAACTTCTTAACTTACAACTTTACTGATTGACTCCCAGTCTTAAAATGATACGGATACTATTGTGCTCAGGGAGCTAGAACACTGGTTGCTGGAGGGATTTGTAAAGGTGTTTACAGGTTCCATACTGGCAGGCAGTAGATTATAGATCCCAAGGATGAATATACAAAAATAAAATGAAAATTCTGACAGAAATTTGAGGCATGATTTAGTTATTCGTTGATCCATGTTTTGCTACTGGCCCATATTGTCAAAAATTTGATCAGAGTTCTGAATCTGTAAGAACTCTGAGTTTTGAAGTTTTCTACAGGATTAGAGGGCTCCTCACTTCTCTCAAGTTGAATCAGTGTCTGACTCTCCTCTATGGGAAGAACAAGTTGAGTCAGTGCAATCTGGAATCTGACTTGCCTCTAGCTTTACTTGACAGCTTGACATGCAATGATAACTCAACTCTCAGGTCAAAAAGGAGTCAATGTCAGATTGTCTCGGCAAGTCTGACTTGCTACTCTTGCAGACTAGAATCCATCATCTGTCTATGAGAAGACACTGGAAGAAAACCACTCTTTTTTATTATTTTCACTCTGAATGTTGAAAGTTGATAACCAGCAGATCTGTCAAACGTATAGAATCTAAGGTGTTATGTGGTATGTTTTGTCGTATATACCATCATTTATTTGCTTAGTGGATTTTTACTGAAATTTCGCATTATATGGACATTTTAAATCAATAATAATTTATTTTTGAGATTCTTAAATTTTTTCCCAATTCAACTCCTGGGATTTTCCTTGGTACAAGTCATGCCTCAACTCTTTGGGTTTTGGTTTTTTCGCTAAGCTGTTCCCCAAATCGAGTCTGGTAAGTTTGTCCAAAATACAATACCTATTTGATTATAGCAGTTTACACCTTTAGGGCAGACTGTTCAGAGTCTGTGATGAAAGAGGCATGTAGCTCTATGGTCAGTGACTCGGTAGTACGGCAGCCGATCAGCTGGTGGCAGGTCCCTGGTTTGTTTCGTACAATGTCCAGTTTTCAACTTTGTATCAGAACCTGAGCTGGGGACAGATCCTGGGTTTAGTTCCTAGCCTGCATAATTTTTAACAATATTATGCCAGTGGAAAAATGGACGTTTCATCCCAATCATGGCATTGTGATCCCATGAAGATGGACTAATCTTTATGAAGTCCAAAACGTTGGGTTTAACTTTAAACGCCTCCATGCAGGTTTTCCTTCTAATTTTAATCTTTCACCTGTGATAATAGATTCCTTGAATTAAGAAATGGATGTTGTTATCTAGAGCTAAACGTTAAAACAACTATCAATTCTAGCTGCTGCGGGCAGCTCGTGTGTTCGATTCCTTGCCTGTCCGGTTTTTGACATTGTTAATGCAAATTGTAGAATTAATGGTTTATGGATTTAATGCTTGGACATTTATTATCTTAGCTGCCCGAGCAAAGTCCTGGGTTCGACTCCTAGTCTGTACAGTTTTCAACCACAGTTGCCAGGATGGCAAGGTCAAACTCGTGATTCGCACGGTTTGACTTTGATTGGACCTCAAATGATTTTTTCCTGATCTTCCTTGGTGAAAATTGGTTTGACTGATTTTATCTTGGTCAGCAAAAAATTGATGTATGATTAATTACAAATATAACTCTGTTCGGCTGTGTTAGAGACGTGCTCAATTTAACCTCTTTTGGGTGCATGTCAAATATGTGTATCTTTTTATTATTGTACTTTCCAAACTTTTTCCGACTTTTTCTCTGATTTTTCCCGATCCGAGTCAAACTCTTGCCTTTTATTGGCTCGCCGAGATTTTGTCAATTCAGAGTCTGGTGACATTATCAATGCCAGTGGCAGAATGAATGTTGCTATCTAGAGCTGGACAATTGCCATCTACAGTAAATACCATTTACCATTATTTTCGTTCATGTTTTTAATTTATATTTATTTTCTTCATTAAACATGGTTACTTAACCTCAAACCATTGTACTTTTTATTAATGCTGCAGTCACTGTAAAAATCGCCCAGAATGCATTTACTATTGCTATGCATGCTTTTAATGGATGTCTATTTGCTTGATTATATTCTCAAGGAGTCAATCTGAAATCAGTGACCTTCTCATTAATTTTGCAGTGACCGTAAAAATTGCACAGCAATGCTACTTTACCAAACTTTCAGCTGTCTAGACTCTAGACCAATTTTGTGTTGTCTGATTTACTCGATGATTTATTCCATTGTCTAATTCTTATATCTATGTAAAACTACAGGCTGTTACAGATTCAATCGCCGGTCTTGTAAACCTCGAAACACTGGATTTGAGTGGCAACGTCTTGGTCTCTTTGCCAGATTCTCTAGGACTTCTGAAAAGACTCAAATTCTTGAATATTTCAGGAAACAAACTAAAAAGTTTACCAGATAGCATTTCTATGTGCAGGTAATGTCTATTTATACTCTGAAGTTAAAGTTTCACGATTTAGCTTTGGCTTCTGTTACTACCTTGTTGTTGTATCTGTTTCTGTATATTTTGTGAGATTCCCACTTAAAGTTTAGTTTGCCATTGGTGCTAACACAAGTTATGATGGCAGTGAGTTGATTGAGCTGGATGCTAGCTACAACCAGTTGACCTATTTGCCAACCAGCTTTGGTTATCAGCTTGCCAACCTTCAGAAGCTGTTGGTTCAATTAAACAAGTTAAGGTCTCTGCCGTCTTCTGTCTGTGAACTGAAATCCCTGAGGTATTTGGATGTTCATTTCAATGAACTACGGTCTTTACCAGATGCCCTTGGAGACTTGAAAAATCTTGAAGTTTTGAATGCCAGCAGCAACTTTAGTGATTTAGTAAGTATACCAGAATCAATTGGTGAATTAACAAATCTTGTTGAGCTGGATGTCAGCAACAATCAAATCAAGGAACTGCCATATTCTTTTGGGAGTTTACAGAATTTGAAGAAACTCAATCTGGATCAAAACCCCCTCATGACACCACCGAATGAGATTGTTGTACAGGGTGTGGAGGCTGTGAAGGAGTACATGGCAAAAAAATGGTTGGATTTTTTGTTGGAAGAGGAACAAAAATACCTATCAGCCAGTACTGCTAGTAATAATCAAACAAATAATGGTTGGGTGCAATGGGGCAGTTCTCTGTTTGGAGGTTTGGTTTCTGGAACGAAGGAAAGCATCAGAGGATATTTAGGGTCTTCAAACAAAACTCATACGGAATCTTACCTGGAACAGCAGTACTGAATAAGTTGCCCATCTAACACTTACTAGTTTTTATGCCCATGCAATTTTGCATATTGGCCTGTTTTTTCTTTCTTACAATTCTGCTGTTAAGAACAGGATAGAATCATTTTGGAATATGCCCCATGAACAGATGTTCCCAACTGAAATCCAGGTGAAATAGAATTAACTTGTGGTGCTTGAATTCAGAATTTACATTTATATATGCAAGCAGACAAGGTTTATCTTTGGGTGTTCTAGGCCATGCACTTGTATACGGAAACGATACAAGTATGCATTGCAAGGAAAAAGAATAGGATATGACACGCTCAATGACCATCCAATCAATGCATGCAGAATAAGAAATATAAATTTGTGTTCCGTCTTTTATCCTCATTAGGAGTAGGAGTCCAATGACCACATGAATCTCCTGTCCTATACTTGTACTTAGGTTAGCCACGCCAACAATTAATAACGAGTGCTGATCAACAGTTTGATAGTCAATGGGATTTAGGTCATCATCTGGTTAACTATGATCTTAACCATTACTCACATTTGGTTTTAAGGTTGCAGACCGAGTGAGTGTAGGATCAATTTTATCCATATTGAACTAGGTTTTTTGAGAAAAGGGGTTGGTGGTACAGATAAATAGGAATATAACCATAGTTAGGTCATTGCATTTACTTCCAAATTTGAGTTGTATCTTTGGTTCAAGAGCTTTGTACTTTGAAAAAATTTCCCTTGCCGTCTTTTATTAATATTATCCTTCTCAAGCAATGTTTACAAACAATGTTTGTGTGAAAGTATGGTTCTACTTTGTGGGAGGAACATGCAGTTGCTGCGTTTATCTTTATCATTCTGACGAGCCTTTATGGGAGGAACATTTGTCTAGCTTATGGAAGTTGTTTGGCTTCTAAGCTCCAATGTTTCCACCTGTGGGAGAGGTGGTAAATGCAACGATAGTTTTCCAGTCAGTAGTAGACAACAAATCAGCAGAATCAGTTGAAGGTTCGAGGATCATGCAGTGGAATTATGACACGTTGTACTATGTTGCAGAATAATCAAAGCCAATGTAAATATGTTTTGGACTTATTATTCCCTCGTGGGATTTTATCTTTTGACACGAGTATTTCATAATTTCTGAGAAACCTTTTAAGCAATGTTCTTTCTAGTGCAACTCTCTGCATTGGATGAGCAATAAAGTGTATTTTAATTGAAAATGTCACTTTCATTAGTTAAGAAGGTTTCAATGAATACAAATATACGGCAAAAGCCTCTGATTCATCCAAACGCAGCACTGGGTGGCCATACACAGGTCCACAAAAGCATATCTAATTTAAAACATTATGGTATAGACCTCCAAGCACAGACATCGACATACAACACACGATTCAAACTTGTACCATTTGTAGAATCATTACAAGGATAGGATTGACATCCACGTATATAAGGGTCACTATACAAGAGACGGCCCAAATTAGTTTCCTCAATTCATTCGTTGCATTTGCAAACTTGCCATTGGATCTACTATGTTCCAAGTCAATGGAAGCAAATGGATCTATTCTTTAAGGCATTCATTGCCAAAACTGTATATAACAATAATTCTTGCCATATTACAAAATAGAGTTTTTGAATTTTAAAATGGTTTTCAATTTTTTTTCATAATTTTCTAAGCACATAATTTTTTTCATATTAAAATGAAAATGAAATGGATTGCTTAAAATGAAATTTTATGCATATTTAGACTCATGATTGAATGGTCTAATTGGCTGGCCTTGGGCTTCCCTATAGAAAAAAATTCTTCAAATCTTTCATCTGTAACAAAAAAATCAAGTTAATTGGCCTTGGGCTTCCCTATAAAAAAAATCTTCAAATCTCTGATCTGTAACAAAAAAATCAAGTTAATTGTAAAGTCAGTCTTCAGTCTTCAAGTCTCTTATTTCTAACAACAAAAATCAAGTTAATTGCAAAAGACAGTCTTCATGATTTTCATTAGTTATTTTATTTTTATTTTTATATACATTGGTTGTGAGTTCTCCACGGCTGGAGGGTCCGAGACTAATCTACTGGCAGACTCTGGAATAAAGGAGTAGCATGCTTACTGTCAGCCTCCTTGGATTTGAACCATGAACCTGGACAGGCTGTCACTCGAGCCGAAACGAATTTGTTCCACTGGGGTGACGACTCTGTCTTCTCTTTGGTCGAAGCAATCACCATTATATTCTTGCTTGTTCATATTAAGTGTAGACTGAGCTTGGTGTGATACAGGTGCTGCTGAGTTGAATGTACCTATCTGCTACCTGTATCGTTATCAGTTACCATATCTTTTCTTTTGGCTTAGTGTTCTGCTCGCTGCCAGAAAACCAACATTGATCCTTCTCATTTCACCCACATTTAATTTTAGCGATACCTACTCTTGTATAGCATCATACCATGTGGGTTCTCATCCCCATTCTGTGCTGAGACCTTTAGCCTATCTATTACTGCCATGCGCTGGTGTATGAAATTGCAATTGATAGACAACCTTGATTCCTTAGAAGTAGAACTTGGTTGCATATTTTTTTGGGACAGTATCACATGTCACTAGTTGGCTTCCCAGAATTGGTAATATTTTTGCTTTAAATTGTAAATGATTAAAGTATTGATGTGAATGTCACATTATTCCTTTATGTTCAATTAACATAGATTGATTTTAAATCATGGATTTCTTAAGTATTGATAATGAGGCAATTTTTTGAAGCTTAATTTTTTTTATTAACATGTATAATCAAAGGAAGGTGACCTTTTCATCGTGGTATTTGTTTCTTTCAATGTTACCTGCGAACATGTCATGACTAATTTATTTCAATGAGTTCATCCTGTTATTTATTTATTCTAAATGAAGTCGAGATTGTCCCATCGCCTCTTGATGTTATTTGCAAAACGCTATGTCATTTGCAAAGCGAGTCACAAAAATTGGAATATACTATCTTTTCAATGAGTTTTGGTAATGGTTTTGTCAAAGGTAAAGGATTGCTAAATTCTAAGTCAGTGACTTGTGGCGTTGAATTTTGTGTAGTTGCAAGTTTTCACATTTGCATCGTGGATGGAGCTTTTGTGGTAGTTACATCACTTTCAATTTAATTTATAATAACATTGGGCTTATATTTAATGATTTATTCACATTAATTTGATATGTCTTTTATTTGACTTTGGAAGAGGTGTATTCTACAACTCAATATATATATACCCACAAGGATTTGAACTTATGACCTTCCATTTACAACTTATCATCACAATCACTTATTACCAATTGCTTTAACCCCATGAGCTAAAAATAATAGTTTAAATTAGATTTACAACATTTAAAATGACACATGTATATATAAAACTATACAAACTAGATAAATCAAAATGCTTTCTCAATTTTTGCACTCTAGAAAGGGGTTTGAACTTGAAGAGATTTGATCCCTCAACGCGTTTAGTAGATCGCCTTTTAAGATGAATCTATGTTGGTAGGTAAAAAATTCGTACTTCATAAGCGCTAGCCTCACAAGGCAATACATTTGATTTATTAAATGAGTTACAAACTATTAGTTAATATATGTTGCATAGATACATTAGAGGCCTTGATGAGAGGACATAAGAATGAAGAGATTTGAGATACATTGATCATATGAATTCAATGCCTGCTTATTCTTACTCTTTTGAATTTAATATATCTTAAAAGTAGTTTTTACGGTGTGTAATGGTTGAGGTAATGATGTAGTCGTATGACTTACATGCTTTAACATAAAGTGCACAATTACATGCATTCTAGTGATTCCACAAAGAACAACTCTATCTATGCAAAGAGGAGTTGACAAAACCAATCAATGCATACAAGGGGAAATTTGAATAAAAATTGTAATGGAAGTTTCATTTATTGAATGATTAAACCTTATATCAGACTTAGAATTGAAAGATTTAGTCTCTTCCCATTTTTTTTGAAATGGTCCCTCATCTAAGTCTGTGTGTTATCGTCTTCTCTCGTGTCTCTCGTGTTTGGTGTTGAACCCTCCCTTCTTTCTAACTTGTCACCTTTTAACATATGCTCTCGTTGCTTTTTTTTTCCAGCTAGGAGGATAAGTAATCTCAACAAATTAACTTCCTTAACGTTCTCTCTTCGCATCTTCTGTACATAAGACAACCAATTTCTCTTGGATAGTTTTGAAAGCCTTCTTGTTATATAGCTACGGTCTGTAGCAAAAAACATGCATGGCTAACTTCCAACCTCATAAGTTCATGTAACCTCATAATTCCTATGGAAAACAAGGTAGCCACTTCCGTAGCATCATTGGTCTTTTAGCACGATATGAAATGTGTCATTTTTTAATACCTGTCCTACTACAACCATCATAGAATGGTGTCCTAGGTAGTCCCAAAGGAAGTCTATGCTTACATCTTCTCACGACGTCTTCGATACTGACAATGGAGTATATGGCTTTGCATTTTGATTCCTTCCCTTTGCTAACTAAAAAACTCTATAACACAACAAACTTCTTGACATCCTTATTGATGTTGAGCAAATTGTATATTTCCTTCACTAATTTGAACTTATTGATGCCAAAATTTCCACCAAAACCTCTGCTATGCAACTCTTTTGACAAGATTTAGCCTTAACGAGCTCTTTGTGGAATGCACAATTTTGAATTCTTAAACAAGAATCCCTCTTGAATATGGGAATCCAAAGACGATGTTCTGTCCTTGCTCCAAGATGCTTTGCACATGTTTTAGGCTTTTCCAAAATTTGTGTCCTTTACATACAACTCTTTCATACATTCTAAGCTAACAACTTCTACTAACAAAGTATTCAACATTGTTATTCTTTGGCTCAATGCATCATCAATCTTATTCGATTTTCTAGACATGTGCTTTAAAGCAAATGAGTAAATTTGCGAAAATTTTATCCATTTGGAATGATTTTGCTTTCGCTTACTTTTAACTATTAATGTACTGTGACACCTTTCTTAAAAGTACAACATTACGAGTCATTCTTTAAGCCAATCTTGTGTTGCCAAGATTGGGCCTCATGTGTTGAGGTAGGGAGCCTGAGTTGGACTCAGGAACTTGGAGTATAATTATAGGCTTGGACTCAAGAATGACTAAGCCTTTAGTATAAAAGGTTATTCCTCATATGTTGAGGTGAATGCTTTCATATGTCAAAGTGATGATGTGGTAAACTCTTGTTGGACAAGGCTCGAGACTTGTGTGTTAAGTCAGATCCTCATGTGTTGAGGTGGACATCTAGTTACAGAGGTACACATGAGATGGACCTCCAGTTATAGAGGTAAATGCTTCGCATCTTGAAGCATTATTGTTACTTGATGTATTACAAACCATGGCCATTCGAGATGGATAGATCTATCAAGTCTCCTCTAGAGACTGACCACCTCTACAATGGATTACTTTACCATATGGTCACTTGGTTCAAGAGTAATATAAGTTGGTTTGAGAGTAATATAATATGACCACAACATTAGACAAATCTTCTTAGTATAATATGATATGATAGAGAATTTAAAGTTAACACATATTGACCATGCAAAAAAGATAAGAGATAAAATATAAATGCATAGAGAACAAAGAGAATTCAAATTGTACATATGAAGACTTTAGTTGACTAAAGTGAACTTGAATTGTTAAAGCTCCAGTTAAAGTAACAATGTATGCCTCAGTTAAATATTGTTAAAGCTTTAGTTAAAGTAACAATTTAAAGTATTAATGTATGTATCAATTAATTAAATGAGAACTCATAATGATCACTTCAATAAAATCAATCAACATAATTTCAGTAAGAATAATTAACTAAGTGTTTTGCATGGCGACACTTTAGTTAAACTAATAGACGACACTTAAGTTAAAAGACAACACTTGAGTTACTTCTATTGCATGATGACACTTAAGTTAGCATATTAACTAAGTGATCTTACATCCAATTATGAGGTGAGTTCACTCTAAAGTCAGTGGAGCATTATTTAATGTCAAAGAAGAAAGGAATTGCACATTATGTTATGCATGATTGGAGAAATTGAAGCACATGGCAATTCTCCAAGAAGACAATTCACTATTTTTGCTTGTGATGCACTATTCCCCATGTAGTGATTCAATACAGCTTGCATGACACTGATTCTTGCTAGTTGTTAATGTGTTGGACTCGTTGAAAAGTTCATCCGGTTGATCTCTATTATTTGTTTCTTAGTATTCTCTTATCTTGCACTCGGGGTGCCAAAATCAATCTGCTTTTGTAAAAGGCATTCTATGCTATCTATCATAGTTATACTCTAAAGATTTGTTGGGTTTTTTTATCTTCATAGTTTTAAGGGTTTTCACCAGGGTACATTCTGTGTTATAGTTGAATGTTTTTTGTGATTGTATATTCTATTGATTCAAGTATTTAGTATCTCAACACTTAAAAGAATTAAAGATCAAAGCTCAACATATTTGCACAAAATTCAACATGGTATCAGATCTCATGGCATGAAGGAGCTAAGTATTGTCAAGCAAACTTGAGCCTACGTAAATCATGAGGAGTTGAGCACAGTACTTGAATGCAATGGCATCGATCTCAGTATGCCTAGAAGACCGACTTGAGGCATTTCGAGTTTCAACACTTGGAAGGCTAGGGATCAGAACATCCTAGAGGAACATTACTTGGATGGCTATGTATCCACTGTGGTAGAGGATCCTACATCTAATGTAGGGCACATCAACTTCAAGAATAAACAAGCTAAATCCAAATAGATTATCTATGATTTGGTGAAGGACAACTTGATGTTTGTGATTACTCCTTTGAAGACCACAAATGAATGTTTTGATACATTGGCAAACCTAAGAAGAAGGCCCCAAGTCAAAAATAGGGCATTGAAGAACAAGCTACGAAATCTCAAGATGGAAAAGGTTGAGTCAATGGTCTCCTTCTTCACCAAGATCTCTTAGGTAAGAGATCAACTTACTAGCATTGGAATAGTGGTGGATAAGATGATCTCCTTCAAACAACTATTGATGGTCTCTCATCCTCATGGGAGACATTCTTGGCCGCGATAAATGGTTGAGAGGTGCAACCTAACTTGAGAGGTTGTGGCATGACTTCCTTCAAGAGGAAGGGTGGATCTAGAGCAAGACTGTGTGCACCAAAGAAGAAAGCATTGCTCTCATGACAATGCCAAAGAAATGAAAGAAGCACTTCTCTCAAAATAAGTTTTCTCATCCAAAGAAGAAGATATACAACAAAGATTGACAAGTCGAATGTTAGATTCTACAACTGCAACAAGAAGGGTCATTATGCAAGGGAACGCAAAGCAAAGCAAGAAGATGAAACTACTCCGAAGAACTCATCGGATGAAAAAGATGATGACCGTCGAAAGGAATATTTCCTTTAAAGTGCACATATGATTGCTTAATTAGTAGAAGAGTGATGCATGAAGATCCAGGTTGCAGTGAAATTTTGTTAAGAAAGAAGATGAAGATCTAAGGACTTCATTTATCTCCACAAGGAAGCAGAGATCAAGATGGACCTTACAAAAACAATAAAAGATAAGTATTTGTATTTTGATTATCAAATGTTCTTGTAAATTAGATTTGAATGTTTTTGGATATGTTTCATTACAATTATATGCAAATATGTATTCCTAAAATTAGGAAGTATGTTATAGTATAACATGAAGAGCATATGTTATAATTTTCTTTTATTGTCAAATATTAAAACTCATATAGTACATATTATGATTAATTAAGTAGCATATGGGGCTGCATAACATTTCATGAGATATGGATGGTGGTTGTGCTAAAACATTGGTTGAAATGTTTGCATGTTTGTATGAACTGTTGTCATTGCATTGAAATATTCATACGATTGAATTTCATGACCATGCAATGTTGCTAACCATTAGAATATATTTGGTTTATAGGTAAATTCTATGACCAACAAAGAAGAATGACAAATATGAAGTCGTTCTAGTTACAAATGCCCACAAGCTAGTCATGTGGTACATGACTCAAGCATTTTTCCCCATCGGTAAGTCATGCAGTGGTACATGGATCAAACATCGATAAGTCATACCGTGGTACATGGCTAAGATACTGGAAAGTCATGGTACATGACTTAGCCAGGGGGTTGTAGTATCTCTTTTGGAGTGCACCCACATGAAAAGAGACATAGTCAAGACCTTAGATGACTATCAGACAATAGTCAAGGTCTTCGAGACTATCAGTGACTATCAAATACTCGATTGAGTTATAGTTAAGGTTGTCGAGGAACGATCAACCTCTTGAAAAGGCTAGTGGGTTATCGTGGGATAGAAAAGAAAAAAAATGATGAAACCACTTTGAGAGTGGTTAGGCCTTGAAGAACATCTGAATATTTTTTATTGTCGTTCATGTACTGAAAGAGGAGAGGATAATGATGGAGGATTTTGATTCTCCCCATTCAAATATTGTGAGGGAGAAGTCAAAAGAGTTCTCAGAGTTGCTAGCTCTTGAAGAACCAATAGATTTGTGTGAGAGGTCACTTGATGAGCCTCCTGCTAAGAGGAGGTTTGCATGGTGCCGAGATATTCTACAAGAGGCAGAGAAGCATGGAGCGCCATTAGGCTCATCCAGAGAGTGAAAGAAACTTGGTAGATATTCAGGGTATGTTGCCCACATGAGTCACATTAGTGATTCATAGTCTTTCTCATATGAAGAAGTTGCTAAGAAAAAATTATGGAAATATGCAATGGTAGAAGAATACATATCTAGTAGAAAGAATGATGTTTAGGAAGTTGTTCCTAAACCTGAAATGAAGTCCATAGTAACTTCTAGATGAATTTATAAATTCAAGCATGCTGCTGATGGAAATATTGATAAGTATTAAGCTAGATCTGTTGCCTGAGGTTTCTCTCAAGAAGGCATATATGAGACATTCACTCATGTGGTCAAGAACACCACTATTTGAGTTACGATATCACCTGCATTTGTTCTAGGATGGAAGCTTCATTAGATGGATGTGCATACTGCTTTCCTCAATAGTGAGGTTGAGGAAGAGGTTTACATACAACAAACTAAGGGGTTTGTATTTTATGGGAGAATTTCCATGTATGAAAACTGAAGAAATCCTTGTACGAGATTATGCAAGCCTTGAAGGCTTGGTATTCAAGAATTGATAGCTATCTTCAGAGATTGGGTTTTTATAAGAGCAACGCTGATCCAAACCTGTACTTCAAGATTGTGAAGAACCAACCATTGATGTTGGTTCTCTATGTTTATGTGTTTTTCCTTAATGGAGAGGAACACACAGATAGTTTGGTGCAAGAGGGAGCTCACTTATAAGCTTGAACACTTGAGTCTTATGCACTACTTTCTTGAAGTTTGGCAAAGGAAAGATGATATTTTTCTTTTTGGCAAATAAAGCACACAATTGATGTGTTGCGAAGGTTTTGTATGATGGATTGAAAATCCATGACTTCTCCGATGGTTTCTAGTTTGAAGAAACTACATGAGTAAGATTCTAGATTAGATCTAGTAGATGCTACAAAGTATAGATAGCTTATTGGTCCCTTAATGTACTTGATACATAATGGACCTGCTATATGTTATGCTGTGAGTCAAATCATGTTTGATCTTAGACATAGACAACAAATATGTGCTTAGGTACCTTCGAGGTACTATTTCTTATGGACTCAAATATGCCTCTAGTGTTGATGTAAAGTTACTTGGTTATGCAACCTCCAAGTGGAGTGGTAGAGTATTGCGACTAGTACTACAGAAGCAAAGTATATTGCGGCTAATACTACCTGTCAAAAAGTAGTGTCTTGGGAGGTTGCTTGTTGGGTTAAAACCTTGAGTCTACAATCATACATTATGACAATCAAAGCTGCATCAAGCTTTTTGAAAAATCTTTGTTTCATAATCAGTTGAAACACATTGAAATGAAGTATCACTTCTTCAGAGACGTGGTCCAGAAATGTGCAGTAAAACTTCAGTACATTGCCAATGATGAGCATATTTCAAACGTGTTAACAAAGTCTCTGTTTGTCACGAAGTATAGGTACTTCTAAGACAAGCTTGGTGTGGCAAAGAATGCCTCCTTAGCTGAAAGGGAGTGTAGCCAGGATTGAGATCTACGTGTTGAGGTCAGGAGCTTGAGTTGGACTCAAAAACTTGGAGTAGAATTATTAGGTTGGACTCAAGAATGACTAAGCCTTCAATGTAAAAGGTTATTTCTCATGTGTTGAAGTGAATACTTTAATATATCAAAGTGATGATGTTGTAAAGTCTTGTTGGACAAGGCTTATGGCTTGTGTGTCAAGTCAGATCCTCATGTGTTGAGGTGGACCTTAGTTATAGAGGTAAATGCTTTTCATGTTGAAGCGTTAATGTTGTGTGATGTATTACTAACCATGGTAATTCGAGATGAATAAAACTATTAAGTCTCCTCTAGAGACTGACCACCTCTAGAGTGAATTACTTTAGCATATGATCACTTGGTCCGAGAGTAATATAATATGATCACAACATTAGAAAAATCTTCTTAGTATAGTATGATATGATAGATAAATTAAAGTTAACTCATATTGACCATACAGAAAATATAAGAGATAAAAGATAAATGCACATAGAACAAATAGAATTTGAATTGCACATATGAAGACTTCAGTTGATTAAAGTGAGCTCAAATGGTTAAAGCTTCAATTAAAGTAACAAAGTATGCCTTAGTTAAAATATCAATGTATGCATCAGTTAATTAAAGAACTCACAATGAGAACTTCAAGAAAATCAATCAACATGATTTCGGTTAAGAATAGTTAACTAAAGTGTTAATAAAAATGAATTAGTTAACTAAAGTGTTTTGCATGAGGACACTTTAGTTAAACTAAAAGATGAAACTTTAGTTAAACTAAAGGATGGCACTTAAGTTAAAAGACAACACTTAAATTATAACGCTTGAGTTACTTCTATTGCATGATGACACTTAAGTTAGCATATTAACTAAGTGATCCTACATCTAGTTATGAGGCGAGTTCACTCTAAAGTCAGTAGAACATTATTTAATGTCAAAGAAGAAAGGTATTGGAAATTATGTTATGCAGGATTGAAGAAACTGAAGCACAAGGCAATTCTCCTAGAAGGAAATTCACTATTTTTGCATGTGATGCACTATTCCCCATGTAGTGATTCACTATATTTGCATGGCGCTGATCCCGACTAGTTATTAATGTGTTGGAATCATTGGAAATTTCATCTGGTTGATCTCTATTCTCTATTGTTCAATATTCTCTTATTTTGCACCCATGGTGCCGAAAGCAATCTGCTATTGTAAAAGACATTCTCTTCTATCTATCATAATTATACTCTGAAGATTTGTTTGGGTTTTTAATCCTCATAGTTTTAAGGGTTTTCTCTAGAGTACATCCTATGTTATGGTTGAATGTTTTATGTGATTGAGTGTTCTACTGATTCAAATATTCAAGATCTCTGCACTTAAAAGAATTAAATATCAAAGCTCAACATATTTGCACAAAATTCAACAACCTTATGATCAATGAACAAGAAAAACTCCTTCAACGATAAGTAATGTAATCATTCTTCAAGGCTTATATGATAGCATAAAATTCCTAGTTGTTGACAGAGTATTTATTCTTCGTTTCATTCAATTTCTCACTAAAGAATGCTATTGGTCTTATTTCTTAGCTCAAAACTGCCCTAATCGTTGAACCATTCGCATCACAGTGCACTTGAAACACTTTGTTAAAATTTGGAAGTGCCAACTTTGGTTGTTTGATTACCTTGTTCAAGTTTTAAAATTAGTTCATGGTTGCTACTGTCCATTAGAAAGTCCATTTCCTCGTACATTTACCAAGTGTTGCACAAATATCGTTGAAATTTCAAATAAATTTCTTGTAGAAGCTCACCAAACCATGGAATATTCTTACATCAAAGGTACACTTATGCGTTGGCCAATCCAAAATGACCTTTACGTTGTTGGGATCCATCCTCAAGCCTTCACTGGAAACCACAAAACACAAATACACTAAATCCTCCTCAGGAAACGTACACTCTAAATTTATTAACAATTTCTCTTCCTTTAGTTGATGTGACACCTTTCGCACATGCTCCAATTGTTCTTCATTGGTTCTGCTAAAGATCAAAATGTCATCCATATACACACTAATAAAATTTCTCAAAATAGCTTCAAGACTTCATTCATAAGTCTCATAATTGTACTGAGAGCATTAGTTAAACACCACAACTAACCACTAAAACATTCCATCTTTCTATCATATGTATTGAAGGTAGTCTTCCATTTGTCACCCTCCTTTATCCAAATCTAATGATACCCACTCTTCAAATCTATATTTCTTAAGTATTTGGCTCCACTCAAACAGTCCATGAGATCGTCCATCCTTGGTAAGGGAAACCTATACTTAATGGTGATCTTGTTGATAGCCCATGAATTTGTACACATTCACCATTCACCACTCTTTTTTAGTGTCAACACTATTGGTATATCACATGGACTTAGAATTTTCTTGATTAGTCCTCTGTCAAGCAACTCCTACACCTATCTATTTACTTCTTCACTCTTTGCTCGGGTCATTCGGTAAGGGGCTTTATTGGGAGGACTTGATCTTGGTATCAAGTCGATTTGATGTGATATGCTCCTCAAGGGAGGTATACGTATTGGTAGATCATTTGCAACAACCCCCTTAGAATCATCCAACAAATGTTGAACCTTTAGTGGCACAAGAATCATTTTTCCAACCTCTTGGATATTTTTGTCATTATGGAAAAACAGGGACTGGCCCTTGGAAATTCCTTAGCTGAGCACAACATGACTTGGCTTCTACTATTGCACACATCCTTATTGTGATTATTTCTTATCGATGTCATTTGTAATACCCCCATTTTGGCCCTTAGAATGTATTGGCTTGATATGTAAATATTGTGTAGATGCAGTGTATGAATTCAACGTGGAGCTTAAGGCCAAGGCCCCACTAGTAAATACTCAATGTTTAAAAGAAAAGTATTTTATAATTTGTAAGCCATGTGCTAGATAGCCATGATAAATTGTAAAAGCATGTAAATATTTAAATGCAATAAAATTCCAAGAGATGGCTATGGAAGAAACTAAAATGAGGAGGCTGTGTGTATCCACTAGGGAGACGTGAGGGGGTTATGGGATTGAATCCATTTTTTCCAAGTGTCATCTTGGGAACTGTTATACACCAGAATGGCACCTCTCCGTCCGAGTGCCGACTTTCCTTATGTCGGCGTGCAAAAGGACACTTATGGATTGAGGTTTTCCTATAATACTATAGCTTGGCTTATTATGGAATACATTTCTGCCTTTATCTCTGCCTGTGACCACTTTCTCATTGTTTCATGAAAGTCATTGAAAGTCACTGAAAAAACACCTATATTGGAGGACCCATATCTTGAGTTCTGTAACTCTGTTTGACCTCATTTCTACGCCGTTGGAAAGGTATTTCAGTTAGCTAAAAATTTCTTGAAGACATCAAAGTATGAAAATGCCCAGAAATACTCTAAAAATGTGTTTTTTGTCCATTCGCGATTTTCCTTAAGGAAAACCCACGAATGTGCCTCTTAGCATTTAAAACATTAAAACATGAGTTAATTGGAGATTAGT
>LPNX011118249.1:147558-470656 GCA_001517045.1 Pseudotsuga menziesii
GAACCCAGCTTGACTTCCCTTGTTGGCATTGAATTTTGTTGTAAGAAAGTAGCCAAGAAATCAACTCATGAATTAATGGAGCATGGGAAAAACCCATAAATTTTTATGGCTGAGTATGGGCATGGTTTACTTGACCCATAAGTCATTCTTTCTCATGGAAAATTGTTTTCCATTCTCCCAATTCCATTGTGGAACAACCAAAGTGTAAATCTAGGCTTAATATGCATTCCCAATAGTGAAATTTATAGAAATCTTAGCTTGGAAATAAGCCACATTTTGCCTAGAAATTCAAATGAGGAGTGAAATCCAGTGGAGAATCCATAAATATAAACCCTGGGGTGAAAATGAGTGCCAAAAGATCGAAAATACATAGGAAGACCTAGATTTGGAAGCTTGAGAGCGGAATTTTGTGATTGACAGTTACATGGCCAAAATTTGGAAAATTCCAAGAGTGGATTGAAGTGGGAATGAGATCAGAGGTCTAAATGGGTTAATAAACCCAATGAAGGCAAGAATCTCTATAGGTTTAGTAGCTTGGAACTTTCTATTCCTACCTCGAAGAGAATGAGAGGGAAGGGGCACCTGAGGGACTATGTAACATAGAAGGGGGCCTTCCTTGTGTTGGGTGGGGTAGGTAATGAGGCTGCCACGACTGTCTGAAGCCAAATTGAGATGCCTGTAGCTCAGTGGTTGAGATCACTGGCTTAGCTATCTCCGTCCTTATCTCCCTGCACATTTGATAAACCCAGTTGTGTTCTGACTTAACATGAGTATTTGTCCTTATGGCTATGAGTGAGCCTGAATAGTTTCTCCTTAATGGATACATAGCCTAGCTCGGGGGTGGTTTCTTAGCTAAAATAATATAGTCTGGACAAATGCCTATGAATGGGTGGAATATTGCTCTTCCATATCTAGTTTCTCTATAACTTTCAATTAAAAGATAAGTGTTCAACACTGTCTTCGATTATATCAAATTTATGTATTATGAATGACTGTTTGTTTATGTCAAAGTGAATAAATTGGTCGAGTTGAATGATTAAATTGAATGTCTGTGCATAGCATGGAAATGGTGTTATCTTTGTGCATGATTTTATGTTTATGCATGTGATGAATATGCTGATATATGCATGTTGTGTGTGCATTTATAGAGTTTAATTCCACCGTGTATGTTTATTATGCATTTGCACACATATTTAAGTGTTTATGAATGGGGCAAAATTTGGCACCCCACACATCATTCATGTTCCCTTCATGGATCATATTAATGGGATAGTACTTGACAAAGTGGTATCATAGCAAATGGTTTGCAGTGCTAGGGCTGATTGGGTCGGAATCTACACCTACAAGCAAAAAATCGGAATTGCATAGAAAGTGTTGATAAGCGTTTAGTAAAATTGTGGGTTAAATTGATGACCAAAATTCAAACTATTTAGATGTTGTAGAGGAGCACACCATTGTATAGATCTCGCTGAGATATTTCTAGTGAAGTTCGTTTCATAAAAAATGGACTTCGGATGTGAAATTTATTGGCATGACAAGTTAGGAGTAGCATGGACATCTTGCTGACCTCTGACTTTCGACATCAGAATTGGAAGGGTGGAAGGTTCGTTGATTGTTACCATTTGGATAGTGCCAAAATGATGATGCCAAAGTGCCGATGTCGAATTTGGAAATTTGTTCATGGAAGGATCTCCGTGTTGATGCTGACGTCAAAGTGCCGACATCAGGGTGTCGACGGTGGAATTCAGAATGAGACTGTGTAGTATTGCATTGGTGGAGATATGACTTTCGACTCTTGACATACAAAAGGAAGTGGTCGGATTAGGGAAGTCAGGGTAGTATTATTTAGAAGTCGTTCTGTAATTCTGAATTTTGACTATTGACATATGAAAAATATTAGTCGTAGTCGGGAGGTTAAGAAGGTTTTGTGAATGAACCATTTTGCACTCTGTATTCCGATTCCCAATGTACAAAAGAAAGTAATTGGAGTTAGGAGGTCGGGAAGGCTTTATGGAGGAGATATTTTTCACTTCCAGTTTTTGACTCACGATGTATGAAAGATAGTAGTCGGAGTCGGGAATTCAGAAATGGTTCATTATAGATCAATTGTGCATTTCGATTTTCAATTTATGATCAGGAAAGTCAGAAAGGATTCAAAAAAGTTGGGATCAGAAAAAAAGAGTATAGAGCCCGAAATTTATTTTTGTCATAACATGAGTGGTTTAGCTCAGAATTGGATGATATTTTGGCGTTTCGAATCCATTAATGAAGCTCATAGAAACACCAATGAGAAGACCGATCCCATCCTTCTTCAATTTGACAAAAAATACAAATTATTGACTTTTACAAATTAGTGTCCCAAGGCTCAAAGGGAGCTTTGTTTGGGATGAAATTGTTATGGTGCTGTCATAGACTAGGAATTCATTTAAATATGGGATCTTGGAGACAAATTCCAAAGGGTGTGGAACCAAGGTGTGAAAGAAGGCCAAAAAACACTATTCAGAGCGCTTTTTTTGGGATTTCGAAAAGCTTGAAGGAGGTAAAAGTGACTCTAGATGTAAAAACCAGGAAAAATAATAAACTCGACCTTTTACCTACTCATCAAAACAAACATTTTTCGTTATATGAATTTTTTCTAGAAACACCTAGTTTGGGAGATAACAAGTTTTGGAAAAAATTTCAAGTTTGAGAGTGTAAAAGTTAAAAGTAGCCAAACCCATAATTTTATAGAAGTGGACTGGTGTGCCAGATCAGAGATTTAAAAGTTGTTGAGTTATCCTTGATATATGAAATAACTTCTCCAGATAGAATTTTTTTTGTATTTCTTTCTATATCTTCTTCTACAATTTGTTGAAGTTGACCTCCCAGGTTAATTGCACCTATAGAAAAAGTGCAGAATTTGACAAATCAACATTTTCAGGAGAATGTTATTTTGAGGTCTTAGATCAAAATGAAGCACGGGGATAGGAATTGGAAATATTATCCATAGGGGAACAATGCTGTATAGTAAAAAATATGAATGAGGGATTCTGATATATCGTATATTTGGGCAGAAAAGTGCCTATAACCTTGATTTGACAAAAAAATGTCAATAGGGGTAGTCCCCAGAATGCATGAAAATTATTTTGGTGTATTTTATAGAATGTAATGATGTTAAACCACATGAGAATCAAATTGAAGGTTTTTATTTTGAAACATGTTTTTAGTTGTTTCAAGAGTAGGTAGAGTAGAGCCTTTAGGCTTGATTGGGTAAGAAATTCTCAATGTGGGTGACCTTCCAAAATGACCAAAATTCTTGAGAATTTTTGTAAGATGGTACACGTGTGATCCAAAATTAGAATAGGTATTCCATGGGAAAATAAAGCAAGTCTCATAGGTTGGGCATGGACAGAATTGTTCAAGGCAATTGGAGCAACAAGGCAATGTGAACAAAGTGCAATGGGAATTTTTGTAATGACAAAGGAAAGCTACACAAGGATGATAGGTGGTTGTAGTGAAAATTGGAGAATGACCCCCATAAGGAAATATTGAAAAATGAGAGAGGCCATGAATTAGAACAACTATGATATATGGAAGAGGAAATTCCATGTTGTGACAAGGAACTGTAAATGCATAATTCCTCAACTCTTCTTTTGCTGATATGTTTTTATTTCCCAAGTATATAAATAAATTTTGGGCATAATAAAATATAATGTATAGTGCATATGAACCTACATATGCTTGCATATTATATTCCGAATCAGTAAAAGTTGTACGGTCTTCATACAAAATGAGCCATTGGTGATAATGACTGTGGTTGATAATATTTATTGTTGTTGGTAATGGTTGTAGTACCAAAGACAATAGAAGCATGGCTGAAGATGTTGATGATGTAGTTGCATGTGACCAACATCCTTATGAGGATATGATGGAGAAACAAATACATGATCAAGAAGTTGGTGTAAGGATTGTGTAGTCCTTGGTAAGAATCCAATTAATTAGGTAACATAAAAAGTGTTTATGGCATCCATACACGAATCCAATTAACTAGGTAACATAAAAGGTGTTTATGGAATCCATACAAGTAATGGTTGTTTGTGTTGATTGTGTAAGTGCTACAAGGGATTGGGTGATAATTCACTCACTCAAAATTTTAAACATCATGAATTAGTATGCATGTGATTTGGATGCATTATTGTTCATGCTATCTCACCAAGGAGTGGTGAGCTGTGGGGTGGTAAAGGCAATGAGCATTATACCCTTGATTGTGTAGGGTTGGATGCATTCATAAGAATGAACATCCTGCATGAGTGTGTGTTGGTCATGAGTTTAATAACCAAATCATGTGAGAAATAATGGCCATGCTATGGTGATGCATGCCTATGTTTAAGTGCATTTTCTAAGTTGCATTGAGTGAATGTGCATGGAAATATTATGTAAATCCATGTTAGTGCATGCTTGTGTATAAGTGCACGAGGTAAGATGGAGCAACAAGAAAGAATATAGCAGCCACAAAAATTCTAGGCTTGTGGATAAGATGGAAAATAAAGAGGAAGAAGGGTTTGCTGAAATAAATAGTTCACATGTTGAACTGAAAGGTCAGAGCCAGTTGGATCAACATATAGAGGATGAAGGACTTGATCTTGAGAATACAAGTTAAAGGATGCAATGCAGGAAATGACCTGCCTTAATTTTGTGAATTTTAGGCATGTATAAACAATGAGTAAGTATTCCTAAACATTGGAACACCGATGGAAGTGTTATTTTAAGGGGGAGGGGTATGTAATACCCCCATTTTGGTCCTTAGAATGTATTGGATTGATATGTAAATATTGTGTATATGTGGTGTATGAATTTCTAGCATGGAGCTCAAGGCCAAGGCCATGATAGTGAATACTTGACATTTAAAAGGTAAGTATTTTATAATTTGTGAGCCATGTGCTATCAATCCATGGGAAATTGTAAAAGAATATAAAATTTAAATGCAATAAAATTCCAAGAGCTGGCTATGGAAGAAACTAAAATGAGGGGTCTGTGTGTATACACTAGGGAGAGGTAAGGGTGTTGTGGGATTGAATCCATTATTTCCAAGTGTCATATTGAGAACCCATATTGACTTCCCTGGCTATCATTTAATTCTGTTGTAAGAAAGTAGCCGAGAAATCAACTCATGAATTAATGGAGCATGGGAAAAACCCATAAATTCATATGGCTGAGTATGGGAATGGTTTACTTGACCCATAATTCATTCTTCCTCATGGAAATTCATTTTCCATCCTTCCCATTCCATTTTGGAACAACCAGAGTATAAATACGAGCTTGCTATGCTTTCCCAACAGTCAAAACTGTATAAATCACAACTTGGAAAGAAGGCACGTTTTGAAGTGCCAAAAACGCCTAGAAATTCATGTGAGGAGTGAAATCCAGTGGAGAATCCGTAGATATAAACCGTGGGGGGGGGGGNCAGAATTTGAAAAAATTCAAGAGTGAATTTGAAAAAATTCAAGACTGGATTAAAGAAGGAATGAGATTATAGTTTTGACCGGATTAATAAACCCAATGAAGGAAATAATCTCTAGAGGTTTATTAGCTTGGACCTTTCTATGCCCACCCCAGAGAGAATGGGAGGGAAGGGGTGCCTAAGGGATTGTGTAGTAAAGAAGGGGGCCTCCTTGTGTTGGGTGGGGTAGGTAATGAGGGTGCCAATACTGTCTTAAGCTAAATTGAGATTCCTGTAACTCTGTGGTTGATCTCACTGGCTTAGGTATCTCCTTCATTATCTCCCTACACACTTGATAAACATAGTTATGTGCTGGATTAGCATGAGTATTTGTCCTTATGATTGTGAGTGAGACTGAGTAGTTCCTCCTTAGTGGATACATAGCCCATCTCAGGGGTGGTTTCTTAGCTGAAATAATAAAGGCTGGACAGATACCTACAGTTGGGTGGAATGTTTCTATTCCATAGCCAGTTCTCGGGCATTTTTAATTAAAAGATAAGTGTTCAGTGACTATCTCTGATTATGCCAATTTTATGTATTATGAATGACTATTTGTTTATGTCAGAGTGAATAAATTGGTCCAATTGAATGATTAAATTGAATTCCTGTGCATAGAATGGAAATGAGGTTATCTTTGTGCATGATTCTATGGTTATTCCTGTGATGAATATGTTGATATATGCATGATGCATGTGAATTGATAGAGTTTAATTCCATTGTGTATGTTTATTATGTGTTTTCACACACATTTAAATGTTTATGAAATTCATAATATGTCCATGGGGTGAATTTTGGCACCTTGCACATTGTTCATGTTCCCTCCATGGGTTGGATTGATGGGAGAGGACATGACATCATTGTATTGTCCATCATTAGTTCCAAAAGGTAGCACTTCCCATATTTTTTGAATTCATAGTTATTCTCTCTGACATGATGGAAACCTTCCTATCAAACAACCAAGGCCGTTTGAGTATCACATGGCATGCATTCATCTCTACTACATCATACAAGCCCTTTTCACTAAGGTTCCAAATTTGGAAGTTTAACAAGCATTTCTCGATCATGTTCACCTATTGTCCCTTTTGTAACCATGAGAATTGGTATAGATTGGGTTGGTGAATGCATTTTTATTTTAACTTCTCCATGACCTCCATGGACACCAAGTTTAAAGTGCTTCCAGCATCCATTACCAAATTGCAATATTTTCCCTGGACTTTACACTTAGTTACATTAAATTCTCACCATACTTTTGTTGAAGTACCATAACATTTTTCACCAATAATCGATGCTTAATTTGCATGTGTGACCTTCTTTTTGGATTCACTTCTTTTTCCTTAATTATTCCTTTTTGGACATTTAGACACCTTGTGCCCCTCTACTCCACATATGTAGCAAGTAATTATATATTTACCTTTTCCTCTTCCAAATCCTCTACCTCTTCCGGTGCCATTTCCTTCTCTTCCACTTTGGAGATTGGTAGATTCATCCCCCTTTTCATTGCCTCTTGAAACATTTGCTCCGCCCTTGCATCTAGGACCTTTTCCCTGGAATTTCTGTTGCAATTTCCTGTCAATCCTTTATTTTATCTTCAAAGCAACTTTTTAGGTTTCATCTACATTACGAAAGTAATGTGTGCCCATCTCATCTTGAATTTGATATTTTAATTCACGTATCTCAACACTCTTTTATATTTTGGTTCTTTCATCCTAAGTGACAGTATGAAGAATTCCTTAGTGCACTCTCAGACATGTCTCTTTCTTCCTCAAGTTCTGTACTCGCTCACAATAATTTTTGTTGGTAATTGAGAGGGAGAAATTTTCCTTGATTTTGCACACCATGTTTCTCTAGGTTTTAGTTTTCTCTTGTCGATTTTCTATCTTTCTATAACATATTCCACCAAAGTGCAACATGTCCCTTTAGCTTTGTTATGGAAAAACGAACTTGATTGGGGTCTTGAACTTTTTTGTACTCAATACCTTTCAAGCTTTCCTATGCAATGAATGAGAGTCTTAGTTTCTAGACTACCATCATATCCACCTTTGCACTACCTCTATCCTTCAAGAAATATATCAAACATACTATTGGGTCTATTTCCTTAGAATTATGCTCTTCTTTGATCTCTTCCTCCGCTTCTTTATCTTCTCTAATTCTTCTATCCTCATCAATTCCTCTACTTTCTGGTTCCTCACACCTCCTTGTTGTTCCTCCTCTTTGTTGCAACATTATTACAAGTTGTCTTGTAGTCCTTGATCTGACTAACATTTACATGCCTTAATTTTGGGCTCTATATACCACAACTTGTCTTCCAACAACCGTGTTGAACAACCTCTCTCTGGTATTTCCCCAAATACAACTCGATAGGAACATTCTCATGAACCGATGCTTAGGCTCATGAGCTTAACTGTTTTGATGCCACTTGATGAAGTCACGGGGTATACAATCTTCTATAACATCTACAAGACTTGCTGCTCTACCAAAGTGAATAACTACAATCATTCTAGTGATTCCATAAAGAGTGCTTGAGTGCTACAAATCGTTGGATTGTACATTAACATGTTTGTGTTGGTTACTGTTTTCAGGGCCATTTAACAAAATGTTGAGTGCTTATAACATAAATCAACGAGGAGGAACTCAAATAAGTAATATTTTTCTTTCAAAAATATAAAATCCTTGGTCCACACCGATGGACCTTAGGATTTTATAAAGGCTGATATCATATGCTATAAAATAACATCTTGGTTGTGGTGGAAGAATCTAGGATTTTAGAGAATTCTTGAGAACCTTCAACTTGACCTTCCTAACCCTAATTCCAAAAACAACAACTTGGTGAACTAAGTGGTTATCTTTAAGAGGTTAGTTAACCTGATTTAATAATAACAATAATAATATGAATTCAATACCTATTTATTATTTTCTTTGTCTTTTGAACATAATTTGTCTTACAATAGTTTTATGATGCAAAGTGGTTGAAGTAACATCATAAGAACATAATGTCTAAGTGGTTATCTTTAAGAGGTCAATTAACCTTATCTAATAATAACAATAATAATATGAATTCAATGCCTATTTATTCTTTTCTTTGTCTTTTAAATATAATTTGTCTTACAGTAGTTTATGATGCAGAGTGGTTGAGGTAACATCATAATCTTATTTAATAATAACAATAATAATATGAAATCAATGTCTATTTTTGTTGTTGTTGTATCTTTTCAATATAATCTGTCTTACAGTAGTAGTTTTATGATGCATAGTGGTTGAGGTAACATCATAAGAACATAATTTGTATATATTATGTATATATTATTTGTGAATAACAAGGGTGAAGATAACATAATAGATATAGTGTTGTACTCTTAGTATGGACAAAACAATTGTTTAATGTATGTAAGAAAATATAAGAGAAAAAGTGAGAGTATATATAATATATATACATAAACCAACGAGGAGTTTAAAGAAGTAATATATTCTTTTCAAAAGTATAAAAGCCTTGGTTTAAATGGATTTGACTAAGGCTAATGACCTCTTAAATAAAAACAATGATATAGTATTGTACATATTAAAAAGATAATAACGTGTATATATTATTTGTGAATAACAAGGGTTAAGATAAAATAATAGATATAGTATTGTATTCTTAGTATGTACAAAAAGTTTCTTTAATGTAAGAGAAAAAGTGAAAATATACATATATATATATATGTATGGGGAATGGGCAACATAAACCAATGAGGAGTTAAAGAAGTAATATGTTTTTTCAAGATAAAAGCCTTGGTTTAGATGAATTTGACCATAACCAAGATGTTATTTTCTAACATATAATATAATCTATGATAAAAATCTAAGGTCCATCTATATAGAACAAGGATTTTATCTTTTGGAAGAGAAAATATTACTTTCTTTGAGCTCCTCCTCAATGATTTATGTTATAAGCACTCAAGCACTTATTTGAATGTCCATCAAATTTGTACCCATCATAAACTTGTTAATGTCTAATTCAACAAGGACATCTAGTGATGCACAAAAACAATACAACAAACTTGGGGAATTGGCCCCAATACCTCTTGCATGAAGCTCCAAGCACTTGAACTCGTCCATCAAGCCTCTCTATCTATATATACATAGATACCAATGAATAATTGCTAGCATAAATAAATGTGGAGCTTAAATAAGTAATATTTTCCTTTCAAAAAGATAAAATCCTTGGTCCAAACAGTTGGCCTTTAGAATTTTATCATAGCTTATATCATATTCTAGATAATAACATCTTGGTTGTGGTGGAAGAATCTATGGAAAGTCTTGGGAACCCTCAATTTGACCTATGTAGCCCTAATTCCAAAAAGAGACAAGTTGGTGTATTAGGTGGTTATATTTAGGAGGTCAATTAACCTTACTCAATATTAACAAACATAGTGAACCTAATCCAACTTACATTGAATGACATCATATATACATTGTTATTATTCTAATGGGCCCTTCGCTCCCCATTACCCACATATGGAGGATACCACCATAACACCCCCCTTTAGTAAGCATTTCCCTGTTCAATTTCCTTCTTGAGAGACAACCTTTTAATGAGATAAGCTCCAATATAATATGCTTCAACACATGATCCATAAAGATGACTCAAAAGGTTGTAGATAAGTTTAAGGACTCGAAATGTTCTAACCAAGTGCAACTATGGAAATAGTACATTTGTCACCTACAACTATTTTTCTTCACTTCTAGCGAGTTGGAGAAAACAAGTTAGGATTTTCTAACTCGTTTTCTTCCTTTAAGTCAGAACCATGCATCAATATTTAATCTAGCGATTTGCTTAATGTATTGACACATAGCTTCCACGACCACTCTACTTCTAATGTCGTTGAGATGGAAAAATTATGGGCACTCTATCAATAGATAATTGGTCTCGAATCCATATGTCCCTCCAAAAAAGGTGCCCCATCAAAAATGTCGAAAGGTGCCATGCATGTCCTAAAAATGTGTACAAGGATAATGCATCAATCCAATCCAATCCAAGTGTTAGACCATATAAATCATGACTTAGGAAAATGGCTTCATATATGAAAACATTAACATAAAGGCTATTAAGTGCACTTTTTTAATAACTCGCTTATTAATTATCCCAATAACCTTATAATACCATGGTACAACTATAATTGATCCAAAATTTCATGTTGCACCTGTAAGACCAAGTGAATTTCCTAAGTTTCTAAGCAAGGTGAGGGTAATGTTAGGGAAAGGTGTCTGTGAATTAATTATCATAGGAAAGTGTCTTTAAGTCCACCCCTTAGTTTTTAAGTGTTAGGGGTCAATAATTTTTTCTTCCTTATGTGTGCAATGGAGGGAATAATCTTCTTCTTGAGTTACCATCTCCTTCACCATTTTTTTCCAATCCTTCTTTTTTAGCACAAGTACCTTTCTTTAGGTTTGGATTTGATAATATAGGACATAAGGATCATGGATTTTGCAAGGGGGCATAGCTCACATTTATCAATTAGCTCAATTTCCTTTAAAGCACTTTTATTGTTTTGACTTCGACTTAGGCACCATGCATAGGAATAGTATGTAGAGACCTTAGAACATGACATATAGTAAGTTAATAACGAAAGGGGGACATAATCATGGAAATGGTTGAAATGGCTAGTGAAATGACACGATAAGAAAAATGGCTAGGTAAAATGATGAAAATGACATGAAATGAGAGTCACACTTACTTAAATCCATAGGGACACACATAACTTGCAAGGTCATAGACTTAATCTAATGAAGAATTATAACCCCACCATGATATCCTTAAGATATTGAAACAACAATGTAGGATACATGAACCATTACAGGGTAACCCTACAGACCCACTATATATGGTCATGTGCACACATAAGAAAGAATTTACCATTGATAAAGTATATAGGACATGTCATAACAATGGTGTCAACTGAATGTCCCCATCAATCTCTTACACATGGCGGACTTAGGAAGATGGAAGTGTTTGAATCAAATGTCCATGTCCAAACCATAGATATCATTAGTGGAGATGCTAGATGTGAGGGACTATCATATAGGAAACGATGATCAAGTCAACCCTACATGATATGGGCTAATAATAACCACATGCTAACTACCTAGTGGACCTTCTTTAATGAGGTCACATTACATTTACTCAATGCTAACTAACTAGTGGGCACTAATTAATAATAAGAAACATAGTGGAGCCTCTCCACCTTACATGGAATAGTCCTTATACCTACACTATTATTAGCTTAATGGGCCATTCACCACCCGATTACACCCTTACATAGGATCCCACCAATTGTACCAAGTATTAAGTTGATCTTCCTCATCCTTTCTCATTTCCCCATTTCTTTATTTAGTCAAGTGATCTCCATCCTCACATTTTCATGTCATCTATGGGTCGATTGATTGATTGAATATGATTCCTTTGAATGCGGTATGCTATAAAATGAGAACCCGCACAAGTTGTCATTTTTTTGGAGGTCACATTTAGTAGATGTTTTAATCTCTGTTTTGAAAAATGATGCTACTGGTAGTACCTTTTTTTGGGGGAGGGAGTTAAAATTGCAACTTTCTAGTAATCTTGGGTGGTGTCATTGCAATCCAAACCCTAAATCAATCCCTGGATTGAAAAATAGACCTAAAATCACCCTTTTTTTTTCGAGGTTAAAATTTTAAAAAAACTATCACTTAAAAAAAGAAAATTAAAGAAAATTAAAAGATAAAATTCAAAATTTACAAAAAAAAAAGATTTCAACATTATAAAATTTATAGAAAATTTTTATATAAAAAATCTTAAAAACAATTCAAAAAATGTATAAAAAAGTCTTTGTAAAAAAAAATTAAAAAATTAACATTCGAAATTTTAAACAAATAATTAAAAAAAAAAAATTATCATTTGAAATTTAAAAAAATTGAAAAAATTTGAAAAGTTTTTTCTACATAAAATAAAAAAACATTTTCACAAAAACTCATTTTAAAAAAAATAAAAAAATAACAAAAAAAAAAATTTCCCCACCCCCTTTTACCTCCCTTCTCTCTACTCCTACCCCCCCTTGTGTGCCCATGCACCACCCCATGGTGGTGGCACAATTCTCAAAATCACGTCTCCCGTGAAGGGGGTTGGGAGTGGAGAGAGGGGAGGGAAAAGGGGGCGAGGTAGGAGCATGAGGAGGGGGAGGGGGAAGGGGAGATACTGGTATCACCACTTTTCATTTTGGGATTGTATTTTGGTGTTTTTGATGCAAAATTATGATGGCTAGAGTTATTTTTCTTTGTATATAGTTCTCGTTTTATAATATACTGTGTTTTTGTAGAACTAAATTGATTTGGATGATAATAAAGCAAGTTTTCCTCAAACATTATGAGATATTAATTGCATATTAAAACAAACCACTTTATTTCTTTATAGATTGTCAAAGCCTTATCATCCTTTGTTAATCTCTTCACCCACTATACTAGCCTAATCATCTATCTTATTGCCTACCATGCTTACCTTGTACCCATTATATTCCTTAACTCTTATGAACATTAACACAATCATGATTTGACCCATTACGACTCTTGAATATACAAACTTCTTAACACAACAAGGATATTGACCCTTATGACCCCAAACACACTATACCTTCTAACCCTTGTGATCTATCTAACATAATCACCCCTTAACCTCTATGGAACTATACTTATTGACCCTTATTACCCTTCACACAATCACCCCTTAACACTTTATAATTGAGAACACAATAACCCCAAACAAACTACAACCCTTAAAAAATATTAACTATTGGGATATTGACCATATTGACCCACTAATAGTTAATAACTTAATATACAAACCTCTTGAACTAATATCCCATATTGACATATGTTGACTAATAATGACTATGAGTCCACATTAGTTATCATATTTTAATTGGCACCACTAGCCATCAACCTTTGAGCATCATTTGACTATTGCTGACTATGTTAACCGTATATCAACCACTTTAAACATATCAACCACATTGAAACAATAGATCTGAATCCCCTAACCTACTAACCTCATTACTCACTAGTTCTAGGAAAACACTATCCACCATTGACCATTTTTTACTACATATACCATGGTTAACCATGGTTGAATAACAAACCCCTAAAACTCAATTGAATAAACCCACTAACCATTAGCTCAAATCCCTCTAATCCAATAACACCCCAATATAGTATGACCCCTTCAGTTCGACCTCTAATGCAATTTCCCCATAACACATTATGAGATCACACACACTAACCTCTTAATACATTATGCCACTTAAGCCCTATGGTCTCTAATGAAATAATTTCTTAACACATCATGATTCAAAACACATTGACCCCCTAATATACCATAACCCCTAATCATTATGACCTTAGACATAGTATACCCCTTAATCCCCTTGGAAATTTATACATTTACCGCATGACATAATCACCTCTTTACACACTAACCCAATAATACATTATGATCTATAACTTTGTAACTTTTAATGCTATCACCCCCTTAACACATTTTTTCCTTGAACACAATAACACCTCAATATACCATAAGCCTTAATCCTCACAATCTTGCACATAATATACCCCCTAATCCCTATGAACCTTGATAATTACCCCTTGACACATTATTATTTCGAAAACCAAACATGTCGGCCTCACTTAACAATTACTTACTAGAGCTAACATCTCTGGGAGAGTCTAATAACCCTAGTGCCCCACAACTTGTGGGGACTTTTCCCTCTTTGAACAACAAGGAGGTTTATCCTTAACACAATGGTGGGGACTATTGCCGCGACTTACAATAACTCACCTAGGGTCAACTTCTCTAGGATAGTCTAATAACCATAGGGCCCCACAATTGCGGGGACTTTAACCCTTGAACAATAAGAGGGTTACTCACAATGACTTGACATGACTTGTTTACATTATAGAAACTCCTGATTGGAACATCGGGGCATGACATGACTCAATTACATTACAAACACTTCCTGGAATAAACATCGGGGTACAATACATAAGATATACAAGTGAATACATTCCGAAGTTACAATTACATCAACACTCCCTCTTAACTAGGAAGGTATTCTCTCGACACAATTTATCAGCACAAGTCTTCTTCTCTATATCATCTGGATCATCATTGAGTTCTCGTTATCTTCATCTTCAAGTCATCTTCATATGGATCTAGATCATCACTGGATCTGGATCATCATCACTGGATCTAAATCATCACTCGAGCTGGATCATCATCACTGGATCTGGATCATCATCACTGGATTTGGATCATCACTGCTGGATCATCATCACGAGTGATATCTCATGATTCTTCTCGTCACAGGAAGTTCTACAGAGCCAGCCCTTTTTCATGCTGGTTGTAGGACTAGCCTCCATGTAGGTCTTTTCAAGCACTTATATCTGACCCTAAGTCAGAATGGCCTTCCCAACACTTATATCTGATCATGTAGGAACCAATCCTACACTCACACCATAAAGGCACACCCAACACTCACATATGACCATGTGGGAATACATCCCACAACCCTGTCAGAAAGGCCCAGCACTCACATCTGACAACCAATGTCAGAAAGGCTCAACACTTACATTCGACCATGTGAGGAACCAATCCTCCATGCCGAAAGGGCTCTGCACTTACATATGACAACCAATGTCATAAAGGCTCAGCACTTACATTCAACCATGCGAGGAACCAATCCTCCATGCCGAAAGGGATCCGCACTTACATCTGATCATTGTAGGAACCAATCCTACAATTGCCTCAGAATGGCTCTGCACTCACATCTGATCATGTAGGAACCAATCCTACAGTCACATCAGAATGGACCTCAGTCCCAGATTGAGCTTTCCTGGAAACTGACCATGTGCCTCCATTCCAAGAATGGCATTTAGCGCTTATATCTGATCATGTAGGAACCAATCCTACAGTCACATCAGAATGGCTCAGCACTCATATCTGACATGCGAGGAACTAATCCTCTCATCATGACAGAATGGCTCAGCCCTTACATCTGACCATGGAAGGAACCAATCCCCTCACCATGTCAGAATGGATCACAGACTCATCACTTCCCTTTGGAAGAAACCTAAATCTGGAGAACACCAAGCTTCTCCCTGAACTACTCAAACTTCACTCTAGCCAATGGCTTTGTCAACACATCAGCTATGTGTTCGTCCGTCACAACATATTGGAGCTTCCCCTCTGCACCATATCCCTGATATAGTGATACTTGATCTCGATATGCTTCAACTTGTCATGGAACACCAGGTTCTCTAACAACTTCACACAACTTTGGTTGTCACAATATATACAAGTAGCATCCAAATGGAGATCAAATAAATCAGACAGTATCTTCCTCATCCATACTGCCTCACAACTAGCTGAACAAGCTGCGACATACTCTGTTTCAGCTGTACTCAGTGCCACATAGGATTGCTTCCTGCTAAACCAAGAAATCACACCTGATCCCATACTAAAGCAACACCCTGAAGTGTTCTTCCTATCGATGGCACTGCCAGCCCAATATGAATCAACATAACCCTTCATGTTAATCTTCTGATTCGCCTCATATTTGAGCCCATAATCAACTGTACCCCTCAGGTATCTCAGAATATGCTTTGCAGCAATCAAGTGAACATGTCTCGGATCTGTTAGGAACTGGCTCAAGGTGTTCACAGCAAAGCAAATATATGGTCTCGTGTTCATCAAGTACATCAAGGACCCAATCATCTGACGATACATCATAGTATCAACTGCTTCTGATGAACCATCACTCAATAGCTTCAAGTTCGATGCCATAGGTGTGGTTATAGCCTTGCAGTCCATCATCCCAAATTTCTCCGGGATCTCTACTACATACTTCCCTTTCCCGAGGAAGATTCCATTCGCATTCTGCCACACCTCCATGCCTAGAAAATAGTGAATCAACACATAATAGGAGCATCACTGGTCTTCCACCTTCAACCTTAAAGCAAAGGTTTGAATCTATTTTACTCTTAGTAAAGCCTAGATTCATCAGTAATCTATCCATCCTGTCGTACCATGTCGAACCTTAGGATCTTCTGTAGTCACTCCCTCTGAAGCATCATACTCCCTCTGTCTTCCATGCTCTATGCACTGAAACATTATGTACTAGAGAGACAAGTAGCTTCCTCTGCTACTAATATTCTATGTATCCATCTAGGGTCACTGGATACCAAGATCCTCTATCTTTGAAAGCGTTCTTCTCGCACCCATCTGTGAGCTTGTCATCCTCTATAGGTTGTCATCTTCAACCTTGTAGCAAAGTTAAGATCTTCATCAATCTCCTCATGTATGTGTTATCCCATGGGTGTCTTCTAAGCTCATACAAGGCCTTCTTTCATTTGCACACATGATTATGCCTGTCATGTGACTTCACTTCCAGTGGCTGCAAATGTCTCTTCGTAGTCTATGCCTTCTTTTCGTGAGAATCCTCATGCTACGAATCTTGCCTTGTATCCCACGATGTTTCCATCTACTTCATGAGGGAACTACGAACTTCCCTTCATGTATCGATACTACATCCTAGACATCATTCTTCTTGAACCGGTCTTCCCTTTCTTCTTGGTTACTTCTTCATAGCTGGAAGGTTCTGCATCAATGCTGTCGCCGCATTCATCATATTATTCTTCATCTTGAACTGTCGTCACTTGTTCTTCGGAACAAGTCTCATCCTTCTTTGCTTGTACGCAATTATGTATGTGACCTTTCCTACAAGTCAAATGCATTAGTTGTATGGTTAGAAACATTTCATAAGGCATATTCATAATGGCAAATTCTTATGCATAAATATATGATCATGCAACTATTTTAGCCAATACAACATTCACCCATATCTCTTGGAAACATTCTAGATGCCTTCCATCTCTACCATAACAACATTGAGATTGTGCACTTAATCCAATATGTCAGCAAAGAGGTTTCATTCTAGATAAGTAGCAATGGAAAGTTGTATAGCACCATGAGCTACTTACCCATTACATGCATATTAGTAGTATACTGTCATTAATGCAAACATTCTATCATGCATAATACATCAACTGAATATAAACAAATGCATAACAAAACAATATCATGAAATGACAAGTGAATACTTATCTTTATTTGTTTCGTGGGTAGACTCCTTCTTGAGCCTTCAACTTCATCATATTCTTCATTTATAATAGCATCGTTTCTTATCCAAATGCTAAGATGGATAAGAGGTTCTTCAAGAGTTGAGTTATTCGTATTCCTCATCACTTGAGGGATCTTCTTTGGATGGTGAGAGATTGATCTTCAGTTGCTCCCATCTTCTCTTCTTTAATATGAGTCGAGCTTATTCTTCTTCCCAGAGTCTGCTGAAAGTAATCACTTCCTTCTGGCACACATTCCTCGCATGAATGAATCCCATGATCCTGGGAGGACATTCAAGGTGGCTATCACCACTTCTGCATTCTCCACTTCTTCTTCTACTGCTACAAGTTATTCTTTTATTTGAGAGACCCTTGTAAAGTATGATTGTATGGTCTCTGCATTCTGGATCTTCACATTCTTCAATTGGTTTCTTAAGGTCATCTTCCAATTTTTGTTCTTCCCTTCAAATAGCTTGATCAAGGAATCAAACCTCTCTTTCAGTGTATTTAGGAAAGACACTTGTGGTATAAGGTGATCCGTGATTGAATCAACAATGATCTTCTTGGCCTTGACCAAGTTCTTCTTGTGTAAGGATTTTAGTCTCATCTCCCTCTAGAACTGGAACCTCTCTACTTGTGTAGGTGTCCAATTCATTTTCTTCAGAGAGATAATATACTTCCATGCTTGGAATTTTTCAACTTCACCAAGCTTATCATCAAGCTGATGTGATAGACAACTTTGAAATGAGAACCTCAAATGAAAATAGCAAAAGATTAGATCTTACCTATTTGAGGTGTCTGTCTTGGTTTCGGAGTTGGTTGATCTAGGGTTTGTTAGAGAAACCCTAATTTTCAAAACATGAAATATTTCAGATATGATTGGATAGACAGATAGATCTCTTCAAGTTGAGTTGTCCAATGTACTCATTTTCTGAAAACAGTGTAGGAAACTCCCGGAACAGGAATCCCTAGTTCTCCAATTTCTTCTGCAGAAATTCCTAATACTATTTCTGCGGTATATTTGAAATTACTGCTCCTTTGTGTCTAAAAATTCTCAATAAGGTAGCCACACATGTACCTATTCCAACATCATAGTTTTCGTCAGTATTGGTTTCACCAATTGGGACTTATGATCATTTTCCCAAGGTGACTTGTTACAGGACTGTTCAGAATAACGAAATTGTATGGATTTCCACGTGTCACTATTTCATCGTATGGGTCTGAAACTTATACCATAGAAATTAAAATCTGTGCCATTTCTAGAACATCATCATAAATTTCATTTGGACCTTTGTAGCCCGAGATATGGAAATTCTCCCCATGTATCCTGTTTGGGGATGAATCCTGGAGGAGGCTGTAACCCTAACTTGGAGGGATCATATATCCTAGAATATAGTGAATTTGAGGCTGAATGTTGGATACAATGTAAATTAGGATTGTATGTTCTTCCTATGAAATTTTTAGCTCCTGAACCATCTCCAATCCTGAGATATAGCGAATGTAACAAAACTTATCAGCTTTAGTATTTAGGGTTTTTCCAGCTTGGGGTAAACTAGGGTTTGAATTTCCCGGAGTTATACCCAACCAAAAATATTGAACCAGGTCTCTAAACTTCGATTTTATGAGGAGATAAATCCTATGTTGAGCTCATAAAAAATTCCTCTTCTATAAGAAGCCCTAATTTCCTGCACCAAAAACTGAAAATGCTCGGAATCGAATTCCACTTCGACAGAAAGATGCGCCCTTCAATGGAGAGTCAACCTAGCATAATTTTGCTGATGGATTATGGAGAGAGACCCAAAACGTAAGAAGCCCTAGGTTCTGCAGCTGCATAATGTCTTCTTCTCAGGTTAGCTCTGATACCATGTTATATTTTTATCATTCAAGCTAGCATTATGATCTTAGGATCTTTAACTGAGAGAATAACATGCACAACAATAAACACAAGAGACAAGAGACACAAAGAATTTTCCTCGAGAAAACCATAAAGGAGAAAACCCTGCAGCTTCCTCAGAGATAGAATCAACACCAAAAGTAAAACCCAAAAACATGAAGATGATCTCTCGACAGTAGTAGTCTCTCTCTTGTCCCAACAACTTCTCTCTCACTCATGCGCCCCAATGAGTGATTATATGTGTGATAAATAGAGAGGACCACTCTCTATTTATATTCTTTCATTCACTTAAAATCCACTCCATCATGTCTGCCTCACTTAACAATTACTTACTAGAGCTGACATCTCTAGGAGAGTCTAATAACCCTAGTGCCCCACAACTTGTGGGGACTTTCCCCCCTCTGACCAACAAGGAGGTTTACCCTTAACACAATGGTGGGGACTATTGCCTTGACTTACAATAACTCACCTAGGGTCAAATTCTCTAGGATAGTCTAATAACCCTAGGGCCCCACAACTGCGGGGAATTTAACCCTTGAATAATAAGAGGGTTACTCACAATGACTTGACATGACTTGTTTACATTATAGAAACTCCCGATCGAAACATCAGGGCATGACATGACTCAATTACATTACAAACACTTCCTAGAATAAACATCGAGGTACAATACATAAGATATACAAGTGAATACATTCCGAAGTTACAATTACATCAACACATGTAACTTCTCCAGTACGAAGACTAAACCAATAACCTAATGTGGATTTCATGTCATCCGTTGATATTTCCCAATCTAAATCTATACAACCACACAATAAATATTCTTTGTGTTTTCCATGTATAATGCCTGAATCTAATGTTCCTTTCACACATCATCGTAATATTTTTGTTGTTGTCTAATGTTCTACCTTTGGAGCAGTCATGAATCAAGAGATATAGTTGATTTCAATGCTCAAGTAAGGTATAATATCTGTAAGATAGATCAAGCTCCCTCTAGTTCCCTATAGACTAATTCATTAATTAACTTAGAATCATTCTTGGATGAAAGTTTCAACCTTTTCTCCATAGGTGTAAGTGAAGTTTTGCAATCTACCATCCATAACTTGACTAACAAACTTCTAGCATACTTTGTGTTTTTTTAAAATTTGTTTGCAAAACTTCTACACCTAAGCATTAATGTAGGAGGCCTAAGTTAGTCATGTCAAAAGATACACCTAAATTGGATTTTAACTATGATATTTCCCCTATGTCACAAATTTTGATCATTATGCCCACATATATCACTATAATAATTGCAACATCTCCAATTCTTTCGATATAAATATTGGGATCTTAAGGAATCTGTTGGAACCCTTATCCACCCCAATACTTTCCAATTTTGATGTACCATGCCCTGGATGCTTCCTTCAAGCCATAGAGATATTTATTTAGTCAATAGACTATATGTTCTTTTCTCAAAATCTAAAAACACTATGGATGGTACATGCATACATGTTCCTCCGAATATCCATTGAGGAAGGAACTCTTCACATCCTTCTAGTATAGTTTCAAACCAAATTGTGCTACCATGGATATAACTAAATGGATCATGCCCATATTTTTTGTGGGGGGGAATGTCTTTTCATAACCCAGTCCTTATTTTTGTGTGAAGCCTTTTGCATCCAGTCTTGACTTATATTTTTCAAGTGTCACATTTTCTTTGCACTTGACTTTATATACCCATTTGTGGCCAAGGGGTTTCTTCTTTGAAGGTATCTATGTAAGAACCCATCTCTAATTTTTCATTAGAGTTTCATGTTTGGCTTGTAGGGCCTTCTCCCATTCCATTGTTCCTTTAACCTCTTCATATTATGGAGCTTCATATAAGTCTTGAATGTTTTCCATTAAATCATAGTTAACTATACCATATTTGTTATCTCTTTTTAGTCTTCCTAATGCCCTCATCTCATTTATCCCAACATCTCCAATGGTATTGTGTCACCATTTAGGTGTCTTCTTCATATCCTCTTCTTCCATATCAATGCTATCATTTTTCTAATTTTGAGTACCTATAATGGTTTCATGTCTAAGATTTACAAAGACTCATCTTTACAATTCCCCCCCATTTAGGTGGAGGTTGTACAAGTATACTACCTAAGCTACCAATCAAAACCTCCTCAATCTCATAAATTTCCATATCCAAATTCATTTAGAATGTCCCTGCATTGTCATCAACCACACCATCTTGAATAAATATTACTTTGTCAACATTGACATCATCTAACTTGTATGTTTTATGAGTGTCACTATAGCCTATGTGAATCAACTTCTTTATTTTGGGATCTAGTTTGATTAATTGTTATTCAGGAACCCATGCATATACAACTGAACCAAAAAAGTTGATATGACTTACTTTTGGTTTTCATCCAGACCTACTTTGTGTAAAGTCTTCTTCCGCACCGTATTTAACAAATATATATTAAGAAAATAAAAAGTACTGTCCACTGCTTGAACCCAAAATTTGTAAGGAACAAATTTGTTTTCTAACATACAATATTACATATTGAAGAGAGTGTAGTTATGTCTTTCCACCACTCCATTTTATTAGCTAGTGTAGGGTGGTGTATTTCCTATTCTATGGAGCAAAATTCTCCACCATTATCAGACATCGGAATTCTAATGAAACAAAACCTAGACTATTTTTCCACCATTGCTTTAAACTTCTTAAACTCAATAAACACTTCATATTTTAGCTTTAAAAATACATCAAAACTTTTCAAGTGAAGTCATCTACAAACAATAAAAAATACTTGGTAATAAATACTGATGTTATCTTCATAGGCCCCCACAAATCCACATAAATCAATTGAATAATCTCCTTGGATCTCCAATCCCATCCTTCATTAAATAGAGCTCATTGCTACTTTCCCACCTAAGAATATTTACAATTTTCTGTTGCTTTTTTGTTGTTGAATATATGGAAGACCATCCCCTAATATTTCTTTAGCCAAATGAGAAAGATAATTCAAGTTCAAATTCCTATATATTTGATGCCAAAGTGAATTGGTTTCTTTAACACTCTAGGCCAACACAACATGGTCTTTGACTTCATCTATATCAAGTAGTTGTAATAGTTTGTGATCTTCAATGCAAACTAATTTGTCTTCTTATTTCCCCTGTTAATTAAGAAACATTTATGATCACTAAAAAGGAAATTTAAGTAGGGGTATTTGCCTCACAATTTGACTTAGTGAAAGTAATTTTTTGTTCCATACCTATAACATAGTGGACATTAAGGAATAAAAATCACTTACGACCCAAGGTAATTTGCACATTTCCTTTTCCTTATATTCTTAACTCCTCCCCACCACAAAACACCATAGATGAAACATAAGCATCATAGATAACATAATAATAATTTCTATTGGTGAAATGATGTGATGCACTTGAATCAATATAACAATTACATGAATCTTCATGATTTGCTTGCTTATCCATGGAAGTAAATAAAACAATAACTTGTTGGTGTTTTGCAACATGGGACTTCACCTTCTATTGAGAGTTTCCAAGGTTGTGGGTTTCATCCCACAAATGCTTTCTACAAAACTTCTTTAGTATGACCCACCTTTAAACAATAATGACATTTTACGATTCCACAAGTATAGTTGATGAAAGTAAGGGCATAGGATGGCAAAAGGACATACTATCAATTTTTGACATTGTCTCTCTTTTCACAAAAAATCCAATGGATGATTCTATTGAAGCCATAAAATAAATTACTGATTAAGATACAACAGAATTGGTAAGAATATGCTTGAAATCCACATATTTTAGTTTTTGTGGTTTTTTATGAATAGATTGGGTGGCTAGCTATGGGGTCTCCTTTGTCTCCAATCTTAGTGAACTTATACATGAATTTTTTTGAAAAATAAGCTATTGAGTCTTATCCTCTAAACCTAAAATGTGGAAGAGATATGTCGACAACACACATTTTATTTGGCCACATGGAAGATATAACATTTTTGGTTTGTTTGAACATCTAAACAACCAATTAGAGATCATAAAATTTACTATAGAGTTGGAGGAAAAGAATACCCTTTTTAGACTTGCTCATATCCAAAACGAATAATGGCACATTATGACACCAGGTTTATTAGAAAAAAAACTCACACCAACCATTTTTTCTATTCAATCTCTCACCATTACCATGCTTAGAAAATTAGTATTATAAACATTCTAGTCACTCAAGTAGTTAGAGTATCATATGATGATCATCTTGAACACGTGCTGAAATACCTAGAGGATGTGTTCAAAATGAATGGGTACAATAAGACCAATTTAATAGGGAAGTATTAAGAACTAGGAGACATCCTCGAATCAAGAACAATTCTATAATAGGATCAGGATATCATCTCTATCCAAACACTCACAAAATATTGGGAACCACATGTGCATCAAGGAATCAAAGATTGTCGCCAAGATGGAGCATTATGGAAAAAGGAATATAATGGAGGCCATAGATATCAAACTAAATCATAATAATATAAATAGGGATGCGGGATGTAAAATTAGCAAAGCTTGGAAGCATGTCCTTCAAATCTTATAATAACATAAATAATTAACTCAAGCATTAGGTAATAAGGTCGGCCCCAAAATTTTGACGATTGTTATATGTTGAAGTTATCTTAATGTTAGGATTAGCAATCATTAATTTATGAGCTTAATAACTCCTAAAGGTTGTCCCAACTTTGGGATTGAAATGTTCAATTTCTCAATATTTTTAATGTAATTTTCCTCTTGTTTTCTAAATATTTTGATTATTTGATTCAATAGTGTTTCCTTGACTACTTGTTCCATCATTTTTTAGAGAAAATTTCCCTCACCCTACTATATTTTCATTTCCAAACTATTTTTCCACCTATATTGTTGCAAAATATTTCTCAATAGAGCATAAAAATATATGTATTTGTCAATAGCAAGAATATCAAATGTTTCAATAAAATGTTCAATTGCAACCAGTAAACTCTTGAGAGTAATTACCACCATGTCTTCTTCTTCCATGTTCCACCTTAGGACATTCAATTAGTCTCTAATATACCTAATATTTACCAAATGTTCATGTAAAAATTCATTCTCATTCATCTTAATAGAGAATATTATATATATATTTTAGGAAAAATGATCTACTTTATGTAATCCTTCATGCAAGTCTTTCAAGCGATTTCAAATGGTTGCAACATCCTTTGTAGTGCCATCACCCTGCACTTATGGAAGCATCTCATCAATCATAGATAATTTTATTAACATTACCGCTTCTCTATTTTTCTCATCATATTTGTCCTGGCCTTTTCTTGTTGTTGTCAATTGAGTTTCCTTCCCCAACATAAGCCGATCCAAACACCTGTACTAAAATTTACCTAACATATGTTGTTTCCAAGTATTATAACTTTTACTAAATAATTTTTGGTATCCCTCCAACATGATATTGGACAAACTATCCCCTTTTTCAAATACTTTTGTAGATAAAAGTGTTGAAATAAAGTGTAAACTACTAAAATGATTCCTAGAAAACCTTGGTTTTCTCCCAAACTACCAATTCTACCACTGCTTAGTGAGATTTCTTCCAAAACTAAATAAATTTGTAAAAATACAATATAAAAATGTATATATCTACCAACAAACTACTTGAATATAGAAACTTCCCTCTAAAATTGTAGAAATTATTGAAAAAATTCAAAACTTCATCCTAGAAATATAAATTACAGTGAAACTATGATAGGTTTGATCCTGAAAACAAAACCTGTTTTTTTATGGTTTGTGGTGAAAATTCCCAATAGTTTGTATAGTTGTATGGATATGTTTGTACATTTGTCTTTTTCCTTAATTTTTAATCCACAATTCAATATAGAAAATAATTTAAAGATGGATTTAAAGAGAAATAACAATGTTTCTCTCTTGAAAACATGAACCTAATTTTAAATTGAGAAAATTAATAATGGTTGTATTTTAAACTAGAAAGAAATACCTCATTTAGTCTGGTTCGAAACTCCTTCGAATTCTCAATCTGTATCGAACAAAGTATCTTGGTTCGTCATTGAACTTGGTAGTCCCTAGGCCCTTCTCTTGCTTCCCATCAAATTCCTCTCACTATGGAACTAATACCATATTATGAAAATTGAACACACAAAGAAACTAAGAATAAAAAGAGAGAATTGAAAGAGAAAAAATGGTTCTTTCATAGTCTCAAATGAACAGAACTACCTTCTCTTTATAATACTAATACGAAATAAACCCTAATTGCTCAAATCCTAATTTTACAAACCCTAAAATGACGTATGTGTATTTTAATGAATAAGTAAACATAAAGTAACCTAAAGTCACTAAGTGATTTGATTAATATGCCTAGTTCTATAGTCTAGATGATCTTTATATTCTAACAATTATAAACTTGAAGACATTACCCCCCTAATTGATTATGACCTTGAAAACACCAACCCTCTAATATGCTTTCACTATAACACCTGCTGCAATTACCCCATAACAAATTGTGAATATGATAACCCCTAATATACTGCAATCACTATGACCTTTGACATGAAATACCCCTAAAATATCCCTCATCAACATATTCATCTCTTTAACAGATTGTGACCTAAAATAAAAAAACTCCCTAAAGTTGGAATGAATAGCTCACACTTGTCTCAATGTCTAATTCACGAGAGAATTGTAATTGATCATTGTTAGGAGGTTGTTAGATTAGTTGGAGTTGAGAGCTTCTGTACAACTCGTTCTCCTATATTTAGTGTGTGGTTGAGATATTCCCTCACTATTTTGTTAGTGTGGTTAAGATAGTATCTCTATCTTGAGGGAAATCTTGATGTATAAATTTGTACCACTTGTTGATATTAATAGAACACTAAGCATAGTTTTGGTTTGTGCTTAAAAAAATTACCACTCTCCTATTTTCTATCATGGTATCAAAGTTGGTGTGGGATCAACTTCTCATCAGAGGGCTTAGAACATGAAAGATATTTGCGATTTGATCCTCTATACATAGGATTAGCATAGGAGAGATGATTATTTTTATTTGTTGAGAGTTGATTGCTGCAATGATGTGTGTCCATAGTGTGATGAGCCACTGTTTGTATGTGGATGATTTTGTGTGTCCTATGCATGTCTTTTGGGGGACAAGAAGATACCATTGAGTGCTTCTATGAATCCTGAATAGAGTCATTATTTTAGTAGGATTCACTTGTTATCAAAGGAACCACATGTTTCCTGAATGAAGGAGCTGATTTGTAAAGAGTGGAACTATCCACCATCATTGTGAGAGAGGAATCACATTTCTAGAGTTGTGAACACAACAAGTATTGTAGTTTATATGAGGACCTACCCATCTATTGGTAGATCATTGGGGTTTTGATTCATTCTTATCAATAGAGATGAGGCCTATAGAGATGAAAAGTGAAATACCATTGAATATTTTTGGCTTTTCTCTAGGTATAAGGTTGGAGGTTTCTAAATATTTTTTGTTAGTTATTTGGTTCCCTATTCTAGTTAATCACAATTCCAATGGCATATGTTCAGATGAAAAGTGGTGATGTCAATATTATTTTCTTTCCAGGTTGAAATCAATCAGTTTCTCAACTTCATCATCAACACTTTCTATATCAACAAGGTGATTTTCTCGAGGAATATGATCAACAAGTCATTTTATGCATTCAAAAGCTTTTGGTCCGAAGGGATGAAAAATAAGTGAAAGATATATGCTAAGCCAAAGAAGGTGAACAAGTTCCTCTCCATTAGTTGACAATGGAATGGGCATAGACAAAGCCGGTTTGATGAACAATTTGGGAACAATTGAAAGATTAGGGACCAATAAGTTCACAGAGGATTTACAATCTAGGGAATATGTGATTATAATTGATCAATTTGATGTGCATTTCTACTCAACCTACCTTGTGGTTGAGAAAGTGATTTTTACCACCAAACAATATGGTGATGAGTAATACATTTGGGAATCCCAGGTTGGGGGTCATTTACTATAACCAAATAAGTCAATAGAAAGGGGACTAAAATTACTCAGTTTCTCAAGGAATACCATCTTGAATACTTGGAGGAGAAATGGATAAAGGAATCATGAGAAATATGCACCAGATATGTTAGGTAAGAAACCACTGCTACTGTGCGATAATGTTATCACATGAAAGTTGAAGCACGGTGGAGATATAACCATGAAGTCCAATGGTGTGTGTGATATTGTGCCTATACTAGAAGCAATGTTAGTTCATTTGATTAAATGTGGCTTGTACATTTAGATCTTAGATAATATTAGTGAAAATGATTTGGTAATGGTGATATTTTGTCTTTATAAGTATTGGATTCATTAATGTTAACAACCCTATTGAGATTATCTACGTTAGTAATAATGGATGTGCGGTTATTTTGTTGGAATTTGTGACTCCAAAAAATGACAGGTGAAGCAAGGAATATCTAAGATAATGTTGAAATATTGTAACTTCAAAGAATATTGTAAATGTATTTTACTGATGTACCCCAACGGATATGTCTTATTCCTCCATCAAGATGTTACTATTGTATTTTTTCATCATAGAGTCATGAGGTATAACCTACATTGTAATTCAGGTCAATAATACACTAATGAATATAATATAATACTATTTTGAGTCTTCCTAGGTGAATTTGGCCAAGTCAATTTAGTGGGGTCGACTTGTTAGGTTAAAATATAAGTGACAAAAAGAGTATAAATAGAGGAGTTGTGTTCCTCATTTTAACACACAAACTCACTTGTGTATAGTGCATAGGAGAGAGAGAGAGAGAGAGAGAGAGAGAGAGAGAAACAAGGAGTAGGATCACTTTTTTTTGGGTTTTATCTTATACATCTATATAAAGGAAGTTTTGCTGGTTTTTCTTCCCCTTGAGGGTTTCCCAGGATAAATCCATGTCTATCTTGTGATTGTGTTTCTTTCAGTGATTTTGCATATGCTAATGTTGTGAATTTGGATTAAACACTAATGATATATAGCTAAGCATATGAAATATTAACATGGTATCCGAGCTAGCCTGAATAGAACTTTCACAAGGTGAAACTCTCTCTCCTCTCCCTTTGGCAAGAAATTATGGTTCTACAAAATTTGGGATTTTGAAGATCTGCTTTCATAGAAAGTTGCACCTCCATAGAGCGCATGTATTGTGACCTAGATCAAATTTTTTTAGTGGGTGAATCTCCAGGAAATCCAAATCCTAGTTTGGCCCTAAACTAGTCAACTACAGAAAACCAGAACTAGAAATTTGCAGAAACTGAAATATCGTAAGTAATTTTTGAAGGGTGAACATCTGGAATCTCCAGAAACCAAGTGGACCAACCAAATCGCCTCAGTCAAGTGCATATTTTGGTAAGGTCATCTTTTCATTTTGAGAAATCTCAATTTTTAGTGACCTCTTGGATAAAGCACTAAGCTTGAGGACAAGCTGCAAGGAATAGAAAACCTGCGAGCATGGAAGTATAGGATTGGTCTCATTATGAGAGAGAATTATCTTGACAAATACATCAAAGACAAAGTTGCAAAACCGGAATAAGATGAAGCTAGGGAGAAGCACCAGAAGGACCTAATCAAGATAATGAGTATCATTGCTGATTCTATCAAAGATCACTTGATCCCTCAAGTGTCATCTAAAGAGACACCAAAGAAAATATATTATGCCCTTTCTAGAATGTATGAGGGAAAGAACATCAACAGAAAGATGAATTTGAGAGTTCAACTGAAGGGTACCAATATGAGTAAAGGAAAATTGATTCAAGATTACTTCACAAGGGTCTCCTAATTCAAGGAAAAAATAGATGCCTTTGGAGACTCCCTTGAAGAAGATGAACTAGTTATGACTAATCTCAATGGTCTCACTAGACCTTGGGAATCATTCATACAGACCATGTGTGCCAGAAAAGAAGTATGAAGTTTGACATTGTATGGGAAGATTGCATCCAAGAGGAAGCCAGAGTAGCTAACAGAGAAACTCTACTTAAAGAAGATGACCAAGGTCTATCAACCCATACCAGAAGAAGAAGACAATCAAAATTCAAGAAGGATAGTAATAAGGAGTATATACCTCCAAAGAAGTTTCAAAGGAAAAGAGAAAACATTCAGAATAAAGACTACTCCAAATATCAATGTTATAACTGTCATAAGATAGGGCACCTTTCCAGAGAGTGTCCATTGAATAATAAAAACAACAAAAGACATCATGCTCATCTAACCGAAGATGAGGAAGAAGAAGAAGAAGAAGAAGAAAGACATCGAAAGAGACGAGCAAAAGAAAAATATGTATTATTCTTTGCACTCGCTAGGTCTGTAATACCTGGAGAAGATACATGGCTTATTGATATTCTTGCTTCAAAGCACATGACAGGGAAGAAGAAAACTTTGTTAAGACTTGAAGAGAAGAAATATCCTCAGAAAGTATCATTAGGAGATAAAGATCAATATCCCATCAAAGGCATTGGTGAATCAAGCTACAAGCTTAACTCTGGAACCTCCATGAAGATGAAGGAAGTACTATATGTACCGTGTTTGAAAAAGAGCTTACTTTCCATCTTAGCATTAGGTAAGAAATGGTATATAATTGCTTTTATAGATGGACAAGTACTCATGTGGATAAAATGAAAGGAAGTTGAAGATGCTGTGGTCATTGGTGAAGAAGAAAGAGGATTGTACAAACTCAAGGGACATCCAAAAACAACCCTTGTCCATGAGATCACTATCTCAAGTGAACTATGGCATAGAAGGATTACTCACATCAACTACAAAGTATTACCCTATGTGAGCAAGGTGATAACATGTTTACCATATTTGAAGATCGATCATGAAGTTACCTGCAAAGGATGTGCAAGAAGAAAGAACATCAAGAATCCTTTTCCGAAGAGTGAAACAAAGACTAAAGGTATGCTGGAGTTAATTTATTTTGATGTATGTGGTCCCATGCCCTCCACATATTTAAATGGATATGAGTATTATGTTACATTTATTGATGACCATTCAAGAAAGACATGGATATACTTCTTGAATACAAAGAGTGAAGTGTTCGGGAAATTCAAGGAATTCAAATCCTTGATAGAGAACCATTTAGAAAGAAGAATCAAGACACTTAAAATAGATAATGGTGGAGAATATACTTCAAAAGAATTTGAAGCTTCTACAAAGAAGCTGAAATCAAGAGGGAACTAACCATTCCATACAATCCCCAACAAAATGGTGTCGCGAAAAGAAAGAATATAACCTTTATGGAAGCAATGAAGACAATGATTCATGATCAAGACCTTCCCATACATCTATGGGATGAAGTAGCAACAAAAACTGTGTATGTGAAGAATAGATTATCTCATAGTGCCCTTGGATTCAAGACTCTTGAAGAAATGTATACATGAAAGAAACCTAAAGTGAGCCATCTCAAGATATTTGGCTGTCCAGTATATGTTCATATTCCAAAAGAAAAGAGAACCAAGTTGGAACCTTCCGAAAAGAAGGGAATATTTATTGGATACTATGAAGTCTCCAAATCCTTCACGATATACATTTTAGGATTCCATCATATAGATATTAGTAGGGATGTAACATTTGAATAAGAAACAACTCTTAAGAAATCCAGAAGGTGTTAGCTTGAAGAAGTACATGAAGAGGATGTACCTCCCAGAAAGGTAGAAGTTAAACCCTCTCCTGAAATAGTAGCATCAGAAAATTGTGATATGTTAGAACCTCAGGAACCCACTACTATGGATATATCTCAAAAGAGAAAACCTACTTGGGTAAGAGATATCAGACAAGAAGCAGAGAAGTATGGATCTCCAGAAGGCTCCACAAGAACAAGCAAGAGATCAAAACCATTCTCCAACTATGTAGCTTTGATGTGTGATCTTGTAGATCAAGAACCTACCAATTATGAGGAAGCTGTACAGAAGAAATAATGGGTAGAATTAATGATGAAAGAATACCATTCAATAATGACGAATGATGTTTGGGATAAAGTACACAGACCAGAAAGCAAGAGTGTGGTATATTCCTAGTGGATATACAAGATAAAACATGTTGTAGATGGAAGTATCTAAAAATACAAGGAATGATTTGTGGCTAGAATATTCTCTCAGAAAGAGGGAATTGATTATGAAGAGACATTTGCGCCAGTAGCAAGGTACACTTCCATTAGAACCATCATGGCACTTGCTTCCATGATGAAGTGGAATCTACACCAGATGGATGTAAAGACAACCTTCCTGAATGGTGTGATTGATGAAGAAGTATACATCGAACAACCATAAGGATTTGAAGTCGAAGATAGAGTGACTCATGTATGTAAGTTGAAGAAGGCTCTGTATGGACTGAAGCAATATCCTAGAGCTTGGTATGGAAGAATAGATATATTATTGACAAGATTGGGCTTTATCAAAAGTAAAGTTGATCCTAACCTTTACCTTAAGGTTATGGATGATGAACGTGTCATATTATTACTATACGTGGATGATTTATTTCTGACAGGAAATGAGAAACGGATTGTGGAAAGCGAGAAGAATCTACCTGAATAATTCGAGATGAAAGATATTGGATTGATACACTATTTCCTCGGGCTAGAAGTGTAGCAGAGCACAGAAGGAATATTTCTGAACTAGGGAAATAATGCAGTGGAAATATTAAAAATATTTGATATGTTGGATTGTAAAGCCATGGACACACCCATAGATACCAACATGAAACTATTATCTAATGAATAATCAGAGTTAGTGGATGTGACTCAATACAGATAGATTATTGGGTAGTTAATGTATCTGACGAATACTAGGCCAGGTATATGCTTTGCTGTGAACACCCAAAGTCGCTATCTAGTTAAACCTAGACGTGTTCACCTGATAGCTGCAAAGCATGTGATGACATACCGAATAGGTACAATACAATTTGGACTATACTATGATAGAGATCATGGCTACATATTGTATGTATATATGAATTCAGATTGGGCAGGAAGTGCTGCAGACAGAAAGAGCATCTCAGGTGGATGTTATTGTCTGGGATCCACCATGATCTCATGGTTTAGTAAGAAGTAGTCCATTGTTTCTCTCATCACAATTGAAGCAGAGTACATAGAAACTTGCTCCACTAGTTATGAAGCCATATGGATTCAGAAGCTGATGTCAGGTCTATTTGACATGGATTTGGATACCATAGTGATTATATATGACAACCAGAGTTGTATAAAGATGACAGAGAATCCTGTGTTCCATGATAAATCAAAGCACATAGAAATCCAATATTTTTACATAAGGTATATGGTACAAAAGGAAGCTATACAACTCCAGTATGTGAGTACCGATGAGCAAGTTGTTGATGTTCTGACCACACCTCTATCTTGAGTAAAGTTTGAATACTTCCATGGCAAGCTTGGTGTAGTCCAAAAAGACTTTCCTCCTAAGGAGGAATAGTGATGTTGATATTAGAGACCTTCCTTGCAAGAAGGAATGATGATGATAAGAACCCTCCTCGGAAAGGTGGAGCAAGTTGATGATACGAACCTCCCTAGAAAGGGGGAGCGATGATGATACTGTCATTGATGATGGGATGGAAGTGGTGTTCCAGTACAAAAGAGGCCAAGTGCGCCTATAGACGCTGATGTTCCTACATTCACTTGTAGATGCCTTAGAAAATAACACTCGGTTGGGAGTGGTCCTAGATTTAACAAGCTGAGAATGGTCTACGACGAGTCTTGCACTCAGTTGCAGATGACAGGTCCTGCATTCAGTTGCATACGAGATCTGCATTCAGCTACAGACGATACTCTTGCATGGAGAGTGTTCCTACATTCACTTGTAGATGCCATCGAAAATAACAATCGGTTGGGAGTGGTCCTAGATTTAATAAGATGAGTATGGTCTAAAATGAGTCCTGCACTCAATTGTGGATGACAGGTCCTACATTCAGTTGCGGATGAGATATGTATTCAGTTGCAGACGATACTCTCGCATGGAGAGTGTTCCTACATTCACTTGTAGATGCCGTAGAAAATAACTCACTTGGGAGTGGTCCTAGATTTAACAAGTTGAGGATGGTCCATGATGAGTCATGCACTTAGTTGTGGACGACAAGTCCTACATTCAGTTGCGGACAAGATCTGCACTTAGTTGCAGATGATACTCTCGCATGGAGAGTGTTCCTACATTCACTTGTAGATGCCATAGAAAATAGAACTCGCTTGGGAGTGGTCCTAGCTTTGACAAGCTAAGGATGGTATATGATGAGTCCTGCACTCACTTACGACGATAGGTCCTGCGTTCAGTTGCGGATGAGATCTGCACTCAGTTGTAGATGATACTCTCGCATGTAGAGTGTTCCTACATTCACTTGCAGATGCCATAGAAAATAAAACTTGCTTGGGAGTGGTCCTAGCTCTAACAGGATGAGGATGGTCTACGATGAGTCCTTGCGGATGATAGGTCTTGCAGTCATTTGCAAACGAGATATACATTTAGTTGTAGACAATGTGGTCCTGCATTCATTTGCATATGAGCCAACTGGTCGATGCTATGGACCCTCCTTGTTAAGGGGGAGTAGGCTGATGAGGATTGCATCATCCTTGGACCTATGTACTAAAGTGATAGGGATTGATCATCCCGCAAAGATATCATGTGTACTGCGGGTAGTGTTGCGACAAAGGATTGAGAAGATCGAAGTACTTCTTTAAAGGATCGAGAAGATCAAAATGTTGCTACAAAGGATCGAGAAGATCGAAGTATTGCTGCAAAGGATTGAGAAGATCAAAATGCTGCTACAAAGGATCAATAAGATTGAATTGCTACTGCAAAGGATTGAGAAGATCAAAATTCTATAGCAAAGGATCGAGAAGATCGAAGTGCTACTGCAAAGGATCAAGAATATTGAATTGTTGCCACAAGGGATTGAAAGATCAAAGTGTTTATGTAAAGGATCAAGTGATTGAGTGCTGCAAAACATGAATACTCGGTGCTATAGAAGATGATGTTCCAGTACTGAAGATATTGAAGATATTCCAGTAACCGTTCCAGTTTCTGATGATTGTTGAAAACTTCCTATGACATATAGATGTATTACCTTGATACCGTTGAAGATGCTCTCTATCGTTACTCCTATAGTTGATGATGTTGTTGTCAGTAGAATACCATTCTCGTTAAGGGGGAGTGTTGAAATATTGTAACTTCGAAGAATATTCTAAATGTATTTATTGATGTACCTCAAGGGATATGTCTTATTCCTCCGTCAAGATGTTACTATTGTATTTGGTCATCATAGAGTCATGAGGTATAAAATCCATTGTAATTTGGGTCAATAGTACCCTAATGAATATAATATAATATTTTTTTGAGTCTTCCTAGGTGAAGTTGTCCTGGTTAGTTTAGTGGGGCCGAGTTGTTAGGTTAAAATTCAAGTGACAGAAAGCGAATAAATAGAGGAGTTGTGTTCCTCATTTGAACACACTCACTCACTTGTGTATAGTGCATAGGAGAGAGAGAGACATACCAACAAGGAGGAGGATCATCTATTTTTGGGTTTCATCTTATACATCTATATAGAGGAATTTTTGTTGGGTTTTCTTCCCCTCGAGGGTTTCCTAGGACAAATCTGTGTCTATCTTGTTATTGTATTTCTTTCAGTGACTATGCATATGCTAATGTTGTGAATTTGGATTAAACACTAATGATATCTATCTAAGCATATGAAATATTAACTGATAAAAATTGAACCAAGATGCTGAAGATGCAATAGAGAGTTTGAGGATGTCGGTGACAGTGCTTGTGTTATCAGTTAAGATCAAAATGTGTGGTCAAACAAGGAAAAAATACGTGTTGTGTTCAATAAGAAATTACCAAATGGAAATGAGAATCATGATTTGTATTTGCACCCTAAACAAAATAACCTACTAATAAACTAAGACCCTTGATTCCATCACAACATAACCCATTATGACTATGAACACACTAATTTGCTAATATAAACAATCCATTAATGCTTATGATCCTTGATACAATCAACCCTAAACACATTATGACCTAAATCACAAGACACCCCTCATATACCATAATCCCTAATCACTATGACCCTATATACAATATCCCCCCTAACACAATGAATTTTGGCATAGTATCATGTTGATACAATCAATCCTTGACACATTTTGACCTTGAAGACAATAAATCCCTAATATAGTATGACCATGATTATAATTGATTCTAATACAATATTACCATGAGCATAATCACCCCTAACACACTATGATTATTTATTAACACCTATGGACCTTAATCCAATCAACCCTTAACAAATTATGATTTCAAACACACTAATCAAATAATATACCATAAATACTAATCACTATGGTTCTGGACACAATGTACTCCCTAATTCCTATGAAAATTGACATAGTCATCCTTTAAAGCATTATGACCTCGAACACACTAACCCTAGAATACACTATGACCATTGTTTAATACTACTAACCATGGTTAAGCATTGTCAACCTTAGTTGACCATAATTAACTATTTTGACCATGGTTAACTTCAGTTGAATGACAAACCCTAAAAAATCCTTACCTCCTAACCACTCTAATGTATATCCGTGACTATTAAAGGCTTGATCTCCTCATTTACATTTTATTTAATTTTTATTTTTTTATTAGAGTGTACAAATTTACATATGATGTTATATCTTTCATTATTACATAAGAAGTAACATCACTAAATTTTTTCACAATTTAAAAAAAGAGGTAAAAACTCACCAAATGAGTGTTATCTTTCTCATTCCCTCATTCAATGATGTCACACTGAGGAGGAGGAGAGGAATTTGGATAGAAGAGGGAAATAAAGCAATAGAGGAGATTAGATGAAGACCTTTTCTCATTTCTATATTTTACAAACCAAAAACCTAGGACTTTTATTTTCTTATCAACTTTAAACCATTTTCTTTGATTCTCTTGTACATCATTCCTTTCCTCGAGCATGTTGTGTAAGAAGAAATAGAGAATTTACAACCGCATAAAAGAATATCTCCTCTTTTGGAACATAATTTTCTTGATTAAAGACCCATTATGTAGCAATAGATCTCTTATATTGTTCAAGGTTCTTATTGTTTGTCATGTGATTGGCCTCAATAAATCCACTCTAAAAACACTTACTATTGTCACTCTAGAGCCCATACATTGAATTTCCTACCAAGTGATTAATTTGAATCTTAGGGGGGCTTACCATCTACGTGTGGATGTATAATTCATAAAACGTATTTTTATTAAATGTAAAATGTAACATCATGATGGACATGCAATTTATGGATTCAAGCTTAATCAAAGTTGACTTTGTCAACAAAACACCTTATAAAAAGGAAGTAGGAATATAGTTAAGGTTGAGAACAACAAGTTGTAAAATTGGCCTAATTGCATGTGATGATCTGTCTTAATAGAATCCTTATTCTCCATCACTTTATCTAATGATTTTGTGGTGTATTTTATTATCATTTTTTCCAATGTTGATTTTATGAATTTCATGGTAGATTGCATCTTTTCTTTTCTCTTCTCTTGGAATTCAAGAATTTTAGATTTCAAACCTCAAGACCTATATCATTGGTATTAGAGGAGGCAACCACTCCATGGTAATGAAGGATTGAAGTATACTTTGGATTCGAATATTTTCAATTATCTCCAAGCTCCATTTGGAATTCTCAATGTCGATTTGTTGTGCCATACACTACAAGCATCACAATTGGTCCACATGTATGTGGTTAAGGGATCCATCTTAATTCCTAAGTTGATCCTCTTAGAGAGTGGTTCAAGATATTCGACAATTACTAGTCTATATTATAATCATTGTTTCCTTAGACTTACATAAAACTTAATAAGAAAAGGGGAAAATGAGGTACGAGAGGAAAACACTATTTTCTTAGGTCATGAAGTTAAATAGCATTCCATGTCTATTGGTTAAGGTAAATAACAAAGGAAAATCAATAGTTGTGATCCTAATGTGACAGTGAATTTCATGTGACATTGACATGTGAGAGGCCATAGTGTAGTTCGATATGGAAAGGCTATACTGCTGCACAAGTGTCCAATGGTCTCCCTGCTTGTATTGATGTTTTGGACTATAAATTTATTTCCAAAATTGGAGAACCATTAGAGGGAAAGGATTTCCTTAGGGGTTTCATGCAAATAAAGGAAATGACTTCTAGTATGCCTGAGGGATTGTTTAGCAAAGAAAGGGTATATGCCTAGTGTGTGTTGAATTGAAAATGAAAGTGTCCAAATGGTTGTGCAAGTATCATGGAGGTGGATGGATTATGTGTCTAGGTGTTGGTTATACCTTCCAATCACCATTACAGAATGATTGACACGAGGATATGTTATTCATGAATCAATGCAAGGGTGCATTGAGTGAATTTGCATAATATATTTTGTAAATCTTACGGTTATGCATATGTGTGTGTGGGAACATATGTTTGAATGCATGTTGTTCCATATTCATTGCATAATATATTAATATCTAAAATGATGGAACTATTGGTAGAATATAATTCTGAGATCATTTCATGAGTTGTTGTGGATACAATGGAAGCATTGCATGAAAAAGGCAGTCATGGTTCGGATGCACTACAATAATGCTTATTGTTGATATGAATTGTTAAGTACATATATAAATAGTATTAATAATAATACATATAATGTAATAATTAATAAAAATCCAAAAGACATGTCCTTTATAAGTGAAAAGGGACAATGTTCTATATATATGACACACGTATTCTAATGTATATCAACTCATTTTTACACTCATTTATTCTTATTCAATTTTTATGTTATCCAAATGGTTTTATTTATAATATTCCAAATATTTTGGATGTGTGTTGTTTGAACCATATTGGTTCACTACATTTGGTATCATATCCCTCTTCTTGGGAATTCCGTTGATCCCAACTTTTAGCCATCAATTAGAGCTTCTCTAAATTACTTTATCTTTAACCAAAATCAAGACCTTTTCCCTCTTCCACACATCTTCACATTCTTCTCCTATCCCTCACATACCTCTCACACATATCCATTGTGTTCTCTTTGCTCCCCACCCTCCATTACCTTCATAATCACCTCCACACAGTCAACTCTCATCCCTCCTGCACACACCTCCTCACACACCAAACACCCACACACCTCTCCTGCCCACCAAGACTCCTCCATTTTGCAAATCGTTTCCTCTCCATCTACGTCTTCCTCTCGTGCACTCTTCATCACTAAAACCCCCTATCGAACTCCTTCATGCACTTTTAAACCTTCTTCCCATTCTCTTCATCTTCCTAGTGCACACTAGAACTGCACCCTCCCACTCATCTCCATGCTAAAGTTCTCATTTCATCCACCTATTCTATATTGCCACCACCCCACCAGTGTTGACCTCCATTCCATCCAAAAAAATACACTCACACTCTTCCCCTCCTTCACCTCACTACATCCCACTGCTACACACATACGCCCTTTCTCTCACATGCTCACCTTCATGTGTTTGTGCACTCCCCACAACCATTCTCTCATGTTCACCCTATAGCTAGATCCCATCGCTCTACTTCTAAATCATTGCATCCAGGTTGCACATTCATCTCATGTTATTCCTTCCTACACAACATCTCCTCCATTCATACCTGCATAATCCATGTGTTAATCCTCCTTCCCCACGACTCCATATCCCATGACTTGGGCGCTCCACAACTTTCTCTACCACTTCATGTGCTAGCGCTCTCATCTCCCTCATTACCACTCCAGTCAGCCCACCCTTACACACTCCAAATGTGCCCTTAAATCCACTCCATCCTACACACATTCCCTCTTCTCCCTCCTCTACATCCCCCACATGGCTTCAGCCGCATCCCTAAACCCTAGTTTCTCCACTATGTTATCTCTACCATTTCCCAAAAAAATATAATAATAGTAAATTATTATTATTATTATATAGCATTTCAAAACCCTAATTAGACTCATTATATATATACACACCTTGTACTCACATCCAAACCCTTATTATTATTATTAGTAAACTTTAAATAATAGTAATAATAATAATAATTATTATTACAATTATTATTTATTAAAAAAAAGAAAAAGAAGAAAAAAAGGTCAAAGGAAGAGTTAAGCTCTTTACATAAGGACCACATTAAGGGTTCTTTGCACTTTTTATGTCCATTTATTGTCGAAGAAGTAAAATAAAGAATATAAGTCAAAGTCGTGAGCCATGGAGTCTAGATCACAATTACAAATAAAAAAATTAAAAGATGAACTAGTTTGTTATCGAAAGGACAATAGAAAATTACAAATTACAATTCAATTATAGAAAATTCAAATGGAATGAAGCATCAAATCCATCATAAAATAAAATCCAATTTGTGGAAAAAGGAACAAACATAGATCCAATTCACGTCATAGCTCAAAAATATTCCAATCAAGTTGAAAACCATATATATATAGGGATGTTGGAGTACAAACAATGGGAACTCCAAGGGTACACACTAATAGAAGTTCATTAAATCACCAAACACCATCAAGGCGTGAAGAAAATCACATACTGAAATTAAACCAAGAAGACACTACAAGCATGATAAGGGGAAATAACATTATGAGAACTCCTTGTCGACTTCAAAGTCATAAAAGAAGGTATCTTAAACAATCAGTGTATCAATTTTCCTTAGGTAAAGAATAACAAACAAAAAATATTGATACTAACACACATAAATCTCATAAATCCTTTTACGTTTGAAAATTTTATTCATCACTCAGAAGTTGATATCGTCTTTTATCATTAACTATAGCGAAACGTGGAAAGATGTAACGACATTACACACAAAATAAGATGTTAGACTAGTCATAAATATGCTTGAGGAGAAAACATTTCTAAAAAAGGCAATATTACATACATAAAAAAAGAATATTAATAATAATAAATAATAAATAAATATAACATAATAAGTAATTAAAAGCCAAAAACATATCCTTTATAAGTGAAAAGGCGTGATCGTTTATATACATGACCCACATCTTCGTTTATATACATGACCCATATATTGTAATGAATATCAACTCATATTTTATATTTATGTATTCTTATTAAATTATTATGTTAATGAATTTCTTTATGATATTCCAAATATTTTGGATATGTGTATTTTGAAGTGTTAGATGGCTGGTAGATACAGTCGACTAAGCTTTAAATCTGGGCGATCATGTGGCAGAGCAATGACTGTTACCTGAGGCTCATTGCTGGTGGTTAGATTTGGGCTCCTTGACATCCAACAACCAACAATGAACTTGCGGCAGCAATCATTGCTTTGTAGAAAGCTGATTAATTTTTGCCTTAAATGTGAAGACTCTGATCGTACCAAACATCATCAATAATTATAGATAGCTTCTCCAAACTGTAGAGAATTAGATAGCTACTCCAAACTGTAAATGATATTGAAGCTTTGATATGAGTCATGATATTGAGGATTGATGGATGCATGGAGTTCTGTTAATGAGAGTGATCTACCTGCAGTTTAAATAATGAATGGAGTAACTATCAACTGGGAGAAGCAACCTCGATAAGTAGCATCCTCAATTGCTTTACTTGTCGACTGCATAATCTGTTGGTTCCAATAACTCTGTCGACTTATTAATCAAAAAAGGAAGTCATCAAATCATGCTTATTTAGTGATGTCGACCACTTGAATTAAAATTTTATTGGTAGTTGTATTACTTTGAATTTTGTAGTCTAGTTGGTGATAAAGTGCCAACAAAGAATTTTTTTGGGATTAATGTTATCATGCTATAAGTAGTTTGTTGTATATTACATGAATGATAGAAATCCTAGTCGATGCTCATGTGAGTCGACGCACTTTATTCAAGTCGAATTTTTGGTCGGTTTAGTTGCTTTAAAAGAAAAAAAAAGAAGAAATAATGTGTTGTTGGGATAATTTTCATCAACACCTCAGGTCTGTCAATGCATAAAATGGATCGATCCCTTATGGTTGATATTTAACTTTGATTGATTTCTACTTTTGCTTGAGACTCTAAAATATGGAGGTGCAAATTATATGATTGCATTCGACTCTATCAAAATTTTATGTTTTGTTTTATGTGTTTGGTCCTCAAATTGGGTTGATTAAGTTAAGAAAAAATATATGTAGCATTCTACTTTGCTTGAGTCATTAATGTCAATGTGATTATATTCTAGTATATGAATTTGATTAAAAGATTAAAGGGATTAAACATGAGTCTTTTTGTAAGGAAGGTAGTCTTCTCCATTTTTCTAATAAAATTGGTATCTAGCTGACTCTTGTTAGTTGAGTCAAGTTGAGTCCACAACAGTTGACCATAACCAATAAAGCACATATAATGAGAAAGCAACAAAATGAAAATTGGAGGCATTATCAATCCTCAACAGACGAATATGACATTCAAGCAAAAGAAGCCAAACAAATGCACATAAAGAGCTTCATGATAAGATGATGACATGAGAGCAAGTCAACTAATTGAGCCCTCTGGTGCAAATCACAGATAAATCCCTGGGTCATGACCTCAGAAGATAGAAGACAGAGAGATGGTACATAAAGTTGAAGAGCCAAAAGACCTATGCCTGAGTTGAGGGAAAGTAGGTTAGATGATAAAGGGTGAGGATTTAAAACAAAAGACCTAGCGGTGAGGGTATCCAACTGCCTTTTTAGAGAGAGGGTATACTTTGAAGAACCTCTACCAAATTGAAGATGGAGGCGGAATAATAAGAAGTCATGGTAGATTATTTTACATGCGTGTCTTCATATCCAGTTGGTGGCTATTGCAACTGAGTTACCTATGCATACCGGTATGCATGGTTGATGCATAGCGAAGACTACTTAGGTAGGAGCATAGACCTAGGATGTTGTTGCATACTTCATGTTGTCTTCGTGATGAAGAAATGTTCTTGGGTAGGGGATGTGTTTGATGGGACTTAAGGCCCTTAGTCATCACATAATTGTATTAAATACATTATAACGAAGTACATAAAAGAATATATTAAGAAATAGTATGTATGTTTGCACCTAATGAATGAGTATTTAGAGCGGGTGTAACTGCTGCAACCTCTTCATCTATTGTATAAATACATCATCCAAGAAGGAATAAAATGGTTGAACATACGACCCCATATATGATCTTCTTGATGGTTTGTTGTGTGTGATTATTATTTCGTGCTTGAATGCTGTGTGATATTTTTTATCACAACAGATCCCATAAGAAGGCATATTATACATGTTCAAAAAGATTAATAAGTATCATCATTGTACACACACACACACACACACATTGTTGATGATGTGTAAATTAAGGGGGAGGGGAATGTAACGCCCAATTTTGGACCCATGATGTTTTATTTATATGACTATTAGATGACTAAAAGCCATATATAAATGGTCTAGGATGACCAGATGTATTGCAATGGCATATAATAATATTTAATAAAAATCCCTAATAGATGCAAATGAAGAAGGATGAAGAAGATATGGGGGAATATAACTCCATAAGTGGGGTGAGTGAAAGGGAACCTAAGGGGGATATGACCCTAGTGAATTATAAACCTAAGTTATGTTTTTTTTCAAAAAAATTAGAAGATTATTTTATACTAAGGTGTCTAAAGCCATGTTTATTAGAGTGGATTAATTACCCTGAACTTTATTATTATCCTAAGCTAGGATTTAGAGATGAAAATTTGGAACCTATTGAGTGCCACATGGCAAGTTAAATCCATTCATGTGTAATGTGAGAATTGAGTTAAAGGATAATCCATTATTCTAACATTTCGAACATTCTAGCATGGATTCTGACATGCTGGTTATCATTCTACTCATCTTAGATGGTGCCTAGAAGAGCAAACATAGCCTATAACTGAGGTCCATGGAGTCCCAACACAGATATTCCTTGTTCAACCTATGTTGGAGAATTTGAAGAGAATAGGGACAACCTAAGGGATTGATTGCAAAGAAGGGGTTCCCATTCATTGTGTTGTTGAAGATGATGGGGGATGAGTTCTAGTGGATTGGTGTGACTATCGAGTTCCCATGATGGAGCGCTAGAAAGAATTGGGATAAACCAAGGCATAGTTATGGAAAATGGGATTCCATTCCCTATGTTGTGCAAGCTAATGAGGGAGGAGTGCTAGGAATTGGGATAGATAGAAAGTGGATTTGGCATTGGATATTTGTCTATATTTTGTTATTTTCCTTGCGTTGTGTAGGATGAATTTTGGGCTGAGTAGAGGACTTGAGAAACTGCACCCCTTGTGGATTGATAACCCCAGCTAGGGAGCAACCTCTGTCATAGAAACAAAAGGTATGCAATATTACTATGGTTCGGAGGAACACCCTTCATTTGTAGATATATGGACGACTTTAAAAGATAGCCTTCTAATTGTGTCATGAAATGCATGTTTATATTTCTTGTTGTGTATTTGTTTAATTCAGCGTTTATGGGAATGCCTGTGTGAATGGATTTCATGGGAATCGTATGGATGCATTTATGATAGGAATGCTTGCATGTTTTAAAATGACAAGTTTTAGTTTAATTGTTTTCTATAAATGCAATTCCATTGTTCAATGTTATAGCTAACCATATCATTCAAATTTGGCATCAAAGATTAAAATTTCCATGGTGGTTTTGAGTACCTATTGTATTCATAGTGGAAAGAGGCTACTTGGTACATGACAACGTGTTTTCAGGGTAAAATCATGTGTGTTGGCACTTTCACATGGACAAAATTTTATTAACAACAAAACCATAAAATGCATAAATGATCTGGGTTTCTAGGAGCATGACGGGGAAAAAAGTTCGACTGAATAAATCGAGTACTGTTATGGAAGAAACATATTAAAATAAGCAAAGCAGGAAATACACTACACACATAGAAAACATACACACAGAAAAAATGAAAAATTTAAAATAAAAACGGTTGTTTCATTACTGCTCTATTATTTTCTTAATACTATGCTTGTATATTACAATAGTTTACATGTTTATATAAAGTGTCAAGAATGCTTGGGTTGTCTGCCCATTACGTTCAGTTACAAAGAAATTGGAACGATTCGGAAGTTCAACCATTACAAATGACTAGAAGACAAAGAGACAATATGTCATAGTCGTGTCGTGATGTTGGTGTCGACGATGCATGTCAAGGTGTTAAACCTGTCAAGGTTGTGTCGAGGTTGAGACTTATCGAAGTCGATGATGAACCTGTCAAAGTCAACAAAAAATGACAACTACTAGGTGGATCATTCCTCCTTCCTTAAGAAACAATGATCCACCCAACAATTGGAATTGTTTGTTGACTTCAATAGGTTCAACATCGAATTCAAAAAGTCTGAACCTCAATACAATATCGACAGGTTTAGTACCTCGACATGCATCGTCAACACTAGCATCTTGACATGACTACGGCATATTGTCTCTCTGTCTTCCAGTCATCTGTAACAGTTTAAATTATGAATCATTCCAACTTCTTTGTAACTAAACATAATGGGAAGACAACCCAATCATTCACAACACTCCATATAAACATGTACACTATTGTAATATATAAGTAGAGTATTAAGCAAGTAATAGAGTAGTAATGAAACAACAAAGTTTGGTTCGAACTCTTAGATTTTGTCTGTGTGTGTAGTGTATTTCCTGCTTTGCTTATTTTAATAATATTCTGCCATAACAATACTTGATTCATTCAATTGAACTATTGTCCCCATCGTGTGCCTGGGAACCTGGATCATTGGTATTAGAGCTTGCATCTATCTTGTTCATGCTTAAGTCATGCGTAGACACTTCTATCGAAGTTACCTGACTTATGTGTGTTCAAACACATTCACAAACTCAACATTCCAAGCAGAAACTACCTTCGAATCCAGAATATCCATCTATTCGCACTACTAGATCGAAAATGGCCAAAGAAACAGACAATAGACATGCAATTGATGAGATAGAGCATCTCATAGAGAAATTACTGGCTAAATAATGATAAATGTTCACTCAATGATATTCTCACGCAGTTCACCTCGACATCAGGAGGATCCTCGATGAGATCTAACTTCGATAAAATCATTCCCTTCAAAGTACAAATGAACTTGGATACATCGAATCTTGAAGGAAATATTAATGCATAATCCATAGAAAATTGGGTACAACAACTGGATTCCTATTACTCTATGAATCAACTCTCAAAAGATGAAAATATCACCATTACATCCTTAAAGACCAGGCTAATTTTTAGGGGCGAAATTTCTCCAATTGTCTATTTTTTGGGGTTTTTTCAAAAAATAAATTCTCTATTTGGTCATTGTTAGTGTCTAATATTGCCTATATTTACATTAAATATGTTTTTTTTATCATAATATTTGCCAAAATTTACATAAAATATGTTTTTAATCAAAATATTCACCAAAATTTACACATTTCAATGTTAATTTTATGTTTCCTATTTAATATTCTCCTACCTATCTATAAACATGTTTTTTTCAATCCAAAACAATAGCCTAGAATACTATACTTGAGTATAATATTAGAATCCTTAAAAAATACCCTGTTAAAGATGTCGACCTCTGCGCACTACTGGAGGGAGAATCTATTTACAAATATGGAGAAAGGAGACCCCATACACAAATGGGAGAAATTTGTCGAGTACGTCTGGAAGGAGTTCTACCTGCCCAAATGCATTGAACAACAGTAAAAGAAGCGACATCGATTAAGGAAATGGAAATACTAGTCCATACAGAGTTACACCAACGAGTTATATCGACTCATGGCGATACTTGGCGTTCAAGAAGAAGAGAACTTGCTTGTTTTGAAGTATATCAATGGATTGTCTACATACATTCAGTAAGAGATGGAGTTTATGATTGTTATTACACTTGCAAATGCATTACACTATGTTAGTAAGCTTGAAGATAATAAAAAAAGGAAAATCACGCTTCTCAACCAAGCCGAGAGGTCAAACATCCGACAAGAAGTCACTCGCCAACTCTGACAAGTCAAGACACCCTTCTCAGTCGACCCCGCAAAATCCTGACCATGGCAAGAATAACTCTCAGAAAGTAAAAGGGAACATAACAAACAACCCCCTACTAGAAAATAGTGTGAATACCACAGTTCATTATGGCATGATACATCTGAATGCAAGGCTCAGAAGACATTTTTGGAAAAATTGTCGACCTTCGACTTATCCGACAAAACCCTTGTAGAATCCAACCCAGAAGCATCGACCCTTTTGACATTGACATCGACCACTCTAAAAGCCTCTACCATTGTTAACAAGGAGGAACAAGAGCATTCGTTCCATACACATGCATGGTTCAAAACAATCCATTGCATCTGATTATGGATAATAGTAACTAGAAGAAATTCATTTATGAATATTTCATGAAGAAACTAAGTCTTGTCACCACTCCATATCCTTGGCCTTCTAATATCGGTTGGATAAAGGATGGATAGGAATTGAGAATCACCCAACAATGCAGGATCACCTACTTCATTAATCCTTTTGAAGATGAAGTACTCTGTGACATGGAACCACTTTTCATAGATGATGCCTTGTTTGGGAAACCTTACTTATGGGATTGACATGAAAGTTATCAGTCAAGGCCTCAGAAGGTGATTTTCAAAGTACGGAACCAATGGTATGGTATATCAGAGCGACGACCTACATCAATTGTTTTGATGGTGTCTGCTAAACAGACAAAGAAGCTCATCAATCATGCTCATAAATTCACATCGATCATGATTAATCCTTAGCATTCCTGGAATACTGGAACAACTAGTCTAATCATCTACCAGTGAAGCTCCCAACAACAAAAGTACATCAAAACATTTTTGAGGAATACCGAAAGGTATTTCAAGATCCAAACAGAGTACCTATACATGGCTAAGTAAAACAATCCATTGAACTTGTTCCATGTTCTTCTTTACCTAACACATATGTTTACAAAAGATCCATTGTTGAGAATGAAGATATTCACAGACAAATTTAGGATTTGATCAACAAAGGTCACATTAGTTCCAGATCTTTTCCTGTTGGAAGTCTATTCGTCCTCATTCCAAAGAAATATGAGACTTAGCACATGTGCATCGACTATCGAGATCTCAACAAGATTTTGGTGAAGAGCATATACCCTCTTCCAAGGATAGACAAACTCATTGACTATATGAAAGTTTTTAAGTTCTTTAATAATCTCGAGCTCAAGTTGGGATACCATCATATTCTGATCAAGCCTAGCTATGTATGGAAAACTTCTTTCAAAACCAAGGAAGAATTATTTGACTGGTTAGTCATGTCTTTCATATTAACCAATGCACATGCGACCTTCATGCGATATATGGATGAAATTATTCAATCTTTCATCAACAAGTGTGTCATTGTCTATCCAAACAATATCAAAAATTTCATTCGATGATGGGAAGAACATGTATGACAGTTTCAATAAGTCCTTGAATTTCTTCGATAACATCAACTCTATTTGAACATGGACAGATGCTCATTTGTGATGAACAACATCAAATATTTAGGGTATGTAATTAACTCTGCAGGAATTCACATCGACCCAGAAAAAGTACAAATCCTCAAAGATTGGACCATTCCTCAAAATATTCATGAACTAATAATAATTCTTGGTTTGGTGAATTTTGATCGACGGTTCATACTCAACTTTAGTGACATATCCTGGCCTTTGAATTAATCAACTAAGGGAAATGAGAAAAATATATTTAAATGGACATCAATACAACAACAAGATTTTGAGCAACTCAAACACAAGCTTTTTACTACACTAGCACTTGTGTTACCCGATTTGCATAAGCCTTTTGAGATTGAGATGAACGCATCAGACTATTATTTAGGTCCAGTGATCATTCAGTCTGGTCACGCAGTATCTTTTCGTTCTGAAACCTTTAAGGACACCATTAGAAGGTATTATATGTATAAAAAGAAATTGTATTCCATTGTGCAAGCCCTTAAGCAATGTAGACACTACATTCTGGGGAAGGAGATGGTCATCCTTACTTACCATAAGCCCTTACACTTCGCCCCATCCCAGTCAAAGTTACAAACAACTTGAAAACTCAAGTGGATTAATTACCTGCAACAATTTCAATGGGTATTTAAGTATCCAAAAGGTAAATCCAATGTCATTTTTGATTGTCTAAGTCGACCACCAATTAATCTACTTTTTATAGTGATGAGTGTGTAGGGATATGACACCACTACTTGGATGCAACTGTATTCAGTAAATTGCGACTTTTCTACAATTTATCGATAGCTTCAAACCGACCCATCATCTACTACCAACTACTTCATGAAAAACACCTTGCTATACAAGCTTGGACAAATTTGTGTACCAATAGGTGAGCACCGAAATAAGATCATTTGGGACGTGCACTACAACAAGTCTGCAAGAAATTTTAGAGTAGCAAAGACCCTTTCCATCCTCTAAAAGTATGTTTACTTTCCTTTACTTCAATTTGACGTCAATAGGTACATTTGATCATGCATAGTTTGTGCCATTTCTAAACTACCAAATTGACAAGGATTGTATATGCCTTTTTCGGTTTGTAATCGACCATGGGAATCTATTTCTATGGACTACTTGACGAGATATCCTAGTACCAAACATCAGCATGACGCGATATTAGTAGTAGTTGACAAATTTTCCAAGATGTCTTTTCTCACTCCATGCAAGAAGACTACGCCATCACGAAAGACTACTATTTATTATTCGAACATGTTTGGAAACATTATGGCCTTCCGACGACCATCATTTTCGACAAAGATTCCATATATTTCAACATATTTTGGAAGACTCTCTGGAAACAACTCGACATGAAACTTTTTTTGTTGATAGCTTTCCATATTTAGACAAACAAAGACACAAAAGTTGTGAATCTCTTGGTAGTACAACCACAAGCATTGTCAGACATGGGATAAAAGTGTCCCATACATACAACACAGTTACAATCGTTCTTAGAATAGCTCTACATGAAAGATTCCAATTGAGATATATTAAGGATTTCAACCCTCAGTTCCCATCAACTTGATCAGTTCATCGACATAGTTGAACGACACCGACTCTGACAGATGAGAAGTTGAAAAATTATTGAAGTTTTGAGACCAAATATACAACATCCAGAAACAAACACATGAAATGTTGCAATGAGCCACTTTGAAATATAATTCCCAACACTATAAGAATCATATTCCTCATTCATTTCAAATTGTAGATCAAGTCTAGTTGCATCTAGAGAAGGAACGCTTAACTGGTCCATACATAAATATAAATCCTTTGTGATATGATCCGTACAATATCCTTAAATTTTTTGGAGAAAACGCTTTCCAGCTCGACATTCCTTCATTCTTGGGTCTGCATCCAATATTTAATGTGGATCTACTTCGAACAAACCGTGTACCATTGCTGGAATATAACAACTTGCAGGAAACAGAACTCGAAGACATCCATCTAGATGTTCAAGAGCCTATTCCTTGCGACACCATTGTGGGACGACACATACGCCATATAAGGATGAATGGAATTTTCTTATTTCAGGTGGCTAAAGCTGTACAACTCCTAGCACAAGGAAAGTGGTACTTTCCTACTGAACTTGCCAACAAGTTTCCTCATCTAAACAATCAAACAATGGGGGCCATTGTTTCTTAAGAAAGGAGGAATGATCCACCTAGTAGTTGGCATTGTTTTTCAAATTTGACAAGTTCAACATCGACTTCGACAAGTCTAAACCTGGACACAACCTCAACATGTTTAGCACCTCGACATGCATTGCCGAAACTAGCATCTTGACACAACTACGACAGATTGACTCTCTGTCTTTCAGTCGTCTGTAACAGTTGAAATTTTGAACCATTCCAACTTATTTTTAATTGAATGTAACGGGAAGACAACCCAAGCATTCTCAAAACTCTATATAAACATGTACACTATTGTAATATACAATTAAGGTATTAAGCAAGTAATAGAGAAGTAATGAAACAACACAGTTTCGTTTGAGCTCTTGCATTCTGTCTATGTGTGTAGTGTATTTCCTTCTTTTCTTATTTTAATATGCTTCCACCATAACAATACTCAATTCATTCATTAAAACTGTTTTCCCCATCATGCGCCTAGGAACTTGGATCAATAAAACCAGAACATTCATATTTCCACAAAAAAAGAAAGGTTTCCCACAACTACAAGACACACGATAACAACAAGGTAACACATAATTATAGGTCATAATCTCAAATATACTTTTATTCACAAGTTGAATACATTATCCTCCTTTTCCCATGGCAAGAAAGTGAGCTACATTACTTACTCCTTGAACTCTATTATGAATACACTATTATAGCTCAAAATGGAACTTCTCCATTTGAGTGATGACACTCGACGTGTCATCACAAAAAGGACAAGATCTATTGAAGATCCTTATGGCTATGAGAGTTTTTGGCCTAAACAATATGATGCTTCTTTCAATAATAACACCCTTTTGTTATGATTTTTGAGCATATACTCGACTTTCCCATTGACAACCCATGTGTTATATGCGATTCTCCCACATTAAACCCGTGTATTTACCTTGAAAGTTGCATACACAAATTTCCTTAAGGAAACTCGTGTGTTATACACAGATTTCTCTTGTTGCACTCACATATTCCTTGAAAACTCGTTAAAAATAAAAACCTAGTTAGTTATGAGGTGGTTGGGGTCAATATGGAAGCCACTTGACCTTCCTTGACTACCATAACCTCGTAAATCCTCCTCCAAATTGACAATGAAAATAGGATAGAGGATAGAGGAAAGGGGTACCATCCTTGGGATAGAGTTATGCTGGAGGATTTATTCTAGAGGAGAGAAACAATAGGACTCTGAACCAGGTTTCAAGAAGACCAGGACATATTGAGGTGAATGTAAATTATTCCAAGATTCTATGAATAACGAGACCTATTTCCTTCCAATCTTTTCTTTTCATTGTTCGTTTATTAATAAGTTATAATCTTTATTGTGTGTAATGTCCCTTCTTGGAAAATTTGGAGAAATGCACAAATTGGGCAAAGTCAAGCTTAACTAGTTATGACTCTAGAGGGTTCCAACTTTCACCAAATGGTCCCAAATTTGAAAGGAAATGATATGGTGAGTATTAAAACATACTAATTTGGTCTATGGACACTTTTTATCTGAATTTATACCTCTGCAACCTTGTTTCGGGTTAAGGAGAAACAATGCAAATTTACTAGGAAAATGTGGTCGATAGTCCTTCTTGGTTTGGTTCCAAACACCACCAAACCTTTCCAAAATTATTATGTATGGATAATATGGGATTTAACACATACTAACAGACATAGGAAACTCAATGGTAGAATCATAAATTCATTTTTACTTGTTACTCAAGTTTGCACAGCTTTGGCCAATTTCTAGCCTGAGACAAGTGAAACCCAAGTTGACCCAAATGAATTAAAATTATGTATGGAATAGCTTGATGGGTATTATGAAATCCTAATGTATAATATTTATTCTCATTCACTTCCCAATTTATTCTTCAGCTTGATTTTTTCCACAGGGAAAGAAGGACAAAAACACTAGGAAACCAATGTTAAAACCCCCAAGGGTAGGTGACACTTTTGGCTCTCCCAATGCAGTACGACCCTCCCAAATTTGAGAAAAGAGTATGGGGATTAATATAAGACATAAGGGGATTTAATTAACCATTTTTATTATTTATTCAATATGGTTATAAATTATAACATTCATATGATAACTTTGAGTAAAATTGCTTAGGGGGAAATGTCATTGCTAGCTCCATTTTAACTCATAAAAGTACATGAAATAGTTTAGAACATGACATGATGAATGGATAATATATAAAACATATAAATTGATTCCTAAACATAATTTAATATCATATAAATTCATTAATACATATAATTTATATAACTCCTTCGAAATGGAATCCAAACACATGAAAACTAGTCATTCGAACTCATGGGAATGCAAGCCTTTCACACATGGATTTATGATATTTCGAATTAAAAATCATATGTAAATAAGAGTACAGAGCCATGCATCATATATTTATTCCCCATCATCATCAAAATCATATAAATTTCCTCATAAAGATCTGTTATGTAAGTCTTTCCAAAATGGAATCCAAATACATGAAAACTAGTCATTCAAGAGCATGGGAATGCAAGCCTTTCATACATGTATTTATGATATTTATACTTACATAGAATATTTACATGTGATTATATATAAATAAATCATATTTCATATCTTGGGCACCAAATATACTCAGCAAAGCGCAAGCACCACTCCAACAAGTGTGCCCTCAACATGAGAGTGTGGGGGAATGGAGAAGAAGAAACGAGAGAATAGGGGAATGGATGAGAATTTGAATGTATGTTCCTTAAAATAAAAATCCTTCATTAATATCCAATTATATTTCTGAATGGCCTCTCTATCATCCAACTTGTCAATAAATTCAACTCCCTCGAAGTTGCTTCACAAGCAGGGAGAGTGAACACTCATCGTGCAATGGAAAAGCAAAATCTCTCCAAAATGCCAAAGGACAATTAAAAAATGATAAAAATACATTATCCTTCCTCATTAAATCATTTATTAATTTTGAGGATTCCTAAGGTCGAATTTTCCTCCATGGGATTCCTCCAACTCATCTTAGTGTTTTAGTAACTCTCATGACACTTGTCTTCCTCTTCATGCTCCAATTCGTTCTCCAATTCGAATGGTTGCCTATAAATCCCAAATTAGACCTATTGGTGGCTATTTTTATCTATGTCCCATCATATTTTTCATATGTATGCAATCAGGTCTGAATTTGTCATACTTTTCATAGAATCTTTCATCATTTGTTGTCATAGAGTGCATGGAATCTCCTTCCAAGTGGCACACATTGTCTTCTAGTCTCTTCCTTTTCCATGGGAGTTACCCTCCTTTACCAATTTGAATTCCTTGGTGCATTATATGCTATTTTACACCACATAACCCTCCAATAATGTTACATTACCCATGTGTTCGAATTTGGATGAAGCTCATGCCAAGTGTGTGGGGAATCTAGTCATCCGAAGGCTCCACAAGATTCCAAGTGTTTTCATGAATCCATTCCACCTTATTTTCTTATTTTTTATCATTTATGTGACCCATTTAAATGTGAAAATGTTAAAATAAAGTCCTTTTGGGTCCCATATCCCATTATTACAGAATTTATGTCTCCATCTCAACCTAGGGAACTAGTAGGTTGGTGGAACATTATTTACAAGTAGTCTTATTTGAATGGGGACATGAGATTGTGATTTTTATTTGAGCTTCAATATCTTTATATGTTTATATCTCTTATTTTTTGATATATGAAAGTTATTTAAGAAGGGTATTTTACTTTTTGCAGGAATTGGAGTAGAAGATCAAAGGATTACTTTAGGAGAAGCGAAATCTAGGATCAACCTTTGAAATAAGGTATGCCTATTATATCCATTGAACTTTGTTCTACTCTTTGATAATATACAAGTTTTATTTGTTTCGAAATGCACCTTATTATAGTTTGTTTGTAAAATTAGTATTTTGGTGATCTCGTACCCTAGTCATAAGATAAATTCCCTAGCAACATAAATGGCGACTCCATTGGGGAGTTACCTTTGCATTGGGGTTTTATTATAGTCCTTTCTTCTAGTCTGTCAGTTTTTGGTCCTGTTTTTGAATTGCAGAAGCAATATCCATTCGATTCCAACTTAGGTTTGTAGGATTTTTGAGTTTGTTTTTATCTTTTTGAAAAAGAAATGGAAGAAAATGCAAGTGCAGGCTACTTGCACTTGCATATTTCTTGAGAATACATGGTTTTACTACTATACAATCATGTATTATATGTGGTTTCCCTACTGCACAGTCACACGTTTTTGGTAACTTGGAATTAACAGGCTAGGGCTTGTGTTTTCCATTTTGTTGCCAATTTTGGTGGATTTCAAGACTCTTGTAATAATTTTACTGGTCTATTACTAGTATTTTGGTCTCTATTTGAATGATTTTCAAGCCTCTTTGGGTTAGTTGGAATGACGGTTTGTGAAATACTTGGTTAGGTATTACTGCTTGGTTTATGCTTGGATTGAATGTATGTAGAGTCTATGTATCTCAACTCTTGTTTATTTCTATATCAACTTCTTTTCTTGTTGCTTAATGATTGACTTTACTCCTATTTTCCATGTTTGAACAACTTTGTTGCAAAGACATTGTTGTTTTTTCCAAGTTGGTTATTGTCAAACTTCTTGGGTGCTTGAAGTTTGTTTTTATGAGATCATAGGTTATGAGTCTGATTTATACAAGCTTTTATATCTAACTTACATTTTGGGTATAATCTTTTATTCTTATTTCATTTTGAATTTTTTTTTTTTAAAGTGCAAAGTACTATGCGCATACTAGTCTAGTTGCATTAGGTAGATGCATGAGCATATTTTTTTAATTTTTCAAAAAGAAAAAGAAAATAATTATTTCCAAAGTCAAGAAGGTAAGTTCATTAATTTTGAAAAAGGAAAATTAAGTGACAACATAAAGTTGAAATTTATTATATCATGTATCTTTTACTTCCTTGTTGAGTAAAAAACTTGATCAGTTTCATGCCCATTTACCCCTGAGTAACTAATAGCCTCTAAACAGAACAATTATAATCTAAAATTAATTAGTATAATTTCCTTTTTAGGGACACCATCTACTAGTTTAGGCTAGGATTCATCCTTAAACTACCCAAAACTATAAAACTCAGACATAGCGGTTATTCTTTTAGGAAGTCCAACCTTGCAAAGAAGTGAACCAAAAATATCTTCTCATATAGGAGTTAAGCCCAAGGTCATGCATGATTAGGTTGCAGAGATACCCCTACAATACTCAGTTTATCATACACAAGAATTGTTTTGCATTTGGAGATTCACTTAGTACCAACCTTGGCCCCATGTGGTTCCTGTTAACCCAAAAAATACCTCACTCGGATCTACATGGCCTACACCACCCAAGGACACCCATGCACGACCCTCATTTCACCCCATTGGACCCCCACACCCTCAAAAAGGTTTAAGAAAGAGAAAAAGGGCTTAAAAACCTCTAAAAAGAGCCTAAATAGCTCTCCTAGGGGCTAAAGCCTCAAAAAGGGGCTAAACCCCCTCAAAGGAGATAAAACCCCCAAAAGGAGCTAAAGATAGGGCGAAAGGGGCTAAAAGCCCAAAAAAGGGGCTAAAGCCCCAACCAGGGGATTAAAACCCTAAAAATCCCCAAAAAAGCTATAAATAGAGGGGTGGGGGTCACTCTCAAATGACTTCTCCCTTGCATACTGTTATGCTTCCTATGGATTCCTTGAGACCCTTTGTCTTTCAAGCCACCCACACTCCCTCTCATCCATCTTCCCTTTGAGCCATAGCTTCCCCATTGCCAAGAGAGGTTATTCTCCAAGCTAGGGCATGGTGGCCCATTTCCACCAAAAGAAGGTATAAATTTTGTTTTGTTTTGTTTATTTGAGTTTTCCTAACATCTATTAGGTTGCAGGTTTATGGCCTAACATGTTCTTGCAGGTCTCCATTGTTGTATGCAGGGTCTCGGAGGTCTTTAACCCATAACCTTGTGTGTAGAGGGGTTTCATTTTTCTTTGATTTCTATTCTGTATTTCAGTTCTGTTTATTTTTCTTTGCATCCACCACCAGGAACCTATCCTTCCATCCTATAGATAGAAGGTAGCCATTCCTACCCTGTAGCAAGGGAGAAATCCCTGCTACAGTGCCGATACTATTTGAGTTTTGGTATTTGTTACCCTATCAATGCACATCACTTGGACTAATGACTGTTCCTCCAGACCTTCTTTGTAGGATTTGTAAACATAGTATGTTGACCACTAGAATTCTTACACAAGTGACGGCAGAAATATATTTCCACCTTACCTAGGACAGACGTGGGAGGAAACCTTGTGCAACTATTTGGAATAACGGTTGGTGATTCAAACTCTTGCCTCAGAGAAATTGTATCGGGACCCCTGGTAACTATTCTTCACCCCTTCATTGGTTAATTATTGGCCCTCATCATACCAAACTTAGCTTAGAAGGTATATATATCTTCTTGGTTTGGATACTTAGGATTTTTCTAGTAGTGTGTTGTTTGGACTACTTATATTCTATATTGGCCTTTAGGTGTGTGTGCTTGAAGTTTTTAGCTGTGGAGGATCAGTCTCTCTGTAGTTCAAGAAGGTTGAAAAACCTTCCACTACTTATAGTGGAGCACCCGCCACCTCCTCGAAGGAGAAAAGTTAACACGAGTGGTTATTTTTAATCAACTAGTATAAGCAACTTTCTGTCTGTTATGATGCCAATATAGACCTTTTTTCAACCTTTGGGAAAAATAAGGCTACACACATTTATGAATTTTAAGATTTCAATGGTTATACAAGTTCTAAAAACATTTAGCATCATAACATCATAACCATATACAAAAGTATCACTGAAATAAATACACGCACAACCACACAAAATAACACAGATATTTATCTTGGGAAACCCTCATGGGGAATAAAACCCAACAAAAGTTACTCTATATAGAATTCGACCAAGCACAGTGTAAGAACCAAAGAATAAGACTTATAAAACCCTAAGAATAATACTAGACTTATTCCTCTCTCCTAGATGGAATGCTCTTTCTCTCTCTATTGCAACTACTAAGTTATGCTACTTGTCCAAATGAGGGAGGAGCCTCTCCTATTTATACTGATCAGTATATAAGTCTATTAAATCAACTGGGTCGACCTATCCTCCCAATTAGGGCTGACTTGCCTTGGGAGACTCAAAATTACATTTTAATAATACTTTTGTGGGTACTATTGACCTGACTTATAACAAAGGTTTTACCTAAAGAATTTACACGACCAATTACATCAATGACATCCCTAATCAGAGGAACAACATCTTCAGAAGGGGTGATAACAATAATAATACTAAATAGAATATATTCTACAGTTACATTTCTTTAACAGTCCCTATTAACAAGGAAGGTATTCTATAACACAACAATACATATGTACAACGGACTGGTAAGTCTATACGTCATAGGAATTTTTCACAACTGCATCAACATTATCACCATCATGGAGCATCACATATTGATCATCACATCATGAACACATTTTTATGAGAATTTTATCTCGACACATCATAACAAGCATCACATCTTGTCACATCATCATAAGCATTGCATCACATCTCGTCGCATCATCCGGAGCATTGCATCTCGTCGCATAGTAATATACATCACATCTCATCGCATCATCATGAGTATCACATCTCATCACATCATCACGAGCATCGCATCATCATGAGCATCACATTTTGTCGCATCATCATGAGCATCACATCTCATCGCATCATCATGAGTATCACATATCGTTGCATCACATCTATTCGCATCATCTCATCGCAGGTATTCTCATCCTGAGCATCACCTGCAATGTTACACAAACACAACACAATATCACAAATTAAGGAGAAATCACCCAAAACATCAAAAGATGTTGGATTTTCCACAAATCAATGTAGGACCACAACATCCGCAAATGAATGTAGGAACACAACATCTGCAAATGAATACCAGTCCATAACGTCTGCAAATGAATGTCAAACGACAACTTCTACAAATAAATGCTAGAACACAACGTCCGTAAATGAATTTTGGACCACAGCATCTGAAAATGAATGCCAGGACACAACGTCCACAAATGAATTCCGGACCACAACATTTACAAATGAATTCCAGAACACAATGTCCACAAATGAATGTTGGACCACAACGTCTGCAAATGAATTCCAGACCAAAACGTTCACAAATTAATGCAGGACCACATCTCATTGGGATCTTCCTATTTGAAGATACAACCAACCTTCCTGGGATCTTCCTTGTGAGGATTCCACCAACCATGTTGGGATCTACCCTTAGTGATACGACCAACCATACTGGGATCCACCCCCAGTGATGTTACCAACCATATTGGGATCTATTGATGAAGGTACGACCAGGATCTCTAATGGGGCTCAACATTATTTAATTGTACATCCGCAACTTGTTCCTCTGTAGGAACATACTAGAGCTTCATGACTCCTCTCTACACCATATACCAAACTTTATGAAACATTGGCTTCTTTGCAACTCTATCAGTTACATCTATCTCGACATCAAAAAATCCTGCCATATTTCTTTGCTACAGGTTGAATCATGATGCAATGTACTCATCCTCGGTTGGACTGAAGGTAACACTGGTTTATTTTCTAATAAGCCATGAGATCACACTTAATCCCAAACTAAAACATCATCTTGAGGTTCTCTTTCTATCACTTCCTCTTTGCATCTACAATGAGTTTTTCTTCTCCAGTTAGGTCATCAACATATACTAGTCTTCTGCATTCAACCTTAAAGTAAAGGTTGGAACCAGCTTTACGCTTGGTAAAGCCTTAGTGCATCAGGAAGTTGTCCATCCTGTCGTAAAATGTCAAACTTAGAGATCTTCTACAGTCACCCCCTATGAAGTGGAGCACCATCCTCCCTCTGCATTATGTACTTTATGTATCGAAACATTCTGTACTGGAGTGACAGGCAGCATCCTTTGATACTGATCTTCAATGTATCCATATCAGGTCACTAGATACCAAGATCCTTTATATTAAAATTTTATTGACAAGTTCCTCTTGCACCCATATTTGATATTTTCATCCTCTATAGGCTTCCATCTTCAACCTTGTAGCAAAGGTTAAGATCTTCATCACTCTAAGTGATCTTCAAGCTCCTCATGTAACTGGATGTGATTATCCATGGGTGCCTTCTGAGCTCGTACAAATCTTTTTCTACACATGTGGTTCTTTGCTTGATATACACTTATAATTCACTATATAATTGTGTCTTGGTCAATGGAGTATGTCATGCCATAGTCTAATCCCTCTTTATGAGAGAAACAATGAACCATGCTTTGTATCCCTCGATGTTTCCATATGTTGCATACTTGATCTTGTAGATCCACATGGAAGAAACTATGAAATTCCTTTCAAGTAACGGAGTCGTATCCTAGACATCATTCCCCATGATCAACTGGTACTCTTTGATCATAGCCTTCTTCCATTTCTCCTTGACTACTTATTCATAGTTGGAAGTATCTGCATTAATGATGTCACTCAACAATTCCACATAACTAGAGTGTATACGAGGCCTCTTAATTTTGTTGGAAGTTGCATCATACTTTTCTTCATCTTGAATTATCTCTTTTTCCCAAGATGATCTTCATCTCTCTAGGTGGATCTACCAGTCTCTTTAGGTCATAGCATGATTATTATATTCTTCTGAAGCTCTTTCCTCCACCATGATGTCTATGACACTTGAAGCTTTAATTTCATATTTATGTATGTTTATTGGAATGAATCTTCTAACTTGAACTGTCGTCACTTGTTATTCATAACAAGTCTCATCCTTCTTTTCTTATAGGTGATTATACGTGATTTTTCCTGCAAGTCAAATACATTAGTTGCATGGTTAGAAACATTTCATATTCTTCAATACATATTCATAATGACAAATTTTTATGTAGAAATATATAATCATGCAACTATTTTAGCCAATACAACATGCATCCATATACCGTATACACACAAAAGCTTTCTAGATTCATTCCATATCTACCATAACAATATTGACATCGTGCACTAATCCCAATATGTCAGCAAAGAGGTTTCATTCTATATAAGTAGCAATGGAATGTTGTATAGCACCATAGGCCTATTACCCATCACATGCATATTAGTAGTATATTGTCCATTAATGCAAACATTCTATCATGCATAATACATTTCCTTAAACATAGATATGTACACAACTAAAAAATGTCATTTAAGCAACTAGATATATATGAAATGACAATTCAAATACTTATCTTTATTTGTTTGGTGGGTGTAATCCTTCTTGATAAGAATAACTGGAGCCTTCTACTTCATCATTTGATTTTGGAAACATGTCTTTATTTGTTTGGTGGGTGGAATCATTCTTGATCCTTATGTCCTGGAGCCTTCTACTTCATCATCTTATTCTGGGAACCTGTCTTTGTTTGTTTGGTGGGTGGAATTCTTCTTTATCCTTATGGCCTTGCAAGAATAACTAGGGCCTGTTGCCTCTTACTTACTCATATGATTCTGGGAACTTGTGTACTAGTTCTGATTGTCACTAATTGCATTCCTTCTTATCCAAATACTGAGATGGATAAGAGTATGATATTTGTCTTAACTAGTATAATTTATGTTTCTCATCACTTGAGGAATCTAGTTATTTATCTTCTTTGAATTAGTTGGTTCATCATCTTCAGTGGTGTGAGCATGATGTCTTTTCTTGTTTGACTTCTTGTTGAAGGAGCCTCTATTTCTGGGAAAATCTCTAGAGTAGTGTCCCTTCTCATCACAAGTGTAGCATCGAATGTTTTGACAGATCTCTTCTGAATCACTTTTTTCTTCTATTGTGATGATGGTCCTCCTTATTTATATGTTTTCTTCTAGAATAAATTGCGAGATATTGATATTTAGTTGCTCCCATCTTCTCCTCTTTTTTTACAATCCAAACTTCTTCTTGTGTGCAATCTTCCGATAGTCTGCTGAAAGAGATCAACTTCCTTTTTGCACATATTCCTTAAATTAATGAATCCCATGATCTTGGGAGGCCATTCAAGGTGTCATAAAAATCTCTCGTTATTCCACATTCTCTTTGACTACTTCAATTTGTTCCTTGATTTTAACAACCCTTGTGAAGTGAGACTGGATATTCTCTGAGTTTTGTATCTTCACATTATTCAGTTGGTTTTTCAATGCCATCTTTTTGTTGATATTCTTTCCTTCGCACAAGCGGGTCATTATATCAAATATATCCTTGGGATGATACATGTGATATCTGATGGAGACATAAATAATCCTATTGGCTTTGACTAAGTCCTACTTATGCTTTGTCTTCATCTCCTTCTGGATCTGCAGCTTCTTCTTTGACATATTTCTCCAGGTCATGCTTCTTCAGGTATGCTAATCACTCTATACTTCCATTCTCGGGAGTTATTGACTCCTTCAAGCTTGTCCTCAAGCTTGGTACTATTTGTCATCATGATAAAAATGAGAATCTCAAGTGGAAATAGAAAGGATAGAGCTTACCAAAGAGATTGCTTCAACTTGATGCTTTCTTGAAAGATTTTCTAGAAGACTACTTCTAGTGTTTGATAGAGAACCCAATATTTTTCAACTTGGGTATATTTCATATCTGATTAGATAGAAATATGCTCCTCCTCAAGGTGAGCTAAGAAACATACTTATTTTCCCAAAACTGTGGACAGAACTGTAAAATATCTAATGGCCTAGTTTTCCCCAGTAGCAGTGTTAGGTAAAAAATTGAAGATACATAGAATGAGAAAATTATTACATAGACATATGCACCATACTAGGGTGAGTTTTACAATCCTCCTTTTTCAATTGATCAGTGGAGAGAAGTGCACGAAACAAGAATCCCTAGTTTTCTCCAATTTTTTCTATAGATTTTTCTGATCTTTTTTATGCTCTATATGCGAAATTACTTCTCCTATGGGCCTAAAAATTTGTCCTAAGATAACCTGATATATTTTATTTCCAACCCCATGGGTTATATCAGAATTGGATTCTCCAAGTGGGACTTATGCAAATTTTACCAAGGTGACTTGTTTGATGACTGCTCAACATAGCGAACTTGTACGTACTTCCATGTGTCATTGTTTCACCTTCAGGGTCTGAAAATACGAACACATAAACTACAGTATGTGCCATATATGAAATATATTGATAAATTTGATTTGGACCTTCCTATCCCTAGATATAGAAATTCTCCCTAGATCACATGTTTATGAATATTGTATTCTGGAGGAGGCTAGAACCATGATTTGGAGGAATCATATCTCCTGAAGTATAGAGAATATGAGTCTAAAACTTGAAAAAAAGGTACAAAAAGGTTTCATATTCATCATGTCAAATTTTTATCTCCTGAGACTTCTCCAATCTCGAGTTATATTGAAAGTCCCAAGATGACTATTTTTTTTTTATTTCTAGGGTTTTCAAGCCTAAAACCCTAATCTTCAGTAGTTGTAGTTGTAGAAGTGTTTCGGTTGAACAAAGACTTCTTTAAAGGTGGATATGATACCATGTTAATATTTCAATGGTTATACAAGATCTAAAAACATTTAGCATCATAACATCATAACCATATACAAAAGGATCACCGAAAGAAAGACAAGCATAGCCACACAAAAGAACACAAATATTTATCCTGGGAAACCCTCATGAGGAAGAAAACCCACCAAAACTTCCTCAATATAGAATTCAACCAAGTATAGTGTAATACCCAAATAATAATACTTATAATACCCCAAGAATAATCCTGGACTTCTTCCCCTCTCCAAGATGGATTTATCTTTCTCTCTCTAGCACAACTGCTGAGTTATGTTGCTTGTCCAAATGAGGGAGGTGCCTCTCCTATTTATACTGGTCAGTGGAGAAGTATAATAACCCAACTAGGTCGACCTATCCTCCCAATAAGGGCCAACATACCTTAGGGGGCTCAAAATTACATTTTATAATACTTTTGTGGGTACTACCGACCTGGCTTGCAAAGAAGGTTTTACCTCTAGACTTTACATGACCAATTACATCAATGACATCCCTAATCGGAGAAACAACATCTACGGAAGGGGTAATAACAATAATAATACAAAATAGAATACCTTCTATAGTTATATTTATTTAACACTGACCATATTCATGAATGGGGAAGGCAGAAGAGGCTGATTAAAGCCAACATACCTCCCAAGTTTTTTTTATAATGGTTTTTGAAGTATTTATTACATTATATTTCAAAATAAGTTTGTACTTTGGGGGTAACAACTGAGGAGGAAACCATATGAAGACCCCAACAAATTTATTTAATATATGCTCAATGTGGGATTCTTTATTAAATCATACCAGACTCACCTAGGTCCAACACTAACTTTGCGAAGCCAAAACCTGGACCACATGCCGATGGCATTGTGGGTTCAATTGAAACACCTACTATGGAATACTTAGAGAAACAAATACATGATCTATCTATAAACCAGTCATTAGTATAGGAAGCTAATGCTGCCACACCCTCCTCTCAAAATGTGAATGTTTACAATTCATAATCCAATCAAAAGGGAGCTGGGCATCCAAGTGGGAAGAAAAACAAAGGAAATAAGGGAGAGGGAAATTAAAATAAACATAAACCCACAAATGAAGACAAGGGGAGTAAAAAGGAGAAAAATAAAGTGAACTTCTCATGCAATCTTTTCCAAGAAGATCACCTAACCAATCAATTCCCCCTCATGGAGCAAGTTCATAAGTTGTTAAAGAAACAACATGTTGTCCTTAAGGATCCATTCCCAAAAGGAAAAAATATGGCTTCGAGCAATCCTAAGACCGTCGGTGGCAATAAAAGTGCTTCCTCTTATGATTAATCATACATAAATATGTTTTGATATCATGCCTTATTTCAAACCAGAGCTAAAAACTATGGGTTTGAGTCATATCAAAATGACAAAGACATTGTCAAAATGCTATCTCCTCTCTCCATTGAGAAGTTGACTGGCCATATGCCTAAGATACTAAAAGGTGTCTTCAAAAGGGAATCGCACAATCCTAATGCACAGGCTGCTCCAAACTATTCCATTGTGAAATATCTAACCCAGACTCCTTGTGCTATGTCCTCCTTGGAAGTGTTACAAAGTTTCCCCTCACAACAAAATGCACTTCTAGATGCTATTGGTAGTATGGATTCTCTAGGTTTGAATTGTTTGATGTCAAACCTATATTACCTTATCACATCGATTTCCAAATCAAAGTAGTCCATACAACTAAAACAATTGGATAAAAAATTATAGATGAAGGCACATCTATGTGCATGATGGCCATATCATGTTGGAAAGCTCTGGTATCTCTTGAGTTGGTTCCGTCTAACACCTTGTTGACCAATTTTGATGGAAGGTATTTCCATCTGCATGGTATTCTTCCTTATTTTGATATAGAATTGGAAGGAAAAGTGGTTTTAGTTGAAGCCAAGGTAGTAAACACTTTGTTGGATTATAAGTTGATTTTGGGTAGAATTTGGACCTATGCCATGTGTGCAATCTCATCTCCATATTTTTGGGTTATTATGTTCCCTCATGAAGGGAAGATAGTGGATGTTGATCAGCTATCTTATGCCTAGAAAAATCATATAGACACATTGGAATCAAATGTTCCACTGATTGGTCAGGTGCGCCCAAAGAATGAGAGTTTAGGATTTGGGATGTATGCCACACTTATGGGCACCTTTGATTTTCCTTCTCCTATAAGCTATATCAGAAGAAATAGTGTAGGGAAGAACTTCAATACATATGGATAGGTTTCTTTGATTTCAGATCGTACTGACCCATGGATTCTACCCTCACAAGTTGAACCTAACATGCCCCTATTTGCAGAAGAATTGGCTTACCAAGCTATATATGATGCTATTGTTGATTTCATCTCGACTCCTTTCATCTCAAAGGAGTCAGGTGAAGCCTATTTGTGTGCATGGCAGTAAAATCAATATACTCTTAAGACTACTTATACATGGTTTTAACATTAGCTGATGCCATCTTGGAAGCTATGATAGGACCTAAGAAAAATTATGAAGATTTACATCACAATTCTTATTTTCTTCCAGAAGTGAGCAGAATAGAGAATTCAGAGTTTCACGTGAGACTGATTGAAAGTGTTGATCATCCTGTGAACCTGCTACCCAAAGAAGGAGTGATTCCTGAGGGGAACATGGCAAACATTTATGAGGCCAGACTGATTAACATTTCCACCAAAACAAGCGTTGTGGAAAATGTTTACATTGGAGCAAACTCTTCTCCTAAAGAGATTTCCATTTACACAGGCATTTTCAAGGAAGTCCATGAAATATTTTCCTGGTCATACGAGGATATTCCAGTTATAGACCCGTATATTATTGAACATGAAATAAAGAATTATCCCAACGTTAAACCTGTTCGAAAAAAACTATGTCCTGTTAACTCTCAGAAGGCAGCAACCCTTAAAGATGAATTCAAAAAGTTGTTGAAAGTTGGGTTCATATCCCCTATCTTGTTGATGGCATGGGTCTCTAATCCAGTCTTGGTAGATAAGAAACAAGGAACTATACGCATTTATACAAACTTCAGATATTTAAATAAAGAGTATCATAAAGACAACCACTCTACACCATTGATTGATCAAATAATTGATGCATGTGCATGTAGTGAAGTATTTTCCTTTTTGGATGGTTTTTCAGAATATAACTAGATCGAAATCAAACCTAAATAATAGAATAAGACCACTTTTATTTGTCCACAGGGTACTTTCGTGTATAAGAAAATTCCTTTTGGATTGAAAATTGTCGTAGCTACTTTTCAACAGGCAATGAATTTCGTTTTCCATGACATTAAGCATATAGTTGAACCCTATCTAGATGATCTTCCAACACACTCTCGCAAGAGAAAAGAACGCCTGGACCATCTACGATTAGTATTTGAAAGATGTTGACTCTAGAATATTCATTTAAATCCCCATAAATGTGTCTTTTGCGTCGATTCAGGATGATTATTAGGGTTTATTATGTCCAATAAAGGCATACGGGTTGAACCATTAAAATTTGAGGCAATTATCAATCTGCTTTCTCCTCAAACCATTAGACAAATTCAGAATTTATAGGGAAAATCCAATTTTCTTAGACGTTTTATAGTCAATTATGGAAATATTACTAAAGGTTCCATTTGTCTCCTTAAGAAAGACAGTCCATTTTTGTGGGATGAAGCCGCACAACAGTCATTCGAGGCACTTAAAAAGGAATTATTATCATCCTCCTTGTTGTGCCCGTCAGACTACACTAAATAATTTATATTGTGTCTTTCCACATCAAACTCTACAGTTGGCATAGTGCTAGTTAAGGAAGATGATTAGCTCCAAGATCATGTAATTTACTATCTCATTGAATCTTTGGTAGGGCTAAAATTCATTACTCACACATTGAGAAGTTGGCATTAGCATCTGTGTACATCGTTCAAAGGTTGTGTCACTATATCCTATTACGTACAACCACTATCGTGGCGGATGTAAATCCTTTCCAATATGTTTTCTCCTGACAAATAATCAGGGTAAATTCAACAATTGTATCACCATAAAGTGTTTGACCTATATTTTCAATCCGTCAAGTCCCAAAAGTACTTGGTGTTTGTGGAGGTTATATATGATTTCACTAGTGACAAAAACACTGTGATGGAAGATAAATCACTCCCTAATGAACACACCTTCTTAATATCAACCTTGGATCCTTGATATGGAGATATTTTGATATATCTTCAAACTCTAAAGTGTCCCACGACCTCCCTGTGAGAAGAGTGATGGAAGCTATGAATTAACGTGAAACACTACATCATCTTCATCGATACGTTATATATAAGAGGGGTAGAATCAATCTTGTGTCGATGTCTTAATCATGAAGAGGAAGAGTTAGTCCTGAATGATTCCCATGTTGGAGCATTAGGGGGTCATTTATCTGGGTTAGCAATGACCCAGAAGATCTTGTGTGTTGGTTATTTTTTTCCCACAATCTTTAAATATTGTGTGGAAGTTGTTAAGCATTGTCATCCATGTCTGATTTATACATAAATATGGTTTGATATCATGCCTTATTTCAAACCAGAGCTAAAAACTATGGGTTTGAGTCATATCAAAATGACAAAGACATTGTCGAAATGCTATCCCCTCTCTCCATTGAGAAGTTGACTGGCCATATGCCTAAGATACTAAAAGGTGTCTTCAAAAGGGAATTGCACAATCCTAATGCACAGGCTGCTCCAAACTATTCCATTGTGAAATATCTAACCCAGACTCCTTGTGCTATGTCCTCCTTGGAAGTGTTACAATGTTTCCCCTCACAACAAAATGCACTTCTAGATGCTATTGGTAGTATGGATTCTCTAGGTTTGAATTGTTTGATGTCAAACCTATATTACGTTATCACATCGGTTTCCAAATCAAATTAGTCCATACAACTAAAACAATTGGATAAAAAATTATAGATGAAGGCACATCTATGTGCATGATGGCCATATCATGTTGGAAAGCTCTGGTATCTCTTGAGTTGGTTCCGTCTAACACCTTGTTGACCAATTTTGATGGAAGGTATTTCCGTCTGCATGGTATTCTTCCTTCTTTTGATATAGAATTGGAAGGAAAAGTGGTTTTAGTTGAAGCCAAGGTAGTAGACGCTTTGTTGGATTATAACTTGATTTTGGGTAGAATTTGGACCTATGCCATGTGTGCAATCTCATCTCCATATTTTTGGGTTATTATGTTCCCTCATGAAGGGAATATAGTGGATTTTGATCAACTATCTTATACCCAGAAAAATCATATAGACACATTGGAATCGAATGTTCCACTGATTGGTCAGATGCACCCAAAGAATGAGAGTTTAGGATTTGGGATGTATGCCACACTTATGGGCACCTTTGATTTTCCTTCTCCTATAAGCTATATCAGAAGAAATAGTGTAGGGAAGAACTTCAATACATCTGGATAGGTTTCTTTGATTTCAGATCATACCGACCCATGGATTCTACCCTCACAAGTTGAACATAACGTGCCCCTATTTGCAGAAGAATTGGCTTACCAAGCTATATATGATGCTATTGTTGATTTCATCTCGACTCCTTTCATATCAAAGGAGTCAGGTGAAGCCTATTTGTGTGCATGGGCAGTAAAATCAATATACTCTTAAGACTACTTATACATGGTTTTACCATTAGCTGATTCCATCTTGGAAGCTATGATAGGAACTAAGAAAACTTATGAAGATTTACATCACAATTCTTATTTTCTTCCAGAAGTGAGCAGAATAGAGAATTCAGAGTTTCACGTGAGACTGATTGAAAGTGTTGATCATCCTCTGAACCTGCTACCCAAATAAGGAGTGATTGCTGAGGGGAACATGACGAACATTCATGAGACCAGACCGATTAACATTTCCACCAAAACAAGTGTTGTGGAAAATGTTTACATTGGAGCAAACTCTTCTCCTAAAGAGATTTCCATTTACACAGGCCTTTTCAAGGAAGTCCATGAAATATTTTCCTGGTCATACGAGGATATTTCAGTTATAGACCCATATATTATTGAACATGAAATAAAGAATTATCCCAACGTTAAACCTGTTCGAAAAAAACTATGTCCTGTTAACTCTCAGAAGGCAGCAACCCTTAAAGACGAAGTCAAAAATTTGTTGAAAGTTGGGTTCATATCCCCTATCTTGTTGATGGCATGGGTATCTAATCCAGTCCTGGTAGATAAGAAACAAGGAACTATACGCATTTGTACAAATTCAGATATTTAAATAAAGAGTATCATAAAGACAACCACTCTACACCATTGATTGATCATACAATTGATGCGTGTGCATGTAGTGAAGTATTTTCCTTTCTAGATGGTTTTTCGGGATATAACTAGATCGAAATCAAACCTAAATAATAGAATAAGACCACTTTTATTTGTCCACAGGTTACTTTCGTGTATAAGAAAATTCCTTTTGGATTGAAAATTGTCGTAGCTACTTTTCAACGGGTAATGAATTTCATTTTCCATGACATTAAGCATATAGTTGAACCCTATCTAGATGATCTTCCAACACACTCTCGCAAGAGAAAAGAACGCCTGGACCATCTACGATTAGTATTTGAAAGATGTTGACTCTAGAATATTCATTTAAATCCCCATAAATGTGTATTTTGCGTCGATTCAGGATAATTATTAGGGTTTATTATGTCCAATAAAGGCATAAGGGTCAAACCATTAAAAGTTAAGGCAATTATCAATCTGCCTTCTCCTCGAACCATTAGACAAATTCAGAGTTTATAGGGAAAATCCAATTTTCTTAGACGTTTTATAGTCAATTATGGAAATATTACTAAAGGTTCCATTTGTCTCCTTAAGAAAGACACTCCATTTTTGTGGGATGAAGCTGCACAACAGTCATTCGAGGCACTTAAAAAGGAATTATTATCATCTTCTTTGTTGTGCCCATCAGACTACACTAAATAATTTATATTGTATCTTTCCACATCAAACTCTACAGTTGGCATAGTGCTAGTTAAGGAAGATGATTAGCTCCAAGAGCATGTCATTTACTATCTCATTGAATCTTTGGAAGGGATAAAATTCATTACTCACACATTGAGAAGTTGGCATTAGCATCAGTGTACATCATTCAAAGGTTGTGTCACTATATCCTATTACGTACAACCACTATCGTGGCGGATGTAAATCCTTTCCAATATGTTTTCTCCTGACGAATAATCGGGATAAGTTCAACAATTGTATCACCATAAAGTGTTTGACCTATATTTTCAATCCGTCAAGTCCAAAAAGTACTTGGTGTTTGTGGAGGTTATATATGATTTCACTAGTGACAAAAACACTGTGATGGAAGATGAATCACTCCCTAATGAACACACCTTCTTAATATCAACCTTGGATCCTTGATATGGAGATATTTTGATATATCTTCAAACTCTGAAGTGTCCCACGACCTCCCCATGATAAGAGTGATGGAAGCTATGAATTAACGTGAAACACTACATCATCTTCATCGATACGTTATATATAAGAGGGGTAGAATCAATATTGTGTCGATGTCTTAATCATGAAGAGGAAGAGTTAGTCCTAAATGATTCCCATGACGGAGCATCAGGGGGTCATTTATCTGGGTTAGCAATGACCTAGAAGATCTTGCGTGTTGGTTATTTTTTTCCCACAATATTTAAATATTGTGTGGAAGTTGTTAAGCATTGTCATCCATGTCTGCTTTATCCCAAAAAGATGTGGTCATATCCCGCTCCACTTTTCCCCATCATTGCGATAGGACCCTTCAATAAGTGGCGCATGGAATTCATGACATGTAACCCAATTTTGACTGGGGGTATAAGTATATCATTGCCGCTCTAGAATACTTCACTAAGTGAATATAGGTAATGCCTACCTTAAAATTCAATGGTGAGACTACAACTTATTTCAAATTTAACCATATTATAGCCAAATTCGGTATTCTGAAATAGATTGTCACTAATCATGGCAATCATTTCCAGAATAAGATGATGAACGAATTAACAACTATGTTTAGTTTCAAACAAAATCACTCATATTCATTCTATCCACAAGGGAATGGACAAGTAGAGGCTATTAATAAGACTTTGAAAACCATTCTTAAGTGGACCATTAATGTTAGTAGGTCCAAATGGCACATCATGCTTTATCCAATGCTTTGGGAATACTGAACCACAGTTAAGATCGCTGTAGGTTTTTCACCATTCCAACTTGTTCATGGGGTGGAGGTGATCACATCGATTGAATGTGACATTTCATCATTGAAACTTGTGATACAATTGATAACCGAGCCTTCTTCTCTAGAAGATATTTTCCTGCATTTAGAACATCTAAATGAAAAATGCAGAGATGTGCTTACAACAAATGAGGAAGACAAGAAATGGGTGAAGAGACAATCTAATAAATTAGTTAAACCTAGTATTTTATCCGAGGAAGATATTGTTTTAATCTACGACCAAGACAAGGAACCCTTGGGGGCAGGGAAATTTATGTCCATATGGCTTCAATCATACCTTGTATCTAAGGTATTGAATAAGGGAGCATATGAATGAATATACTAGGATGGGAATAAGATTCCAGAGACTCGAAACCCTCTACCTAAAAATTTATTATGCCTAGTCTACATGTTTTTTCTTTTATATTTGTACAATTTTGTAAATTGTCATGTTTTTACTATTTCTTATGTAAATTTGGTTTCGTTTTAGATGTCTATGAATATATTCTTAGGATTTGATGATGGTGCAAGCTATCACAATTGCAATCTTGTCTCATCTGCTTGGGTTATTTATTCACCCACAGTACAACTAGTTTCCTTGGGAGGTGCTTGTTTAGGCCTTGCCACTAACAACATACCTAAATATAGGGTTGTCATTGAGTTTCTATGATATGCTACTTCACATGGTATCTCATGTATTGGGGTTAGAATCGACTCACAATTAGTTGTATCTCAACTTAATGGTGTTTACCGAGGAATATGTCTTTTCTTCGTCAATTTTTAAGAATTAGGTTGAAAGAAATTTTGATTACATTACATACAATAATATTTCAAGAACTCAAAAATCATTAATTGATGCATATGGAAATTATATTCTCAATTGGAATTTGTCTCATACACTGTAAAAAATAATCAGACATAAACACATGTAAATACAAGTCCCCATATGTATATATGTATAAAATAGGTCCATAACATCGAGTCTAGATCCACATATTCAGTCATAAGTACATAAAAAAATACAAAATTGGGATTACAATCCCTCATGATGTTAAAACCCTATGCAGAGTTTGGATCCTCAGCCGCCTCTTCTACTACTTATCGGTAACAAAGGACAGCTCTAGGCACCTTCCAAATCAACCTTAACCTTGCAGGGGGCACCCCCACTACATGCTCCTGCATTTCCATCAATATCCTATCCATCTGGAGGGTAAGAACGTTGAGAGTTATTCTAGCCATTTTTCTCTCAATAGTCCTAAGTATGGCATAAGCTCCAACCCCTTGGTAGGTTGTACAAAAGTACTTGTATGCCCATCCAACCCTACCGATCCAATATATTTATCAAACATTATGACTAGATTTAGATTCGTAAGATATGCATATGTGTACATACTTATTTACAATTTTTTTCATAAAAACTAAATATATGAAAAAAAAACACACCCATCTCTCCCCATGCTTCACTAGGAGGAAGCATGAGCTCGGGATCACCTCAAAATTCTAGTCCTATGTAAGGAAGTTACTCAATAGTTGGCACCTTCTGACTCCACCATGAGTGAAAGTCATCATCATAGCCACCTCTGATATCCCCACCACCTTGTCTCACTAGGACATCACCCCACCTAGTAATCCTAGGCTCACATGGATGAGAATGCAGGAGAGTCGTATTCATTCTTAAAGATGGAAGACTCTCAAAGGAGAAGGTGGTCAAGATACTCATATATCCAAAGTTCTTAATTTTTCCCAATTTATAGTCATTGAGATACTTTTTCAAGTTAATGACAAGGCCTAAACAACAATAAAAACCACATTTCGCAAAAATTTTACACCTAGGTGCATGTGGTTACGAGTGGCCAAATGCAATGATGATACATTGACAACTCATATAATAGTGATCATAATAACCTTAAGTGGAAATATTTCAATCTTCCTAGTGGGAACTTGAGTGCCCGTTTTTGGTTCTCCAGGAACATAGTAAGTGTTTACGTAATCTTGTATACTCAATGGATCACCACCATGGTCAAAACCACTCAAATTCATGGCTACCCCATGACATGACAAACTTGTGATGAAATATATATCTTCTGCAGTGATCTCCAATACATCACCTTGAATATCAAACACACCTTGGTCAAGATCCCAGTATCTCACCAATGTTTATAATAATCTTGGTTGAGCACGCATGTTGTCTGTGCAGAAAAATTTGAGCAACTTGCATCGACGAAAAGAATTTAAGGTCAACAGGTCACACATGGATTCTCGGTCTAAGTCCTCATGCTCTCGTTCACGCCACTCAAGCACCATCTCTATAAATTTCCAAGTATTTTGGGTCAATAACTATTTTTTATGCCCATCCCGCGGCATACACATGTGCAACGTTAGGAAATATGTGTACCATACGTGGGTAGTAGCCTAGAAAGTCGTGTTTTTTTCATGAATATAGGATTTCAGAAGTTACTACCAGTGTATACCATTTTGCATATTTTATAACGCATCAAAACATAATAAATTGTAGGTAAAACATGAAATAAATGGCATGAAAATGAAGAGGAGAGAGAGAAGATCTACCTGCAACTTGCGGTTCTGAAAATAGTCCACTTCATCGATCAGATCAAGCAAATGAAGATATAGGTCTCCTTTTCTTCAGTCTAAGGTAAAAATGCGAATAACTTAGTTTTTTAATAAAAGTTACTATTTATGGTAAAATATTTCAAATTTTTACCCGCTTTATATAGTTTTTTTTCTTCTTTGAACCCTATAACTAATGTTGTTTGATTTTTTTACTATATTTGGATGACTAAAGGATTTTCCAGGTTCTTTTAACACTTTTGGATGAAAATCGCATATTATGTCATGGTTAGGATAGGATATTGTCATACTACACATTGCATCTATACTTTATCCCATTTCAGCCGTAGGATCTCCTTTTCTACATGGACCATGATTTCTATCTTCCTAGTACTATTCAATGTTCATTGTTCTTCCATGGACTAGAGCCTACCTAATATGATTCACCTTAATTATAGCCTTTACTATCATTTTGGTTCCCATGCTGCATGTTGCTAGGTCGCATGATCCTCCTTTAGTTTCCATTACATGTGAAAAGGTGATCCTTGTACTCTTTATTTTTGTTGACTACCTTCTTTATCAGAGTCCTGTCACATGTAGTTAACGTTTTAGATCTGGTTTGAATCCTTAAACACAACCAGATTGCTGAGTTTACTTGCTCTTTCAAAATTGTTAAAGGAATTGAAAGATCATCCACATCGATATAAGTTAAACCCTTTTATGGACCAATGTGGATTAGTTACGAAAAATGAATACTCTAGTTGATTGTGGCTAGAAGAGTATTTCCAAGTATAGGTTTATGTATTTTCGGGCCTGGGAGGCTAAATTTACAAAAAAGGAACTTGTTTGAGATTATTTTATCTTTTTTCATGCTCTGGTTTAAACCATGAAAAATATTCCAATAAGTGATTATTCCATTGTCATGCTCGTTAAAACATCAATACAAAAGCATCAAGTTTAATGTTGGTTTCCTCATACTTGTAAATAAATGGAACACCATGAGTGATATTGCCTTCCTTCACACTCGTTAAACTAAGGATTTATGCTTGCTCTCGAAGGAGTGTCGGTATAGTGATAGTTTACCCCTTTTTTAGACCTTGTCGACTAACTACAAAAGAGGAATACCTTAGTTCTCCTGAACTAATAGAGTTCTCCTTTGGATTGTTTTATAGTTTTTCGGAATTACGACACTAAATTTATGAAAAATCCCCCCCTAGAGTTCCCTTTGTTGTTTTTAGACTCTCAAAATATGAAAAATCCATCGACCACTTACGGATTCGAGCTCATAAAATCCACGGATCAAGGATTTATCAAGCATTATTCTATCTCTTCTTCAAGCTTGCTCAACAATGAAGAAGGTCCTGATTTTTCTTTCTTGGACTCGTTAAACCTTTACAAGAAAGGAAGGAAGGAAATACTCTCTATAAGTTGTAAGTTGTTTGGAAACAAGTCAACTTATCTCCTTGAATAAAGCACTTGTCTTGGTCTTCCAACAGTCAGGTCCTAGTTTTGGATTTTCAGTTTCAACTTGTACTCCAAGTCACTACCCCTCCAATTGATCACTTGTTCCAAGTATATGGAGAATCTGCTCATGTATACTACATTGTTGATCTTTCTAGTTATTTCTCTTGTGTCTAAAGATTCCTTGAGTTACTTTTGTGTCATGCCCATTGTTCAAGGATCCTTAACCTCAGTTATTCATTTACCTTGATCCTCTTTTGACCATCTATGAGTTTGATCTATGCAATTATATCTCATCCAATCTACCATTTTACTCATGTGACATATTGAAAGATTCAACAATGCCTTCCTTCTCACAAATGAATTTCTATTAGTACCAGCTAATGTTACTTCGAGATGAATACCTAGAGTTTTGGATAATACCTCAGGTATCACTTTCCATCTTGGTGGTTTCCTTTGGATTAGTTATTGGTACACCTACTTAATCAATATTCTGATGGGATCCTCCATGTTCGACTTCAGCTACTTTATTCACATGGTCACGATTCATACTCTTTTTATTTTGGACGAATACCTTGGGGTTTCAGCTTATAAAACATAAGTTGCACAAGGTTGTTCCATACTCTATGATACAACTCCAGTTTGAAGATATTATTATACTCATGTGGTTGATCCACTTTGTAAAATCATTTGTGGCCTCGTAGTCCATATCAAATGATGTACATGTATCTTGTAAAGGATATAGTGTTCCATATTATTGAACATGGCATCCTTAGTGATGATATTGTTAAATAACCTCTATTTTTTTTGTTTTAGGTACTTCTTTATAGCCTGGACTATAGATCCTCTTGGTTCCTTCTCTTCCTGATTATAATGTATTTCATTCATCCTTCCCCTATGAGCTGACACATTAGGGGGCGTCTGTTATACCTCAAAATGACACTTCTCCATTTGAGTTATGACACTCAATGTGTCGTCACAAAAAAAGACAAGATTGATTGAAGAGCCTTATGGCTACAGGAGTTTTTGGCTGAAATCACATGATGCTTCTTCTAGTGATAACACCCTTTTTCTATGAGTTTTCAAAATATACACAACTTTCCCATTGATAACCCGCATGTTATATGCAACTTATCCACATTCAACCTGTGTATTTACCTTAAAAGTTGCATACGTGAATTTCCTTGAGGAAACTCACATGTCATACATAGGTTTCTCTTGTTGCACTCACTTATTCCTTGAAAAGTTGTTAAAAATAAAACCTAATTATTTATGAGGTGGTTGGGGAAGATATGGAAACCACCCCACCTTCCTTAACTACCCTAACCTCATAAATCTTCCTCCCAATCGACAATAAAAAGAGGAGAGGGGCTGGAGGAAAGGATGAACATCCTTGGGGTAGAGTTATGTTGGAGTATTTCTTCTAGAGGAGAGAAGCAAGAGGGCTCAAAACCAGGTTTCAAGAATATCGGGAAAGACTGAGGTGAATGTAATTTGTTTCGAGCTTCTATGAATAAAAATACCTATTTCCTTCCAAACTGTGCTCTGTAATGTTCAGTTATTAATGATTTATAATATTGATTATGCTTTTTCTTTGGGTTTTAATCTTGTTATATGTTTATATCTCTTATTTTGTAATATTTGAAAGTGCTTTGAGAAGTGTAGTTTACGTTTTGCAGGAATTAGAGCAGCAGATCAAAGGATTACTTTGGGAGAAGCGAAAGCTAGGATCAACCTTCAAAATAAGGTATGTGTATTCTATCCACTGAACTTGGTCTACTCTTTGATAATATACAAGTTTGATTTGTGTCCAAATGCACCTTATTATATTCTATCTGTAAACTTAGTATGTTGGTGATATTGTACCCTAGTCATAGGATAAATTCCCTAACAACGCCTACAACTCTTAAGAACTCAAGGAGGTGCTCATAATATAAACCCAAAATAAGGCATGACCAGTGGCTCCATGAAACCCTCTATTTATCTCATGCCCAATGGAGGTGGGAAGTAAATTCTCCACTGCCTCCATAGAGATAACCTTTTATAGTGTTCCATTTACCCTTTAACTAATTCATTAATGAACATAATTTGTGAGCATGAAAACCCGGTTTCATTCACAAATAATTGGGACCCAAAAAACCACCACCGCTATTTGTTTACTTTCCCTCAAGTTAACTCAAAGTGACTAAGAACACATGGAATCACATTTTCATACATACAACAACTTCATATTTCCACTACCTCATCACTTTGGCACATCCTCCCCAAACTTCAACATGATGTCCTCAAACTCATTATCATATCCCCATGTTGGAAATGTATACAGTGGATCTCCTTATGGACATAAAACCATATTACTGAAATGCCTCAGTTACTATTCTAGGAAACCACCAATTATAATAGGATGGTTGAACTTGACCAACTACATGTCGAGACATGAACACCACATATGCCTTCATCAAAAGAAATTGATAATCGATCTCGCCATAGCATGATCATTGCAACACATCACCATCCTCCTCCATCACCTCAAATGATTTCATGTGGTAGTGAGCCCTTATGTTCTACCTTCCCACCCATAGCATCTAAAAAATATCTCATCCTCACAAATCCCCATACACTCACCTATGACATCCACAAACTATTACACTATCTCCTTCTAAGTGCAACCCTTTGTTGGTGCGCTCACAATCCTCCATTATTGCCCACCTTCTTAACTGAGTTGCATGAATAACACTATCTCTATGTACTCGTATTTGTTAACTTGATGCTAAAAAATTGATATCCATGAACTCTATCCACAAAAAACCAAAACAAGTCATTCCACCAATAAGGTAGCGCAACCACCATGGTGATCAAGCCTGATAATTACACTCAGTAACAATCATCCCAAGATAAAATAAATATATAAATAGATCGTACTAGAAGTAAGATGCACCTGATTTATCACAACCCTCATAAATAATTACATCATCCTACTAAATCCATCTCACTACAAATCCTTGGTAATATAGCAATATATTTCAATACTACACCAACACTTATTCAAATTTATAATGGAACTTAATGGGAAAATATGGTTGGGATCCCACCATGCAAGCTTGATCCACAACCCTTCCACGACATGTCAAATTTCATCATGGAAATTTTCATAAATGATTAAACTGCATCATAAATAAAATGCAAAGGGAAATAAATGAATTTTCACAACTCAAGTGAGAAACTCTAAGTCAGTAGCCTTCATTCATTTCATAATTAGTACCATTTTTTGCAATTTCCCATAATATTTCCACAACTTCTCAATGCAAATCTAACTCATGCATATAGGAATAAGCATCAAAGGTATTCCACAATTATTCTACAACTACCCATAGAATTTCCACAACCGTGCACAATTACTCAATTCATATCTCATGCATGTATGCAGGAGTAGATATGCCAAGAATGGTTTCAGAGTCGTCCATATTCATTCCACAATCAATGATGTATTTTATACAACTAAATTGGTGCAATAGGGTCAAGTTGTATCCAAAACAACAATCCCGCAATCCAATTATATTTTTTATACAAAGGCCTGCCATCTCTCTCAAAGGAAACTTCCAACATTGTTATCCCTCTTTGAACATTTGTAGAACATCATGAGTGTACTAATTCCCGTGATAACCTAATTATATTTTCAAGTATGTTGTCTATAAATTTTCATAGATTGGATCCTTCTCCAACAAATTCATGCTCACAGTTAGAAATATGCTTGCATCAATCCATGGGATATTGTCACTTGATGATCCCATGTAATATAGAAAGTTGTTATTATTTCTTAGCATGTTTCCTTGGGCTAAAACCAATTTGTTTTTTTTTTTTTGGCTGAAAATATGGTGATGGAACCTGTTGCAACTGTAACATTTTCCCAAAATTCAAAAAATTTCGGGACCCTCCTTTTATTTTGTTTTTGCTCAGCTCCTTGGTTTTGTTTGATGTTTGCTCAAGAAATACTTTTATGCCAATGTTGTTTTATGGTTTGCATTGATTTTTTCCCTACCGTCGGAAGTGTTTGAGACTATGAGTAGGAAATGCAGTTAACTGTGCACCTGCTGTTGCGGAGAATCAACAAGACATCAGGTCCGATCCAAAGGTTATTGGTCTCCGATGCACTTCATTTTTTTTCTTAATCGGTGGCTTTTTGGAATATCATCGGAACGTCTTGTCTCTACGGTTTCCACTGTTGTAGATGATGTATTGCGAAGTTCCCCGATGGTTGTATTAACCTCTTCCTACTCCCACCATTTTGATTCACAATTCCTTAGTCTTTTCAGCTTTCGCCATTGCGGCTCTCGAAAGAACTATTCTTCCGATATGGTTTGATTTATGTTTTCTGCTTGGATGATATTTTTCGCTTAAGTCATGTTGATTTTACCTTCGATGTTGATTGGTCTGCGGAACTCAGTGTCTTTATGGTTTTCAGTGTTGCAGCTCTTCAACCAACTATTGGTCCGAGGCCTTGGTCTGGTGAAATCCGATGCGAGGTTTTATTTGTTTCTCTTGCCGATGCTATTATGGGTCTCATAGTCGTTTCATCATCCGCCGTTGCGGAGATGCTGCTGACAGGATCACCGATCCCGTAGTTGTTTTGCCGCCCGATGGTCTTATTTTTCCCGTCGATTATTTGTTGACCGGGATGTATATATTGGGGTCTTAGGTTTATTATTTTTTATTGTTATTTTTGTGAATTTCCCGTGCTGTCGTTATCATTTCGAGTGGAACACTGTACTCACTGTCGGTACCTCTCTCCTAGGTGGCTCTGCCATAGAGGTTTGCGGATTTTTCTCGACCAGTCACACAGCGCATTTCCAGGTAGGCCTTTAGTCCTGTTCTACCATTTCCATTTGAATGGTTGAGCTGAGTTTGTCGCCCTTGGTTAATTCCCACCTCTACGGTTAGTGGATACCTAGTTTTTCATTTTAGTGCATACATATAATCTATGTATATGGTATGGCTGCCCAGTGGGGGGTTTTTGGTTTGCTTAATGATTAGATTCACAGCCGTTATGAGTTTGCGACCCGCACCCGAATGCTTGGGAAACCAGTGTAGATGGGTCTTACGCTATCTGCACCAGTTTCCCCCAGTTTGTGTATGGCCATCTGGGGAGGGTAGTGCCCTGTTAGTCGCAGGAGGAGGGCATTTCCTTGTTTATTTCGAAGATACCGAGGTTTTGGTTCCCCAATATCGTTGCTCGCATTTCTTGTGGACCAGGGTTTCATTTTTGAGGTTACGCTCACCTACGATGAGATTGTTAATGGGACGGGTTAGTTCATAGTGCCGAGGGGGTGATTTGAGGCTGTTTTTCCTTGACAGGGGGAGGGGGATTTTCTTCATTTAGAGAGCCCATGATATTTTGAGTCGATTCCACAAATTTTAGTCATGAGCTGGTTTTAGTTTTTTTGGCGGATTGGTTTGTGCAGGAACATTTGGTATTTGAATATTGTTTATTTATTTTTCATAGCTGCAATCATGAATAGCCTAAATGAGGTAAAATGCTCATACAGTTTGTCTCCATTCTTTGAATATTATTTAGGAATGGCTCAACAAAACCTAAAGGATTTTGTGTATGACAGGGAAATTCTTCAGATTTCAAGATGTCTAAATGGCAGAAGAAGGCTCCTATAGTAGAGGAGGAACCTGAGGTTGAAATTGTCACCAAGGTTGAGTACACTTACAAAGATACCAAATGCATAGTGGGTGTGGAACTTGAATATAAATGGGGGGTATTCTACATACTAATAACACATCGGGAGGTACCTGACACAAGTTTTGAGGAGGAAACCATATATGAAAATATAGAGAGATCTGCGTTGATGAGAGTTGCTACCAGACCTGAGCTTTTCCCGTGCTCAGAGGTGATTGGATGGATTCTTCCCAGGGAAGATGTAACCACCATGATTTTTTCCAACGTTGGTGAACAGGGTTATGTTGCTTAGCTCTGGGTAAGTATCACTAGCCTACCACTTACCGGAGGCCCGGGTATACTTGACTGAAGACTGGCTAAAGACAATTAATCTGGACCTAGTTGAGACACTGAAAAGAATGCTGGTACCTGGCAAGAGTTTCAGGACTAGGCCATCAGGGGAATATGATACTGCCACCCTAAGGACCCCTTACAGGTTCATTTCCTTAATGTTGAACATGATTTTCGGGAGAGCCCACGGTAAAATTTTTAAGTTGGGGTGGGTGCCTATTATCTTCTATGTTGCAACCCAAGGGACAGTGTTCAACTGGGAGAACATTGTATCAAACAACCTCTCGGCCTGTATTGCTTCAACATTAGGAGGGGTGTCCCAGAAGAAATCAGAGTTCTACATGAGCTCTACACTGATTGATTGCATACTATGCAACCAACCCTTCCCAAACCTGAGGTGTATTTGAGACCGAGAGAGAACACCAATATACTCAGCCTATAAGCCACTGTGGGCACATAAGTACCACAATCACTGTAGATAAGTGTATGAACACTTCATTATGCCATTATATACATTGATTTTCTTAAAAGAGTGCAACTACATGTCGGAGGAAGCATTGCAAGTTATTGAAGAATATGCGGATTACTACTTAACGGAGGATGGATTGTATATCAGAATGTATGGATGCTCCAGAACACCTTCACTACTGCCAAAATATGCCACTGATTATGTGGTACACAAAGAGGCAGTTAGGTAGGTCTTCTTAGATGGCACGGGGAGTTTTTTATTTGAACATAAGAAGGCAATTTATCCTCCCTTACCATTCAAGTTGGGAAGCTATAAGTTCACAAGAGTTAAGAAAGCCGATGAATTTGTAGAAGAATTGGGGAAATTCCATTTTGAGGAAATAAATTTCCACAGGAATGATTCTTGGAATAAAGTGGTAGAGCACTGCAAGGAGGAAAATGTACATTTTGAGTACACAAGCCACTGGGACAAAGATGAATCCATTTTTTTGAAGTGCAGAAAACATAACTGCATTAAGAAGAAGATTTAAAAAGAAAATCACCACTAAAGGTGAGAAAGGATAAGATGAACAAAAAAAAGAGGAGGAAGAGGAAGCTAGAAAAAGGGATGAAGATGCTAGGAGGCTAGCATAGGAAGCTGAAAGCTGGCTCAAAAGTGAGGAGGAAGAAAAGAGAAAAGCTGAACAAGAAGCAGCTAGAAAGGCAGAAGAAGTTGCCAGGAGTGAAGAAGAAGAAAGGAAAAGGAAAATGGATGAGGAACTAAGGAAGCAAGAAGCAGAAAGATTAAAATTAACAGGGTCCGTGACAGAGCAATCAACGTCCGATCCTGTAGACATTCAGGCTCAAGACCTGGGTAATCCTGAACCTCAAGAACCTGAGGCAACTGCTAGTATCACATTGGGACAGGCTGTTGTTCCTACCCTAAGACTAATCCCTTTCGAGCAGAAGAAAGGGGAAGAGGTGCCGGACTTCAACACTATTTTTTACGACAAGGAAATGAAAAAGGATCGTTAAGAGGACCGAGAGGAAAGTCGTGACAGGGGGGCAGTCAGGGAAAATGATCAATGATACAACCATGGTGTATGGGACAGATAAGAACCCCAGATTTACTATTCGAGCAGGAGCAACATTGATCCATGCTTCTGAGGACAATGTGGATCGGATAATGACTGACCTGGAACAGTCAAATAAATCTGCTACCCAATTAAAAGATACGCTAAGAAAGGAGAGAGAGGAAAGTAGTAGATTGAAAAGAAAGTTTGAAGACACGCAACATGAAATAAATTCTTCAAAAGCAGAGCTCCAGTTCCTCCAAGTAGAGAAGATATCTCTGGAGCTTTCCCAAGAAAGTATAGAAAAGTTGCAGCAAGAATTTCAGGAGCTAAGGGCAGAAAAAGATGAGTTGAAGACGGTATGTGAGAGTCTTCAGATAGAAAAATATCAGCTACTAGGTAAGATAGGGGAGTTGGAGTTACATAAAGCTACCTTGGAGGAGTCTGAGAGGCAATCTCAGGTGTAGACTGCAGAGCTTAAAGAACATGTTACTTCATTAACAATATCTCTAGAAGAGGCTAGGGAACATCAAGTCAACCTTCATCCTTTCAAGGAGCATGTTCTAGCACAAAGGAGCAAGACGCACTAGCTGCAAGTAGCCATAGAAGAAGAGAGGTACAAGATCTTGCAGGTAGACAATAGACTAGAAGAAATTTTGGAAACCTCTTCATATTTTGTGGACATATCGTAGGACATCTTAGAGGTCCTAACGGGAAGAATGGAAAGATTAGAGGTCAATGAGGAAATCCCTACTGACCTGCCAACAAAAGATCAACAAGGCCTGAGACAAGACTATGATTTATTGGAATTTTCCATAAACACAGCCGAAGAATTTAAGAAGGCTGTAAGGAAGACAAAGGGAGCTTGTGCAAAGTTCTGCAGGAGACTTTTGATTACTTATAATCGTTGCCAGGTTGATGCTGAACAGAGAATGGACACCTTTCCGGACCACAAACTGTTTTTGGAGATGTTGCAAAGTAGATATCAAGGAGATGAACAAAGGATTCAACACATCAAAGCCCTAGATGAGCAGACCTTGAGAAACGAGGTAGCTCATTCTGTGGTTAGTGTACAGTTGCTAGAGGATCAACTTCACCTGAGCTCAGCTAGGATCAAAGCAATAAGAAATCAGGCTGCTAAATTTGAAATCAATATTCATTTTTTAGAACCTTCTGAGTTTGAGAGTATTGCCTCGGAAGCTTCAACATGGAAGAAGTTCTTGAATAGTCAAGAGAGACCCTCCTCATAAGTGCTTCATTTATTTGTTTTATTGTAACATATTGTAAACTCTATGAGCACTTAATGTAAGAAAAGTTTGGGAGGTAAAGCGTTGGGGAAACCCAAGAGTCATTTGTGGGCAGCCCAACAGTTTTTATTTTTGTATAAATGTAGAAGAATTAGATAGGAGAAGGGGATTTTTCCCCAGAGAAACTTGTGAACTACTTGTTGTAAGAGGAACTACTTCGTTTTGCAATAATAAATTACAAATTTTTTCCTGTTGGAGAAAGTGTTGTGTGGAATTTTTAAATGTGATGAAATGAACAATGTTGAAGGGGAACTATTTCATTTTTAGCTGTGTTTCATTAACTGTGAGAGCATTCTAATTTTCTGAACCTATGTTCTTATTTGAATGTTCTCTGGTTTGTTCTGTGATAATTTCCACTATGAGTAATGAATGTTTTAATAGTTGACGATCTATCTTGTCGTGTATATATTTATCCATGTTTATGTGTTTTGATTCTAAGAACAACTATCTGTGATTTATCTTAACATATGAACAATATAACATTACTCATGAACTGATAATCTTGCTCCCTAGGCACAACTTAGTTAGTGTTGTTTTTTCTAGTTGTGTGTGATTTAGATACAAGAGAGTCTAAGACGAGAGGTAAGAACCCGTGCATCACATTGTGACCACTCCTTGCATTCTTTATCAATCTACATCTTAGATAGGCACTTGCATATCATACTTAAAGTCAAAAAATGCAAAAATATACATGGTGGGCCAGGCCACAACCGGTAAAACCCTTTGTTTTTGTTACTTGACCTACGATAGTCGGACCACAAATTGGACGGATTCCCTACACCAAACAATCATGGGCTAGTTGGGAACATTGACTGGGGAGAATCCCTTGCTGTTGTTGCCTGCGAATTTCCAGGCCTCAACAGAACCATAAGATTAAGAAATACATGTGTCTTGTAGGCCAGGATATGATACAAAGTATTTATAAAAGAGATATAGGACTACATATAGGTTTAAGTGGGATCATATTGTTCTTGCAATTATCAATGAATTTTTATCAATAATGTTGGTGTCTTGTTGAATGCATCACTCCGGATTTTGGTTAAATATTTATGAAGTTCAATCCTAATTATATTTTCATGTATGTTGTCTATACCTTTTAACAGATTGGATCCTTATCCAACAACTTCATGCTCACAGTTAGAAATATGCTTGCATCAATCCATGGGATATTGTCACTCGATGATCCAATGTAATATAGAAAGTTGTTATTATTTCTCAACATGTTTCCTTGGGCCAAAACCAATTTGTTTTATTATTATTATGAAAATATGGGATGGAAACCATAAGATTAAGAAATACATTTGTCTTGTAGGCCAGGAGATGATACAAAGTATTTATAAAAGAGCTACAGGACTACATATAGGTTTAAGTGGGGTCATATTGGTCTTGCAATTCTCAATGAATTTTTATCAATAACGTTGGTGTCTTGTAGAATGCATCACTCCGGATTTTGGTTAAATATTTTGAAGTTCAATCCTTTGTGTTATTTAGGTATACAGATACACATACAACTTCATGTTTCTATAAATGGTATAGGTACCATGCTCCCTATACTTGCAGGAAAACTTTGCCCTCCAATATAAACACATTCTGTCCAGAATGGATGCAATAATTTTTTTGAACCCCACAAGTTTCCATAACCTAGAATATGTGACCATATTTCAATGACTCTAAATACTGATACACCATCGCCAATATACATTACACTATTAAATTGATATAATCAAATATATTACAATGGTAACCTCAAGAAGGAAAATTGTGCAAGATCCCATAGATAGATCTATGGATTCAAAACCATTGTATCGATACACTGATTCCTTGAAAAAAATCTCTCAGTTTCCTAGCCATTGTCAGATATGTGTGGAACAACTCTTGAAATCAACTTTTGAAATCTATATTTGAACACCCATTATTCCCCACAAATGAGGTATTAATCACAAAGTGGAACACATGTTTCTCATACAATTATGTAACATAACGACATAATGGTGGCACGATGGCACACACATACACATGCACCCCATATCCAGTGATCCTACTTGGGAATCATTTAAATATACGATTTACAACTCTAGATTGCATTGATAGTGTAACCAAATATTTTAGTAGTTTAATCAAAACACCTAGGGACATGACTACTAGAAAATCGCTTCTTTGATGGCTAAAGCATATATGAGAAAACATTTACTTTATTGAAATCGAGAAGCTAGATCTGAATGGTGGAGTGTAGAAATAAACTAATCACCCTAAAAAATTTGCGCACCATAGAGACCAAAATATTGCTTAACGTAGGTTTGTGACAATCTCCTCCCCGTGATGTTGGTTCCACCCATCCCCAGAGGGAAGAACACAGATCACCTTTCCAACTAGTGCAAATTGTTGGAACTTTCTCATGGCCAACATTTTATTAACAAAAAAAAACCCTACACTAAATCAATGGTAAACTGCATTAAAAAAACAACATTCATTTTTCCATAGCTAAAGAAAGGCTTTTTGCAGCTACAATACACACAATAAAACCAAGATAAAATATAATAGCGCAAAATAATTGGAAATAATCTCAAATATTGTTTTGTTTTATTCACAACTCGAGAGCTAATACATAAGCCTCCCTTTCCCATGGTAGGAAAGGGAGCCATTGAACTTACTCCATTGACGTAGGAAAGGGAGTTTCTAGGAAAGGGAGTTGTTGAACTTACTCCCTTGACATAGGCAAAGGATTTGTTGATGTTACTCACTTGATGTATACAATGCACCCACAAGTATTAAGAACTCATAGATGTACTTACAAGATAAACCCAAAATAAGACATGTCTAGTGAATCTATGAGACCTCCATAAAATTCAATTTTTACATTTTTCCATTTACCCTTAACTAATTCATTAATTACCATAATTTATGAGCATAATAACTTGATTGCATTCACACAAAAATAGGACCAACAATGTGCATATGTGCTTGTTTTATATTTGTTTTATTGATCAAACTCTACTTAGTTTAACATTTGGTATTAGAGATAAATAGACTTGGACTCTCTAGAGAATGTGGTATGATGTCATGAGACATGGAGTTGTAGCATTGAATATTTCTATTTATTTGAGAAGCATGTGTAAAGGAAATAAATAAAAAAATCCATTAAAAAAGATAGTTGTAAAGGAATGACATTGTTGTATATTTGCACATCACATGTTAAGATTATTGGACATGCAAGTAGAGTGAATATTTGTTGATCTTATAACTCAATTTGGATATGGAGTTGAGTGATTTTCCCCTACTTAATAATTATAGTAATAAAAGGTATTAACTCATGGAGCATGCAATTATTTGGTGAGGCTCGTGTGAATGGCCTAGTTGCACCACAATGTGATTTGAAGTCGCTACAATTGGACACATGTTTTGTGAATAGTGGATCTATATATCTACTACTTGGATATGATGAGATTAGTGGTAAACCATTTGTAATCGATAAGATATGATAATTGACAATGGATTTTCAAGACTGGAGAATGGTGTTAAGATATTAGATCTAAGGTGTTATTGCTAATTTTTGAATTGTATGAGTGGGAAAATGAAAGAATACTTGGATTTGATAAGTCCAAGGCTATGAAGAATATTCTTTGAAAGATTTATATTTCACGGAAGAGATAGTTTTCCCAAGGTTGTGGTCTACTATATATTATATGGATTTATTATTCCTTAGTGGACCTATTAATTGTTGCACTTGTGATGTTCTAACTCATAGGATATACATAGTGGTGTACGTTTTGTAGCATGAACCAGCATGATAATGTAATAAGAAAAATTACAATGGAAAACAGATAAGAGAACTGGATATGATCTCATGGAATAATAGTCATTAGTGGTATTTTTTATCTTGATACTATGCATGGATCATGGCCTGCTGCACAACAAGATGGGTGGTATTGTAGTGGTAATGAAAAGTGGTATCACATGGTAAGACATCCTTATTTATAATTAGTATTTTCCCCAGGCAGGAGATAGTGAGAATTAGTTGGTGGTATTGTTATTTTGTGGAGTTTTGACTATTAAAATGATCGAGAAAAAAAGGGAGGGGCTTGCAGTGACATGTATGATCACAAAAGTAGTGTGTTCAAATCTAGATAATTGTTCCAAAGCCACTATAAACTCTAAAGAATATCCAAGAGAAAAATGCAATTATATGTGAAAAGTGTGGATCAATAAAGTTGTGGATGGTGATTCATGTTTGGGGAACTCTTGGAATTGGATGAGAATGTATGGGAATTGGTTTCTTGTAGATTAAGGAGTTGCCATGAATTTTTTTAAAGAAGTTATAAGACATTCACTTATGTGGTAGTGGGAAAGGAATCAAAAGGATCAATGATGATGCATTCATAACACATAGATGCAAATCTGATGAAGTAGCACTCGGTTAAGAAGTGCTTAGTGCAATTCATTGTATTTGGAGCAAGCGGTAATGTATATAATGAAGTAGGCAGATGCTTCAAGAATCACATGCTCATGAATACAATTGTAAATCAATATTTATGGAGTTGTAATTTCACCACATGAAAATGTGCATATGACTATAAGACATATTTAGGCATGGGTACCTTTAGTTTGACAAATCACTAGTGTAAAGTCTATATGTATACCTAAGTGATAGGTGGGGTTGTATTCCTAGATAAATAATTGTTACACCTAAAAACTGTCACTTTGCTTAATCCCCCGAAGTTCCCTAGCCAAAGCATCTTTTGGAGGAGCTTTTGGCTCAATCCTAGGGGCTCTGGCGCACTTTTTATTTTGACATAGGGTGTCACCCTTGCCCTATGTCTTTTTACCAATGATAGGAAGCACCGTTGGCACTTGTTTCCCATTGACAAGGTCAATTGGCCCTCCCTGCCACCTTATGCTAGTGGTAAAGGAGCACCAACCCTCTAAAAATGGAAAAAAGAGAATATTTCTAGAAACTTCTAGATGAAAGTCCTCATCGAGGCTTATCCCAACTGTCGAGAATATGTGGAATTTGTACACCTAGCCTCTAGGGATGATCCCTCACCTTCCTCCCAAAATATCTCAACCCATTTGGCTCCTCTTTGGCCTATATATACAAGCTTCATGGGCCATGATATGAGAGGACCAAGAGAACACCTTTATGTTGTTGGAATCATTGTTGGTATAGGATGCTAACTGTGTGGATTTGTGAGTGAGATTTGTAGAGTTTGTAGAGTGTGTGAAAGTAATTCAAATACATTGTGAGAAAAAATCTTCAACATCAACGCTTTGGTTTTTGTTTTCTTCTCTTTTCCTGTTAATACAAATATGTTCCCCTTTCCCATGAATTATTTGTACTTGATCTGAGTTATTCATTACTTTTTTCCTTGATCATCAATATAGACTATTGAATTATCTTATTTCTTTCACTTTTGTATTTTGTTCTTTACATTATTTTGTAGGTACAACTGATTATAAGAGAATTCACAAGGCCAGGATCACCTTCACAGTGAGGTAAGAAAGCTTGGCATTCAAGTAGTTTAACAATCTAGGGAGAGGATGCATTGATGTGACTCTTTTGTTCTAGATCTGTCTCATGTAGACTAGGGAAACAATCTTTGTACGCATTGATTGAGAATTTCCGATAACACTAATTAATACTTTGAGTGGGGTAGTTATTTATACCAATTCAAATTAAAAGGGGGGGGGTGTTGGGTTTGTCTTGATTTGGTCATAAAGTAATTCATATATCTTGGGATATATCAAGGGAAGGGATGGTTTGGATGGTTCTTTTCTAACTATGGGTGTTTTCAAAGAACATAGTGACTCTCTATTAGTGGTTTGCGGGGTATATATGTATGAATTCCAACCATGGTATTTATTAAGGTTTAGGAATTGTGGTTGGATGGATATTGAGCATCGGGTAGCTAGTGGTTTATCTTATATCAAGGTAAAAGGGACAAAAGGGGTAACTAAAGGTAGAAATACATATTTTTCTCAATATGATGAACATACGCATTCAAAGGTTCAACCAAGTAAGAAATTATGTCTTGTAGGGGTGCTTATAGTGAGTTAAAACTTAGGGATTATGTCTGAATGGTTTTTTTAAGTATTAATTGTAAGGTTTTGGGAAGCCTCGTAAAAAAACTTACCCTAAAATGGTTGGTGGAGTCTCAAAATCTAGTTATTCATCTATTTCCAGAGTCAATGGGTGAAGGGATTATGTTGTCTACTGATTTGGTTAAGTATTACTTGGGTGGGAATTCATAAGTTTTGATTCTAGGGATAGGTTTGGTGGTTGAATTTATAGATATTGGAACCCTAAGGTTTTATTTTGCAATAATTCTTGGTCAATTAATTCATGTTTTGGATTGATGATTTTCTCCTAGAATTTGAGGAAGGAGCATCAATACTTTGATAGAGTCTCTTTTTGGGATAGATTTTCAACATGATTTTTCTTCGTCATGGTCATACTATTATTGGTTCTAACATAAAATGATTAATTGACATTGTTAAGATATGGGGTGATGTTATTATTGTTGATACTCTATCATATTATTATGTATCTAGATTATATGAGCATGGGTTGGTTGATCTACCTCCCATTAAGATAAGGCCCACATGGAGGAATACAAGGGTTAGTTAAGAGAGTATTTCCAAGAGGTTGGATAGATTCTTTCTATTTGAAAGTATGGTAAGAGATATTATGAGGGTTATGTAGTGGGTGGGTTATTGAGGTGATTTATACCACTTCCCCATTTTTTGGAATTGGAAGTTATAAAAAGGAAGCCACCCAATCCATTCAAATTTAACTATATTTGAATATTAGATGAGGGTTTATCTGAGGTGGTTAAGAGTTAATGGATAGCCTATAATAGGAACCTATGAGAATTTGGATCAACCCAATTTAAATACAATTTTGATGTATTGAATAAAGGTTCTTCCAATGGATTTTTTAGGCTTGGTCGTGAGTTGAGGTAAGGGTGTCCATTTTCCCGTTTATTATTTTTATAGTGGCTAAAGGAATTAGTAGAGCTATCTTGGAGGAAACATTTTTGGGATCCTTTAAATGAATAAGGATGGGTGACACCTTATATGTATCTCACTTATTATTTGTTGATTTTATTCTTATATTTTTTTGTGGTTCATATAGGGATCCCTAAATCTCAAAGTGATTTTAGACCTCTATTGTTTGGCTATAGGAATGATGGTGAATATCAACAAATACACTATCTTTTTCCTGGGGATAAATGATGAGGACAAAACCATTTTTTAATGTTCTCCCTTATAATCATATCATGATTCAATTGAGCATAAAATATATGGGATTTTTTCTCAAACCAAATGGTTATACCAAGGGAGTTTAAGTTTGCATGATATCTAAATTTGAAAGGAGATTGTGTATTTGGTGTAACAAATGCTTATCTAGGTATGGGGAGACATGTTTTGATCAAATTTGTGCTTGAGTTCATTCCAATGTATTGATTATATTTGACCTTTAATGAAGAAGTAGCATAGGCCCACATCATGTCCACACCTATAGGGATACTCTTCCTTGAGAATATACAACAATACTAATATTTAGCACTTACATATATTCAATTTTAAGTTATTTATTTAGGAATAAAAGAAACTAAATTTACAATAGGTGATTTCTAACGGGACATGAATCCTTTCCTTGACATTAATTTCAAACTTCCTCTATTTACATCGTTGGTCAAAATTAGAAGCTCCATTTTCTGTGTTGAAGCTTACTGGACATTATTAACACAAAAAAATGTCCACGTAGCTCTCTATGGTCCACACCATATTTATACATCATAATCCCATCATTATTCCCTCCATTTTTACCTTCACAATTAAATTCCACCCATATTGGTCCAAAATCATTATTCCTTCCCTCATAAATACAAGGAAGATGGGAATTGATTGCAACATAACCTCATTCTCTCAAAAAGGACCAAAAAACCCTAAAAATGAGAGTGGTTCAATAACCATGGACAAATACCATGCACTACATAAAACCATGGACCAATAACATGGGCAAAAAAATCTTGGATCATCCTATAAATACATTGTGAAGGTATCCCCACAAAAAAGGTTTTTTGAGTCACTTTTCACTATTAGACACACTCTTGTCACCTTTCTCTCGTTTTATCCACATATTTTCCGTGCCAGGTTGCATGTTGAGTGTTAGCACTGTTTTCAATTACAGATGAGAAGAGGGGCTTAAGTCCCAATGAGAAGCTTAAAAGTTTGAAGTTTTTCTAATGAGATCATGGTTTTCATTTTTTCCCATGAAACCATGGGATACAATTTAAAAAAATGGATGAAGAGATGAAAAAACGCTTAAGGTATATGTTGAAGAAGTTTGACGGTTAATATATTTCGAGTGGAGAGATCAACGGTGATCACGGGATCCGTTAGAAAAAGTTGCAAGGTGAAAGATCAAGTTGATTATCGGAAGAAAGGTTAATATTAATACTAAATATACGATGGAAATAAAGGCCAAGGAGAATCGACGGTGGATGCACAATTCGATGGGAAAAGTTGCGCACCAAAAGGAGATATAGGCAATCAACGAAAAATAAAGGTAAGGCTTAAAAGGTAGAGGTAATAAACAGATTGTGATGGAGGGACAAGCAGATCAAGGGAAGATAAGAAATTTGCTGGAGGAAGATGCACGTTAGAAAAAAAGGTCAGTGAGCAGTGGAATGTTAAAGGTAGAGGTTAAAGGGTGTCTAAGATTGACAACCTAAGATGAGCGTTGGATTAGATCTATGGTTGAAAAGAGATTTGCTATTGCAATGTGCACGGGAAATGGACTAGGAATCTCGACCCAACAGAATTTTTACCACTTTCCACTTGGCGGGTGGAGAAACATTTTGCTAGGAGAAAAGTGGTAGGAGAAACCACTCCTCCCAATTCTGACCACCAATGCGAGAATATTATAAATGAAAGGGGAATGTGTTTGAGGTCATTTTCCTTTTGTGCATTGGAGAAGAATGTGTCTCTGTGTGGACGAAGAAAATTTGGATAAATACATTTCCAACTACCAATCATCCAGGTAGGCCACGTATTAAGCCACTAGTTGTTAATTGAAATGGAGAGCAGAGGGGAAATTGAAGCACATTCCCTGGAATTTTAGATACTAGAGGAAATATTCGAAGATAGGGATGGTGATGTTTTTTATATCCTTTGTTCCAATACATAATTTGAAAGATAAATTACAGGCCTTTAAAGACTAAGGCACTGACTTGCACGGTGCCTATCAGTCCCAGTTCCATCATTTTTTCCCTGACCAAACCCTGAATTTCCCTGACTTTGTTGCTTGTTGCATGTAAAATTATTATTCCTCTGAGAGAGTGATAATGGATGCTTCTAAGACTAAAATAATTTCCCTTATAAATTCCCTTGTTATCAGATATTCCCTTTAGGTCCCGCCATCATTTACCTTGAACCAGGAAGAACTTTTTGAAGAAGACCTAATTCAACAATTCAGACTTGCCACCATTGAGGAGAAACAAATATTTTTCTCTAAATATTTTAAAAATTATGTGTCCCCTACAAATAAACCTTTTCCCCTCGATATCAACTTGTTTAATGAAGAATCCCAACTGGTCATTTCCATGTTAAATCAGTTTTTAGGTTTTGATACAGATAGATTTATCCCAGAGTTGTTACTGAGTTTGCTATTTAAAATGAGCATGAGTCAGCGAAAGTAATAGTCCCATCAGTTACCTTGTCTTAAATATGATGAAATCCTACTGAAAATATCCATTCTAAGTTGGTGAATTTCCACACAACCAGACATTTTAGATTCCAGTCCTACTTCGTTAGGATTTTTTTATTCTTCAATGAGGAAAATATGCAATTTCCAGAGATGGTGCTTATTGCAGAAATCGAAAATGATATTTTCAATTACATGAACCTTATAATGGAATATATTTACAGAGTAATGTTTCAGGATAAGATTCCTATATTTTTTCCAGAGATGTAGGAAGTATTGCAGTTTTCTCCTGACAAACGAATGGGAGACTGGTTTTTGTTGAAGGAACATACTATAATCAAGGTTTATGGTTTTTTCCATGAACCATATATCTTACCGGCATTATTAACACCTATAATTTTTTCTTAGAGTTCATTAGAAAGAAGCTAGTTGTAGAAATGAGCAATTTATATTTTTTAGGAAATCCTTTGATGTTAAATTTCCCTCGAAAATTGGACCATTTATCATCAAAAATAAGTTTGCACTTCCTGTGGTTGAAGGTCTTCTGCAGGAAATGAATTTTAGGAAGGATACTCTAGTTAATTATGACCCACATCACATTATTTCTCAGAGTAGGAAGATGAATAAGAATAAAGCATTTGAACATCAAATGGTGGAGGGATTAGCTAAAAATTAACAAAATTAACCAACTTCAAATGCTATGCAATATTTCACTAACTTACTCTTTGAAATCCTAATATATACCTTGTTGAATTCAAGGATCTTGCCTAACCTTTTCTTGGTTAGAAACGGGGGAAACAACCACTTGATTTCTGAGTTGTACTTGAGCTACTTGCTTTTTTCTGTCAATATTTGAGGATTTTTATTTACCCATGTTTTCATGTATGCATGATGCCTTTGTTTTAGAAAATAATTTCTTTCCTCTTTTCTCTATCATTTCTTGATAGAATTATATCAAACTAGTCTTATTGACTTCTTTCGTTTCTTTGAACAATATGAATCCTTGTACCTAAATCCAGCGCACACATAGCACCTTACAGTACGACAATATTTTTCTATATCTCCAGTATAGTTACATCTCAAACATTTCACTGAGATGGATTTATTTTTGTAACTAAGAGTATTAGCTTACCTAATTTTTACATGTTTTGTAGGTATATCACACCCTTTTTAAGATGCATCATGTTGCTCTGGAACAATTCCTTCCCTTTTGTCACATATATTATCTCTTTCTCCTTTATAACCAAGAACTATTTTTACTTTTAGGCAAGTTTGATTTCTCATAAATTCATCTAGAATTATCAAGCTGCTATTGAGTTTTGCTTGGGTTTCTTCATCCAAACACGTTTCAATTCTGCTTCTATTTGTGCAAAATTCTTCATTTTTCATATGTGAAATTTCTATTTCCTTTTGTGGAAGTTTTTTTTATCAGCATTTCATTTTTTACTTCTGATTCCTTTAGATATTCTTCCATTACAAACTTATTTTCTTCAATTTCTTTGATCTTGATTTTTGTGTAGTCTGATTGTTTTTAAAACTCCTTTTATTTTTCATTCATCTATCTTTCCAGTGCTTCTTGTATGATTGTTAGAACATCATACAACCTAGTACCATAGGTATCATATCAACTAGGACCATTATCTCATTCATTTTCACTTATGCTAGATAGTCCAAACTTGGTTTATGGTGTCTCCCTAAAGTTGTTGGGGGGTTTTGGACCATTAATTGCACCTAACGCCCTAATTTTGGTCAACCAGGAGCTTGGGAACCCTCATTAATGAAATTATGGTCCCTTGGGTCTCTCTCACTCCTTAAATCATGGATTTGGATTGACCAGAGGCGCATATGCACTGTATTTGGGTGGTTTTGGCCCTTTCAGACCATTTATTGCTGCCTAGAGACACTCCCACTCCACCATGCCTAGATTATCCTCATTTATGACCCATCATTCTCACCAACATTCACATGACCATTCATGAATCTTTGATGGTGTTTGGGAACCTATTGGTCCACCTAAGGGGGGGTTGAGGTCCAATGTAATCCTGCCACTTGTGGGTATGCCACCAATGTGCCTCCAAAATATAAAAATGTTATCCTAATGTAATATAGTCTTGTTCCATAAATGTTTACATGTTGGAATGTAATAGAAAATCTAGTTATTGCCGCCATCTCTATGTGTTAATTTTTCATCTTTTCACTATTTTCTTCTTGTATTGTCAAATTATTTTGTTGTGAGGATTATATAAGATTCTAGATATTGTTGTGAATCATAATTTCACATGGTAGCATAGATAAAGGAACTTAAAACTGAATTCATAGAGTTCATAGGGTTCAATTTAACAATCTAGGGTCTCCTCAAGTAGATTGAGAATTTGCATTGCAGGTTGTTCAATGTTTTTTATCACTCAGTGCGAAACAACAAATGGAGTAGTATCATGTCACCATGATCAATCCATTTAACTATTTTTATTGGTATGTTGAGATGGTAATCTAGATGATATCGAGAGGTATCTATAGAGTTACCACAAGGACAGAAAATGAGACAAACTCAGCTGTTGATAAGTCCAATATTTTTAACAAATTGGATGAAGAGTTTGGGATGCTATGTCTCAACATTTCGAGAAACCTCCTGTTTCGTGTTGAAATTCTCATAAATCCAAATGAAGTGTGTCTCAATCTTGAGTCACTATTTGGTAAGAATAATGAGCTACCATGGCCACCAACTTGAAAATGAGTTGATCACTTTGAATCCAATTCATCTTGAGACAATCCAAGACTTCTCCACCAAGTTTAAATCTCGAGTTCTTCAACTGAAGCAATGTGGAATATAAAAGAAGGAAGAGCAGGTTATTTTTTCCATACTTTTGAAGCTATGGCCTGAATATTCAGTGTCTGTTTTGGCATTTCACTCAAGCAAGCTAACAGTTTGAAATTGGAGAATGCCATCATTGACAGACTTCATGGAGTCTTTGACTCAAGCACAAGACAAGCTGGTTGAAATGGGTACCATAAATCCACCAAGGATCAAGCCCTTTCAATATGGGTTTAGAATCAATCCAAGGCAAAGAAAAATCCCAAGGATTTGAAGTAGCAAGAGAAGAAGAAGGAAAAATAGAAGCCCAAATCTTCTGATGGGGGTTTGAATCCTAGAAAGAACAAAATGAAGAAGCAAGAGAAGACAAAATGAAATTATTGTAACAAGGGTTGGCATCCAGAGAATGCATGTGTGAATAAAAACATTCACATGATGGTGTGATTCCTTAATAAGAACAACATTCCTATTCCATATGGCACAAAGAAGAAGGATGTAGGTTCAAATTCAGAAAACGAGGAAATATGTCATGCGTTGGTGGTTGGATCTTATGGATCTTCCTCCTTCATCATAGATTCAGGTGCCTCAAGGAACATGGATTCTATAGAAGACTCATTCTTGTCCCTACATCCATGCAATGGTCCATCCATCCTTATGGGTGATGATTCCGATATCCCAACCAAAGGGATTGGCAGGATCAATATTGGCAATGGGTACTTCAACAATGTGTTGTATATGCCTGATATTGCAGAAAAAATACTCTTTTTCTATCAAATGAATCACACATGTTTTACCAAGAGAGTTACATTTACTCAAGAAGATGTGAAAATATCAGAAATCTCTACAGGAAAAGTTGTTGTAGTGGGAATTGCAGATCATGAGTGAAGAATGTACAAGTTTTCACACTTTCTTCCTTACTCCTCAGGAAATGCACTCCGTTCACATGCCAATGAGATCATCAAGATATTTCATGGTAGGTTTGCACACCTCAACTACATATATATTCAATCTTTGAGAAAAGAAAACATGGTTGAAGGACTTCCAAGAATCAAATTTCCCAAAGGTGTATGCAAGGGATGCATTGTTTGGAAGCATGCAAAGCGCAAGTATGACAAGAGGAAGGAAAGAAGGGTTGTTCAAGTGCTTGAATTGATCCATTCATATCTGATAGGACCTATTCCCACACCATCCTATGGATACTCAAGGTATGTTTTAACATTGATAGATTATTTTTCAAGATATGGTTGGGTGATTTTCCTCAAGCTGAAATATGAAGTGTATGAGATCTTCAAAGATTTCAAAGCTTAAGTTGAGAAATTCAGTGGGAAGAAGATAAAGGTATTAAGGAATGAAAATGGAAATGAATATTTCTATAAGAACCTACAACATCTATGTGAATATAATGACATTCAAATGCAACATTCAGTGCCTTACACACCACAACAAAATGGTGTGGTAAAGCGCAAGAATAGAGCATTGAAGGATATGGCCACATGTAGGTTGGAGGATAAGTATTTGTCTCCTAATATATGTTATGAAGCCATAAATTGTGTTTCATATCCTTAGAACAAATTTCCACACAAATAATTGGATGAAAAAACTCAATTTGAGGCTTGGATTGGTCACAAGCCAAATGTGTCTCATTTCAGGGTTTTGGGCTCAAAGGCTTGGGATAGAATTCCTCCAGAGAAAAGGAAATCCTGGAAAACTCAAATAGAGGATTAAATAATGGTTGTATATGCTGAATATGAAAATTTATACAAGATATTTGATCCTTCATCTCAAAAAACATTCATTAAGAGAAGTGTATAGTTCGAAGAAGAGTATATGCAATAGGTTGAACTAGTAGAGGGGGGTTGCTAACACCCTCCATTCAATGATGATGTAAGTGATGTTTATATTTCTGATTTTTCTAATTGCCCTATGGAATATGAGTATTATGACATGCATGCATATCATGACTCTGCCACAAGGAAAAAATGAGTTGAGAAAACCATACAAGCAACTAGTGATCTTGTAGGGGATCCACTAGACTCTAGGAATACTAGATCTCAATTTCACAATGATTTCTCCAATTTTAATTTGAATATTCCATAGATTTATTTTAATATGGTTGTATATGATCCAATTTCATATTAATAAGCATCACATGACCCAAGACGAAAAAAAACCATTCAAGAATATTTTGCAAGTCTTTGCAAGACAATGAAACTTGGGAGTTGGTTCCTCTACCTTCCAAGAGGAAACTAGTGCAATGCAAGTGGGTTTATACGACCAATATGGATGTTTATGGTTCATATGTGAAGTATAATTCCATATTGGTTTACAAATGCTTCTCTCAATTCCATGTATTGGATAATACAAAGACATTTGCACCAGTGGCAAAGATGGACTAAATTAGTCTAGTTTTGGCCATTGTTGCATCTAAGCGATGGGAAGTAAACCATATGGGTAAAGAGTTATTTTATTCATGGTTACAATCATGAGGATATTTATATGAAGCATATTGAAGGTTTAATTCATGGAAATTCACTTGTTTTCAGGTTGAATAACTCTCTCTATGGCCTCAAGATAGCTCCTAGAGCTTGGTATGCCAAGATGGCCATCTTTCTTCTCTGACAAGGATTTGAAAGATGAAAATATGATCCTAATGTGTATTTAAATCATTTATATGACTCTATTTAGATCATAGTACTGTATTTTGATGATATTTTGATCACTGGAATTTGCATTGCTGATATAGGTTCAATTAATTCTTCATTGCATAATGCATTTTCTATGACTGACCTAGGATTGTTGAAACAATTTCTTGGCTTGGATATTGACAAAGATGATGTGGGTACTAAGGTCAGCCAATCAAAGCATGCTTCTGACTGTTATTAAATTTAAAAATGGCTTAATGTAAAGTTTTTAAGTGTCCCTTCCTTTCAAGAGTACAACTAGGTGGTTTTGGTTCATCTCCATTGTTGGACAGCTCGTTGTATAGAAAACTAGTTGGGAGCTTGTTGTATCTCACACACTCTCGATATGATTTGGATTATGTAGTAGGTGTTGTTTCAATTATATCTATGAGCCTCAAGAGATCCACTATAAGGATGCTAAAAGGATCTCACATTATGTGCAAGGAACCAAACACTTCGAGATACACTATGCTACTAGTTTTCCACTAGAATTAGTTGGATTTACTGATTCTGATTGGGATGGAAATTCCACTGACATAAAGTCCACTTCAGGTTATGTATTCATGCTTGCACATGGTCCCATATTCTGGTCAAGTAAGAAACAAAACACTATTTTGTTATCTTCAGTTGAGGCTGAGTACAAAGGAGCATTGAATGTAGCTACACAATGTGTGTGGTTGGAAGGAATTCTTGGAGAAATTGGTTTTGCATTTGATTCACCCACTTTATTTTGGTGTGACAATAAAAGTGAAATAAATATATCCACATATCTAGTATAGAGACAGAGGACCAAGCAAATTTAGATTCACATGCAATACATCAGGATCTTGGTGCACAACCAGGTGATATCATTGCAATATTTCCCATTTGCATAGAAAACTACTGACATATTCAGTAAGAGATTCATAGAGAATACATTCACCTATCTTATATCACTCCATGGGGTGGGTGACACATGGTGATGATTGATATTCACTTTCATTTTTGGCTCCATGTCCATTTTAGATGGGAGGTTTTATTCCCATGTGGTTTTCCTTCTTACCTTGGTTATATGGACTAATAGAATTTTGTAAGAGGTGACTTGAGCCTTAGTTTCCAAGGCCTCAACTTTTGATGTGTTTACACTAATTCAGGCTTAAGGGGGAGGGAGGGGGTTATGTTAATATTCCATATGCCAAGATAGATATCATTATTATTCAATTCAATTTCACAACAATAACATATGCAGGATCACTGAAAGAAACAAAATCAAAAGATAGATACAGATTTATCTTGGGAAACCCTCTAGGGGAAGAAAACCCAGCAAAACTTCCTCTATATAGATGTATCAAAAGTACAAATACAAAACCTTAAACATGTGCTCCTTCTCCTTGCATATATGTCTCTCTCTCTCTCTCGTATGCACAATACACAAGTGAGTGTGTGTGTGTCCAAATGAGGAGCACACCACTTCTATTTATACTTTATCTTCCACTTTACTTTTTCCCTAACTAGGTCAGCCCAAACAAACTTACTAGGCCGACTTACCTAGGAAGACACACAAAAATATACTATTACTTTCTAGAGGGTTATGTTGACCCGAATTACAACAGAGGTTTTACCTCGCGACTCTGATGACCAAACATAATAATAAAATCCCGACAGAGGAACAAAACATCTCCAATATATTACAACAATCAAATACATTTAGAATATTCTTCTAATTTACAATATTTCAACACTCCCCCTTAATGAGAAGGGTATTCTACTTAGAAAATCAACATCAACTAAGGATAAAGGAGAGAGAGCATCATCATCAACATCAAGGTGATAAATATATATGTCATCGAAATTTTTCTTCAACAATCATCAACAACTGGAACAGTTACTGGATCATCTTCATTTTCTTCAATACTAGAGCATTGTCTTCTACAACACTGACTCTTCATCTTAGATATTCATCTTATGCAAAATTTGATCACTTGATCATCTATAAAAATAAATTATTTTTTGATAAACAACAACATCATTTGCAACAACAATTGATCTCTCGATCAGTAACAACATTATCTACAACAACACTTGATCTCTTGATCAGAAACAACATCATCTACATCAACATGACCTACAACACACATGATCCAATTACGAGATGATCAACCCCTTTCACTTTAGGACATAAGTCCAAGTATCATGCAATCCTATCCACATCACAGAGACAAAAGTATACGGTTCACTTTAGGACTAATGCCCAGGGATGATACAATCCCACCACATCGCGGAGACAAAAGTTTTTGGATCACTTTAGGATTAATGTAGAGGGATGATACAATCCCACCACATCAGAGAGAGAAAATTGTACGAATCACTTTAGGACTAATTTCCAGGGATGATACAATCCCACCACATCATGGAGACAAAAGTATATGGATCAGTTTAGGAATAATGTCTAGGGATGATACAATCCCACCACATCATGGAGACAAAATTATGTGTATCACTTTAGGACTAATGTCCAGGGATGATACAATACCACCACATCACGGTGACAAAAGTATGCAGATCAATTTAGGACTAATGTCTAGGGATGATACAATCCCACAACATCACAGAGACAAAATTCTGTGGATCACTTTAGGACTAATGTCTAGGGATGATACAATCCCACTGCAACATCATCAACCACATCTCAGAGACAAAGGTTTGTGGATCACTTTAGGACTAATGTCCAAGGATGATACAATCCCACTGCAACATCATCATCACGGATCCCCCTTTAGAGGAAGGTCCTTTACTACAACATCATCATCACTACTCCCCCTTTCAAGGAAGGTCCTTTCAAACTACACCAAGCTTGTCACATAAGTATTCAAACTTTACTTGAGATAGAGGATTAGTCTACCCATCAACAAATTGTTCATCGGTGCTCACATACTGTATCTTTATAGCTCCCTTCTGTACCATATACCATATGTAAAAATACTATATTTCTATGTGCTTTGACTTGTCATGGAACACTGGGTTCTCCGTCATCTTTATACAAATATGGTTGTCACATAGAATCACCGTGGTATCCAAATCTAGGACAAATAGACCTGACATCAAATTTCAAAGCCATATGGATTCACAACTAGCAGAACAAGTTGCTATATGCTCTGCTTCAATCGTGCTAAGAGAAACATTGGTCTTCTTCCTACTAAACCATGAGATCATGGTGGATCCCAAACAATAACATCCACCTGAGGTGCTCTTCCTATCTGAGACACTTTGATCCCAATCTGTATCTGTACAACCATACAATATGTATTCATGATATCCAACATAGTATAGAATAAAGTCTATCATACCTTTCAGGTACCTCATCACGTGCTTTGCAGCTACTAGGTGAACACATATAGGCTTAAGTAGATACTAACTCAGGTTATTCACAACAAAGCATATATATGGACTGGTATTTGTCAGATACATCAACGACCCAATAATCTATCTATACTGAGTCACATCCATTAACTCTAATGATTCATTGGCTAATAAATTCATGTTGGTATCCATGTGTGTGGCCATGGCTTTACATTCCAACATATCAAATCTTTTTAATATTTCCAGAACATAATTTCCCTCGTTGAGAAAGATTCCTTCTGTGTTCTGCCATACTTCCAGACCTAGAAAATAGTGCATCAATCCAAGGTCTTTGATCTCAAATTCTTCAGTGAGCTTGTTTTTGCACTCTATAATTTGTTTCTCATTTCATGTCAGAAAAAAATCATCCACATACAACAATAAAATGACAGTTTCATCATCCATAACCCTAACGTAAAGGTTAGGGTCAAATTTACTTTTGGTAAAGCCTAAGATTTTCAAAAATATATCTATCCTTCCATACCAAGATCTAGGACATTGATTCAATCCATACAGAGCCTTCTTCAACTTACATACATGAGTTTGTTTGTATTCAACTTCAAATCCTTGTGGTTGTTCTATGAAAAATTCTTCCTCGATAAAACCATTCAGGAAGGTTGTCTTCACATCCATCTAGTTTATACTCCACTTCATCATGGATGCAAGTTCCATGATGGTCCTAATTGAAGTGCACCTTGCTACTGGGTCAAATGTATCTCCATAATAAATTCCCTCTTTCTAAGAGAATCTATCCATAAACCTTGCCTTGCATTTCTCAATACTTCCATCAGTTGCATGCTTTATCTTGTAGATCCACTTGGAAGATACCACACTTTTTTCTTCTGGTTTGGGAACTATATCCCAAACATCATTCTTCATTATATATTGATATTGTTACATAATTTCTTCTACCCATTCTTTCTCATGTATGGATTCTTCATAATTGGCGGGTTCTTCATTTACCAAATCACACATTAAAGCCGCATAAATAAAAAATGGATTTTATCTATTGCTTACTCTTGTGGAGCCTCATGGAGCTCCATACTTTTTTGCTTCTTGTATAATTTCTATTACCAAAGAAGGATTTCTCTTTCATGGCATATTCATAGTAGGAGGTTCCTGAGGTTCTATCATATCATGGTCCTCGGATGTTCCATCTTGAAGGGAGGGTGCAACTTCTATATTTATGGGAGGTACATCTTCTTCATATACTTCTTTATGCTTGCACTTTCTAGATTTAGTGAGATCTGCTTCTTCGTCAAATGAGACATCTCTACTAATATCCATGTGATGGAATCTTGTAATGTATGTTATGAAGGCTTTGGATACTTCACAATATCCAACAAATTTTTCCTTCTTTCCAGAAGGGTCCAACTTGGTTCTCTTTTCTTTTGGTATGTGAACATATACTCGACAACCAAATATCTTGATGTAGATCACTTCAAGCTTCTTTCATGTGAAAATTTCTTCTAGAGTCTTGAACCCAAGGGCACTGTGGGATAGTCTATTTTATATAGAAATTGGCGTCCTTGTTGCTTCAACCCAAAGATGCATTGAAAGATATTGATCATGTATCATTGTCTTCATTGCTTCCATAATGGTCATATTCTTTCTTTCTAAAACACCATCTATTGAGGATTGTAGGGAGTAGTTAGTTCCCTCTTGATTCAGTCTTATTTACAAAAGGATTCAAAATATTTTGAAGTATATTCTCCACCATTGTCTATTCTGAGTGTCTTGATTCTTCTTTCTGAATGATTCTCTCTCAAGGCTTTGAATTCCTTGAAATTTTCCAAATACTGCATCCTTTGTTTTCAAGAAATATATCCATGTATTTCTTGAATAGTCATCAATAAATGTAACATAATATTCATAACCAATCAAATATGTGGAGGGAATTGGACCACATACATTTGAATGGATTAATTCCAACGTACCTTTAGTCTTTGTCTCACTCTTCAAAAATTGATTCTTGATATTCTTTCCTTTTTCACATCCTTTGCAAATGCCTTCATGATCGATATGGTAAAATTGTCACTACTTTTGTCACATGGGGTAGTTCTTCGTAGTTGATGTGAGCAAGCCTCCTATGCCATAATTCACCTCGGTTAGTGGTCTCATGAAAAAGTCTTGTTTTCAAATGTCCCTTGAGTTTATATAAGCCTCCTTCTTCTTCATCAATGACAACTGCATCTTCAATTGATTTTCCTTTGGGCCACACAAGTACTTTTCCATCTATGAATGCAATCCTATATCCTTTCTCATCCTCCTTCTTCTTCATCAATGACAACTGCATCTTCAATTGATTTTCCTTTGGGACACATAAGTACTTTTCCGTATATGAATGAAATCCTATATCCTTTCTCATCTAAAGCTGAGATAGAAAGTAAGCTCTTTTTCAAACCTAGTACATATAATACTTCCTTCATCTTCATTGGGGTTCCAGAATCAAGCCTGTAGCTTGATTCACCGATTCCTTTGATAGGATATTGATAGTCATCTCCTATTGATACCTTCTAAATAGATTTCTTCTCTTCAAGTTTTGACAGAGTTTTCTTTTGTCCCGTCATGTTCTTTGAAGCACTACTATCAATAAGAAATGTATATTCTCTAGGTGTCACAGACCTAGAAAGTGCAGAGAATAATACATACTCTTCTGGATCTTCTTCTTCATCATCTTCTGCTTTATCATCTTCTTTAAGTATAGATTCTCTATTGGCTATTATAGCCTCCTCTTGGATGCAGTCTTTCCATACAATCTCAAATTTCATGCTCTCCTTTCTAGCACACATAGTCTGGATGAATGAATCCAAAGGTCTAGAGAGACCATTCAGAGTAGTCATGACTAGTTCATCTTCATCAAGGGAGTCTCCAATGGATTATAGTTGCTCCTTGAACTGGGAATGTAGCGTCCCCGACCCTCCAACCAGCGAAGAGGATGCTACGCTGGCGTTAACCATCCGGGCTACCAGCCCCATGAACATGTGAATTCATAAAAATGATGAAACAAAATGCATTAAAGTAGAGCATACACAGATGCAATTATTTATCATACACAATGGAAGCAACATACATTCATACAAGAGTTCATTCAACATGTTCATCATAATCATTAACAGTAAATAGGATTGCAGAAGTAAAATAGACAAGGTTACTTATCTTATAAGAACTCGTTCCGCAACCAGCTACGTCGCTGCAACATTCCACCCAACCATAGGCCAGCGTGATCCTTAATCTCTCAGCAACACTGCCACCCCCGAGCTGGGCATGATTCTCAAAGGAATAAGGAACAAGTATGCTTACACATAGCCAGGGATACACAAAACACAGCCAAGCCAACACAGTTGGGTTTATCAGGCCATCAACAAGGCAGCCAAGCCAACATGGACAGGTTTATCAGGACGTCAAGGAGCTGGGAAAGGCCAAATTCTAAGCTGGTGAACCCATTTCAGAGCTAGGAACACCTACACCAGAACTAGCATGACTTCTAAGACACCCACACACACCCAACACAAGGAATCAGTCCCTTCTCTGCTACATAGTCCCTCAGGCCCTGCCTTCCCTTCCAGTGCTATTCAGGGGTTGTGGAGAAGAAATCCAACCCTCTAGCTCTGTCTGTGTGGTTTCCAAACACACCAGGTTTATCAAGCAACCCAAGCCCCCATCCATGCTCCTAACACAGTCCGAAGACCAACCATTACACCCATGTAATCAATCAACTGTTACAGCTTAAACAGGGAAAATGATTCCTGAGTCATTCTTAGCCCTATCATGGCCAAAACGACTCCCAAGCGAATTACAACAGTCCCCAAAATGTATCAGTAAACACAAATTACAACATGGGGAAAACAATAGTCCGTCCTAGGCAACGAAGCCACCAGGAAAACTTACAAAGACCACACTGGGAAGAGAATACAGTCTCCCAACCTGTGCATGAGGGAAACTTGCACCAGATCCCAAAATACAGAGGGAAAACACACCTAATTCCACTCTGTGGAAAAATGTGAAGGACCACCGATAAGCAGCTCCCCTCCTGGCTGCGTGAGATCAACCAGAATAGATGCCTATGCATGAAAATTAACAGACTTCCATCCCCAAAATTTAAAGGAGACCCCAACACAACACAATGTAAGGGAGACCACAGCAAACCCACAATCAGTCTGTGAGGAAAGTATCTTCCCACACCATCCGCAAAATCCATAGAGGAAAACTGCGTGAGTAAAAACAGGAAAACTCCTGTGCGTTAGAATGAGCAAGACTCCCGCTCCTTCATGAGAATGAACAACCAAGGGCAAGAATGGCATCATGGAGTGTGTGGAATGAGAGACATATTCATTCCTCTGCCCATCGTGAGGTTCAATCCATTGGTGGAGTGTGCGTGTGGGCAAGGACTGACAGTCCTACCACTCCACTCCCAGCCATAACTGCCCCAACTAATAGCAACAGTTTTTAATGGTGGTGGTTGGATAAAACAAGGAAAGATGGGAAAATCAAAATAGGGTGGTGACACATGGATTTTCTCTCATGGCTCAAGGTTTGAAATCCCCCCCTTATCCTTGTGAAAATCATGCCCCTTCTCAATTTAGTTGCCGTGAACGTAGCTGGTTGGGTTATTTAATTAAAGATGCATATTTACATGATAACAAAACTCAATATGTATACCGCATGCCCCAATATACCATCGGTGACAATTTAAATCCGAAACATAGCATAACCAATCAATGGTGGGGCCTTGGCCTTTAGCTCTGCACCATGATCATTTACAATATATACATCATATACATCTAAGGGAGGCGCTTATCGGTGGTCCTTCACATTTTTCCACAGAGTGGAATAGGGTGTGTTTTTCCTCTGTATTTTGGGATCTGGTGCAAGTTTCCCTCACGCACAGGTTGGGAGACTGTATTCTCTTCCCAGTGTGGTCTGTGTAAGTTTTCCTGGTGGCTTCGTTGCCCAGGACGGACTGTTTTTTTCCCCATGTTGTAATTTTTGTTTACTGATACGTTTTGGGGATTGTTGTAATTCGCTTGGGAGTCGTTTTGGCCACGATAGGGCCAAGAACGACTCAGGAATCATTTTCCATGTTTAAGCTATAACAGTTGATTGATTACATGCGTGTAATGGTTGGTCTTCGGACCGTGTTGGGAGCAGGGATGGGGGCTTGGGTTGCTTGATAAACCATGTGTGTTTGGAAACCACACAGATAGAGCTAGAGGGCTGGATTTCTTCTCCACAACCCCTGAATAGCACTGGAAGGGAAGGCAGGGCCTAAGGGACTGTGTAGAAAAGAAGGGACTGATTCCTTGTGTTGGATGTTCGTGGGTGTCTTAGAAGTCAGGGTAGTTCTGGTGTAGGTGTTCCTAGCTCTGTAATGGGCTCACCAACTTAGCATTTGGCCTTTCCCAGCTCCTTAATGGCCTGATAAACCTGTCCATGTTGGCTTGGCTACCTTGTTGATGGCCTGATAAACCCAACTGTGTTGGCTTGGATGTGTTTTGTGTATCCCTGGCTATGTGTAAGCCTACTTGTTCCTTATTCCTTGGAGAATCATGCCCAGCTCGGGGGTGGCAGTGTTGCTGAGAGATTAAGGAGCACACTGGCCTATGGTTGGGTGGAACGTTGCAGCGACGTAGCTGGTTGCAGAACGAGTTCTTATAAGATAAGTAACCTTGTCTATTTTACTTCTGCAATCCTATTTACTATTAATGATTATGATGAACATGTTGAATGAACGCTTGTATGAATGTATGTTGCTTCCGTTGTGTATGATAAATAATTGCATCTGTGTATGCTTTACTTTAATGCATTCTGTTTCATCATTTTTATGAATTCACATGTTCATGGGGCTGGTAGCCCGGATGGTTAACGCCAGCGTAGCGTCCTCTTCGTCGGTCGGAGGGTCGGGGATGCTACAGTGTGGTATCAGAGCTCATGTTGCAGCATGGGCCTGAACGGACCACTGAGATGCAGTGATAGAAGAAAAATTTCTTTCTGCCCAGCAGAGATAAGAAGTCGATGACAAAAAACTTCCACAATTTGTCTAAGTGTTTGAACTGTCGGTTCATCGAAACACTTCACAGGAAGGACTTCCGATGTAGCTGAGAGCTAGATGGAAGCATACCTGACGGAGCACAGTTGGAAGGAAAATTGTGGAAATTTTCTAAGTGTTCGAACTCCATCGGCAGAAAAAGTTGATCGAGCGCCCGCCATTGTGGATGGCTAGACAACTACACATCTGACAGGGAAGGCCTCCGACTGCCGACGCTGTAAAGAAAGTTTAAAATTTTTTCTAAGGACCGAAATTGTCGACTATCGAAAGAAGATAGTGTTTTGTGTGCCGTCGTTTCGAGAGCCTAGAGCACTATTATTTCGATGAGAAGAGACTGTCGATACTGATCAGGTTATGCCACAGGAGGTTGGGCAGTCGATCGGGAGAAGAGCGAAGATGGTGGGCCGCCATTGCAGCTCTTGATGGAACTATTTCGCCAACGAAAAGAAGATAATGGAGCCGATCAAGCGGCGAAAAGGAAGATTAAAGGGGGGAAATTTTGAAAATTTTCTAAGTCCTAGAGTCGTCAGCCATCGGCGATGGTTAGTGGATTGAACATCCACTGTTGTGGCTGCCTAGATGACTAACCACCCGATGCATAAGACACTCGACCGCCGATGCAGCTCATAGGCTGGTTTCATCGCCGATTAGGTTCGGATAGTTGGATGCGGATCCGATACAGCGGAGAAAAGTAGGCGAACAGATTGCCGATGAACAGTGGAGGAAGTTAGTTGTCTAGACTACCGAAACGTCGAAATGTTAGTTGGGATGAGACCTGATCCTGTACAAGGAAATTTTGAGTTTTTCAAGTGGGATTTCTTAGCAATTTTTGACTATTTTTCAGTGGATTTTTAGGGCTGAGAAGGAGAAGGTGGCAGCGACCTTATGCACCAGATTGCGCGAAAATCATAGATTTACAAAAAAAAATGAGGGATTTTCCCTCGACCCACTCTACAGTGGTGTAGGGAAGCCACAAGGGGGAAAGCCCCCTTGACCCCCGTCGTCTCCCTGAGACAGACGTTCTTGAGGAAGAAAATTCTATGTTTTGGGAAAACTTGTAATTTTATAATTTTTCCAGGAGAGGGTAAGTAATGTTGGTTTATATCAATGTTATGCATCTAACACTTGTGTTACTAACACGTTTACAGAATCATAGTCACCTTCAAGGGCAGTATTCCAAGTAGTGTAGTTTGATAAGTAAGTGGTGGTTCAGTTATGAGAACCCATGACGGATACGATGCTCGGGATTCTTACGAGCGTGCCCGAGATTCCATAGGAGAAAATTTCCGTAACAAAAATGATGACATAGAGTCTAATGGAAGGAGATTCCAAGAGACACCGTCAGATGTTGCAGCCACCATGAGAAGCTTGATCAAAGCCCAGGAAGAGCAGCATCAATTGAATGCTGCAAATTATGTTGCAGAGTTTGACAGACTTGCAAAGAAAGATAGACTCTGGATGAAGTACAGCAAGACCAGAAGGCAATAAGAGCAGTACTAGGAGAAGGAGAAGGACTTCCAGTGGATCATTTGATTCTGAAGAGTCAAGCGGGGATTCAAGTTCTTCTTCTCATAAAAGAAAAAGAAAGAGACACCATAGGGATCGCTCTCGAGATGAATTTAAGAAAGCTAAACCTCCGACATTTGATGGTGAGGTAAAGACTGGACAAGAGGCTGAAGCTTGGCTTCTTGGGATAAAGAAGTACTTTCAAGTGCATGATTATTCAGAAAACATGAAGGAAAGAGTTGCCATATTCAATCTGAATGGAAGAGCATCCATTTGGTGGAAACAGTTCAAGCAAGTAAAGAGGATCAGTGAAAGGAGACTTAAGTGGAAACAATTCAAGAAGTATTTCAAGCAGAAATACCTCTTTGATAGGTATTATGATGACAAGATTAAGGAATTCCATGAGCTGAGATTGGGACAACGGACCATGGAAGAATATGCAAATAAGTTTTTGGAGCTGTTGAGGTATGTCCGGTACATCAAAGATGAAAAATTGAAGGTCCATCATTTTCTGAGTGGATTACCTCAGTCTTACAAAGATAGAATTGAGTTTTACGAACCTAGAAATCTTGAAGAAGAAATAAGGAAGGCTAAGTATTGCTATGGGCAAAGCAAAGGTAAGCCAGATTACCATAAGGCATGGAAGGACAAGAAGAATGAGAAGTTTGACCAAAGAAAGAAGGGTTTTAAACCTTCTAACTTCAGGAATTAGCAGAAGCAGCCATCCCAAGCTGCGAGTAAGCCAGTCAGAATGACAGAAGAAAATCCTAAAGATCCACAATAGAATAGAGGACCACTTCAATGTTGGAAATGTGGAGGACCCCACATGCGTAGAAATTGTCCACTTGAGAATGAGAGTGCAAGGCCAGCTTACAACATTCAAGAAGCAGAAACATTGGCTCAAGTAGCAAGGGAAGTCCCTAGGATTTATGCAACACTGGAGGACCGTCAGACAGATCACCAGCCAACTGTGGTTGAAGTAGCAGGTAAGATTGTTGAGCAATCTGTTTCTATTTTAATTGACCCTGGTTCTACACACAGTTACATTACTCCTAGATTAGTGGAGACTTGTGCTTTTAAGAAAGTAAAGTATAGGAAGTCTTGGTTAGTTCAACTAGCCACTGGAACTAAGAGAAAGGTAAGTGAAGTGGTAGAGAAATGTCCATTGGTCATGAATGGATTGGTCACTTGTGTAGATCTAAATGTTCTACCACTTGGTTCCTATGATGTTCTCATTGGAATGGATTGGTTGGAATCTCATAGAGTGAAGCTTGATTGTTACAATAAGACTTTCGAATGCAAGAATGAAAAAGGGAACCTAGTAGTTGTGAAAGGTATTCCAAAGGTGATTTCAGTACGGAAGGTTTCAGAAATGTAGTTAAATAAGTTCTGTAGGAAGGGTTGCCAGTTGTATGCAGCTCATATTTTGGAGACATCAGGAGATGAAACTCCTAGGTTGGAGGACTATCAGGTGTTACAGGAATTCAGGAATGTGTTTCCTGATGAGATTCCAGGGCTTCCTCCAAAGAGGGACATTGACTTCACAATTGAACTTGTGCCAGGAGCAGCACCAGTGTCCAAGGCACCCTACAGGATGAGTACACCGGAGATGCTATAATTGAAGATGCAACTGCAAGAGTTGTTTTAAAAGAAGTATATTCGGTCGAGTGTGTCTCCTTGGGGAGCACTAGTTCTGTTTGTAAAGAAGAAAGATGGTACACTCAGGTTGTGTATTGATTATAGACAATTGAACAAGGTTACTGTGAAGAATAAATATCCTTTTCCTAGGATTGATGACCTCTTAGATCAAATGAGAGGAGCAAAGGTATTTTCCACGATTGACTTGAGGTCTGGTTACCATCAGGTGAGAATCAAGGATGAAGACATTCATAAGACGACCTTCAGGACAAGGTATGGGCATTATGAGTTTGTAGTGGTACCATTTGGTCTCATAAATGCACTAGCTACATTTATGTGCCTTATGAATAGTGTCTTCCGCAGGTATTTGGACAAGTTTGTTCTTGTTTTCCTTGATGACATTCTTGTTTATTCTAAGAATGAGGAAGAACATGAAGAGAATTTGAGATTGACATTGAAATTGCTCAGGGAGCATCAACTGTATGCAAAACTAAGCAAGTGTGACTTCTATAGAGATAGAATTCAGTATTTGGGTCACATTATCTCAGAGGAAGGTATATCTATGGACCCTGAAAAGATTGAAGCCATTATGAATTGGCCTACTCTAAGAAATGTGACAGAGGTAAGATATTTTATGGGACTTGCGGGATACTACTGGAGGTTCATTGAGGGATTCTCCAAAGTTTCACTTGCCATCACTTCTTTGCAAAAGAAGGGGATGAAGTTCGAATGGACATCGAGGTGTGAAGAAAGTTTCCATAGGTTGAAGGATTTTCTCACCAGTGTGCCAGTATTGAAGGTTTTAGATTCAGAGAAAGATTTTGTGGTGTGTACCGATGCATGTGGATAAGGGCTTGGAGGAGTCCTTATGCAAGACAACCACGTGATATGTTATGAGTCAAGAAAGCTGAAGGAACATGAGAAGAACTATGCCACTCATGATCTAGAGATTGCAGCCATAGTACATGCTCTCAAGATGTGGAGGCATTACTTGATGGGTAGAATATTTGAGCTCAAAACAGATCACTGTGGGCTGAAGTATCTATTTGATCAGCCTACTTTGAATGCTAGGCATGCAAGATGCCTGGAATTTCTATGTGAGTTTGATTTTGAAATCAAGCACATAAAGGGAAAGGAAAATAGGGTAGCCTTGATGCACTCAGCAGGAAGGTGCAGGAAATGAATGTGGCATCTCTTAGTATTTGCCAATCAGATTTAAGGTAGCAGATTGTTAGTCATGCTACTGGAGATGGATTGTATGAGCAGGTAAAAGACAATCTGCAACAGCAAAGTCTTGAGAAGAGGTATGAGGGATATAAATTGGAAGAAGATGGACTTCTCACTTATAAAAGTAGAATTTATATTCCAAATGTAGCATGTTTGAGGAGAGTTGTTATGGATGAAATCCATCAAGCTCCGTATTTTGGTCACCTAGGATATCAAAAGACAATTACTACAGCTAGAAAGCAGTACTTTTGGCCAGGAATGAAAAAGGATATGGCTGAGTACATTTCAAGGTGTATGAAATGTTAACAGGTAAAGGTTGAACATCAACATCCAGTAGGTTTGTTGCAGCCTTTGCCAGTTCCAGAATGGAAATGGGAAGTTATTTCCATGGATTTTATTACAGGATTGCCGATGACTTGGAGACAACATGATTCCATCATGGTTGTGGTGGACAAGTTGACAAAGGCAGTGCATTTTATACTAGTTAAGTCTATGCATAAGACTGATGACATTGCGAAGATATTCATGAAGGATATTTTCAGATTGCATGGATTGCCGAAGGCAATAGTCTCTAATAGAGATGTCAAGTTCACTTCCAATTTTTGGAAGGGGTTGTTTGCAGACTTGGGTACAAAGCTAAACTTCAGCACTGCATACCATCCTCAGACAGATGGGCAGACAGAGAGGGTTAATCAGGTGCTTGAAGACATGCTTCGCATGTACGTGATGGACAAACCAACCAAGTGGGAAGATTACTTGCACTTGGTAGATTTTGATTATAACAATGGACAATAGGAATCCTTGGGGATGAGTCCATATGAAGCTTTGTATGGAAGAAGGTGTAGGACACCAGTGACTTGGGATATCCAGTGAATAGGGTTGTGCTTGGACCAGAATTGTTCAAGGAAATTGAGCAAGAGGTTGTAAAGATCAGGCAGAATCTGAAAGCAGCACAGGACAGACAGAAAAGCTATGCAGATAAGCATAGGGTGAACAGGGAGTTCAGTGTTGGGGATCATGTTTACCTCCAAGTGAGGGCAAAGAAGAGTTCCTTGAAGCTTGGAAGTTGTGCCAAGCTGTCACCTAGATACTGTGGGCCATTTGAAGTGCTTGAAAGAATAGGGCCAGTTGCATATAGACTTGCATTGCCTGCTAGAACTAGGGCTCATAATTTTTTTCATGTTTCTTTACTTAAGAGATATGTACATTATCCTAACCATCTGATAAATTGGGATGTGATTCAGGTGGAACCCGAGGGAGAATTATGAATTGAGCCAATGCGCATCCTCGACAGGAAGGTCACAATGCTCTGGAACCGGGCCATAGGGCAGGTAAAGGTGCAATGGGAGCACTACGGACCTAAAGAGGCTACATGGGAGCTGGAGGATGCCATGAGATTGGCACATCCATTTTTGTTAAATTATGCGGAACACTAAGGTTATACCAGTGTAGCATTTTGTTCAATTTTGTAAAGCACTGAGGACAGTGCTATTGAAGGGGGAGGGGAATGTAACACCCCATTTTTGACCTCGTTGCATTAGATGTATATGATGTATATATTGTAAATGATCATGGTGCAGAGCTAAAGGCCAAGGCCCCACCATTGATTGGTTATGCTATGTTTTGGATTTAAATTGTCATCGATGGTATATCTGGGCATGCGGCATACATATTGATTTTTGTTATCATGTAAATATGCATCTTTAATTAAATAACCCAACCAGCTACGTTCACGAAAACTAAATTGAGAAGGGGCATGATTTTCACAAGGATAAGGGGGGGATGTCAAACCTTGAGCCATGAGAGAAAATCCATGTGTCACCACCCTGTTTTGATTTTCCCATTAGTATTCAATTAAATTTCACAATGATAGCATATGTAGTATCACTGAAAGAAACACAATCACAAGATAGACATAGATTTATGCTGGGAAACCCTCTAAGGGAAGAAAACCCAACAAAAATTCCTCTGTTGCTAGGTTGTTGTGGTGATTGTTTTTAGAAATTATACTCAGAATTACCACAGATTTCATGATTTTCATCGATGTTTCGAGTCCACAACAAGACTCATCATCGGGATTTCGTGTCAAAGAAGAGTAAGTGATCTTAATGAAGTATTAATATTGAGGTGTAGAGGAGTAATGTAGAGATGTCAGGTTTGTGTAGAGGAGTAATGTAGAGATGTCGGGCTGGTGTTCAGAGTGTGTTGGGTGTCAGTTAGGGTTAAGTGTTTAATAAAACTCATAATAGATTTTAATGTTAAGAATTAGTTAATATTATTATAAGTGTTAAATTTGTTATTAGTAATTCATTTAGATGTATTTGTTTATTAAAATTAATGTTTACAAAGTTATTTAAATTATTAGGGTTAATTTAATAATTTTAATATTAATTAAAAAAATTTAATATATATTAGTTCATTCTCCTTTATAATTAATTAATATAAAATCAAATTAAAAATTAAATTTTTTTAAATATTTTTTATAAAAAATAAAAAGTTAAAAATTAATATTCTAAATCATAAGTGTTGGTGGTATTATAGGTAAATAAAGTATTTAGTTAAATTTGCATAATTGTCATTAATGTTTTAAAGTTAGGGTTGAATTAAATACTATTAATGTTTGATATTTAAAAATATGATTTTAATAATATTATTCTTATTAATGGACTTAATCTTAATGTTTTACCATTATAATTAAAAATGTTTCTTTTAATAGTTAATACTATTTCTTTTAGTAATTATTAAGGTGCAGGAGTAGTTTAATATTGTCGAAAAATGGTGTAGGGGTGGTGGGAATAGTTAATGGAGTAATTTGTTATGGTGCAGGAGTGGTGGGAATAGTTTAATAGTGTCGTTTATTATGATGTAGAAGTAGTGGGATCCAACTGGTACTCACTTCCATGCCTCCATCTTTGTTTAGATTGTTGGGGTGTTTTCTTATTTCAAGGGCTTCTCTAAGTTTTCTTTTAAAATAATAGTCTTCTTTTGCTAGGATATTGGTGTCTTCTAAGCATAATTGGTGTTTAGTTTTTAAGGAGTGTTATGCTAGAGATGAGGTTCATGTTCGTTCATTCTTGATGTCTGATTTGTGTTCCTTTAGTCTAGTGTTGAAGGAGCGACCTGTTTCCCCAATATAGCAGAGTCCACAAGAACAAGATATTGTGTAGACGCCTTTACATTGTTTATGATCAATTGGGTCTTTAATGGGTCTCATTTTTTAACGGGTCTTTAATGGGTCTCATTTGGGGATAAGTATCATAAAAAAACTACTTTTTTTGTTTGTATTTTCGACATATCTCCCCGTATTTTTACTCAAATTTAGACTGAGAGAGCTTGTTGGATGCGGAATTAAATTCCGCATCCAACGAGTACCCACTCGATGTGCTTTTGACGGACCCCACTACCCCCAAAATAAGAAATACCTGAAAAAATGTGTCATCATCACGTGTTTTCAGGTATTTCTTGTTTTCGGGGTAGCGGGGTCCGTCAAAAGTATGCCAAGTGGGTACTCGTTGGATGCATAATTTAATTCGGCATCCAACGATCTCTCCCGAACAAATTTTGAGTAAAAACACGGGGAGATATGTCGAAAATACAAACAAAAAAGTAGTTTTTTTCTTTTCTTCATCCAAAATTAATAAATATTATTTTATTATTTTAACTATTATTTTATTAATTTTTTTAGAAGGCCCATTTTGAGTTGAAATTTCCTCTAATGAAATACACTTCTTCGAGTTCAGCACGATCTGATGCTGTCAACATCACTCCAACATCAATCACAAGTATTCCAGATGGTCCCTTATCAACCCATAAACTGTCCAGTCATCCATATAAACTTGCAGAAACTTCTGGATAAAATCCTTAAATGCAGCGACAACAACCATAGAGAATATCGCAGGCACATTCTTTAGGACAAACGACATTACAATGTACTGAAAACAACCCCATTTAGTAACAAATGTTTTCCTGTGGCGATCCTAATCTGGTGATAGCCAAAAAATCCATCCATGAAGGAATACATTTCTTGACCGCCCACTCCTTCTAGAACCTTATTAGTGAATGGTGTCAGAAATGGATCATGCACACACACATCATTCAATTTTCTAAGGTCAACACAAATATGAACCTCACTTGTCTTCTTATCTTGGACCACCATAGGACTGATCCATTCTGATTCCTCAATTGGCTAAATTATCACAGCATCCAACATTTTGTCAAGCTCATCTTTGGCCCTCTCCTTGTATCACAGATTCAAGCGATACAGTCGTTGCTTTACTAGTTTCACATTTGGTTTCAATCGATTTTTCATCTCTCCTAAATCTCCCAGTATTCCCTTCATCTCAAAAAAATTGGTAGGAAACAAATCTTTGAATTCATGCAATAGATCTATGATCTTTGGCATGGTCTCTTCGTCCTAGTAGTCCCCAACATTCATAAACTTTGGGTTCTCCTCCATACCAATGTTGACCTTCCTAATTTTTTAATGGCTGATTCATTGGATTCGTCGATACGTTGGGTGCTGCAACATCTTGACTCCCTTATATTTCCATAATATTAATGTTCCATGGATCATCACCATCCTTGGGTCCTCCAGTCACATTATATAATAACATGATCGACTGCATCGATCATTTATAATGCGGATCCACCAGATATGCAACTGGTAATACCTTCAAAACAACGTCACGGATGTGTTGCAGTGCATCATGATTAACTGGATTGGTATCCATAAAACTGAAGGTGTGAGTGAAGAAAATTGTCAACTCTTCCCAAGTAGTAATCTCTCTGCGCAACTCGATTGATACATACCATGATCATGGCATCTCATCCAACATGTGGATAAAGGCATGGACCCACTCATCCTTTGGTTGCGATGCCCATAAGTTCTGACACGCAATCAAGTGATCACTAGGTTTATTCTTCCCACCGTACCTTCCAGTGTGGTACTCTTTTGCATTTCCAAAGTGAACTTTCACAAATCTTTGACGCTGCGACCATCCAGTGATCAAATTCTTATGGGTCACCTACCAACGTGCTGGAGTAGCCTTCAACACTTCATCCAACGCCAGCAACCATTGTGGTTCTAAAACCTTATCTTCAAACGTCAATATAAATTTAGACAACTGTGGCATTCCTTCATATACTGGTAATTCAATAGTCTCAGTCGCAACTCGGCACAACGACTGCGTAATCAAGCCACACTTCTAGAACGACACCTCATGTATACGATTCTACCAGTTATTTAAAGCATCATCAGATTCAAAAGACGCAGAGCTGGAGCTGTTCCAACTGAGCTCACCATTGACTATCGGATGGATGTAATCCTCTAAGATATTATATATGTGATCCCATCCTTTTATAGCTTCATCCCTCACTGATTCAACATACATTTTCCCTTCAGTTGGATCCATCGGTGCTATGACTCTGATGTCTTGATTTTTAAAGGTCATCACATGCTTCTTAAAATTAATCACTGCCACACTATCATTGGCCCATCAAATCCCCAAAAACACCGGATAGGAGACTCTGCCATCAACAACATCAATAAAATCAAATCAGCATAAGTATTCATCCCTTCAACTTCCACGTCAAGGCACATAACTCGCCCAATCGGCGTTAATCTAGCCTAGTTAGCCAGTAATATCTGTACAAGGGACCAAACCAAGTGTGGGATCCCCTATGTTTTTCCATGCCCATCTTGTTAAAATATTGACGTCTAAGCCTAGATCCAGGATGACTGAATCTACCTCATAGTCCCCAATCTAAATGTTCATGCTCATCTTGTTTTCGGTCTTTTTCTTATGTAAATAGTACACTACGAACTCTTTCTATCCCTTGATCAGTCGATGCAACAGAATCTCAACATCGGCAAGGGAATTAGGATAGTTTTCCAGCCATAAGCAACTTTCAAAGAAGTTCTACAAGGTACCATGTTGTCACAATGGTCCTGCTACCGAAGTTGAATCAAAAGTAGTTGGCATTTCTTAAACAGGTAACTTACTAGGATTTCTTTTATCCCGTCACGTGCTTCGAAGAATGTGTCTCTTTCAGTGTCAACATAAAAATAGACCTTCTTCTTTTCGGCCATCCAAATTTATGGATGTGGGACATCATCCCCCATCGTCACACCTCCATGAGTAATGAAAACAACATCAGCATCTTGCGTTCTTGGTTCTACTGAATTTGTCACAACAATTGGTCCCTGATTCTGGTTCAGCAGTGGATTCACAGGTTGATTCACATTTTTATTTGCGTTCTAGTTCTGATTCTAAAGCTGATTCTGGTTCTGCAACTGACTCTAATTCTGTAATTGATTCTAATTCTAGTTCTGCAACTATGGAACATTCCCTGCCTGCCACTTCATGATCAGCTGCAGACAATTCTCAAAAATGTGATCGACATCGATACAATACATACACTGCGCTTGAAATTGTGGGCAATTTATCTGATAATGTTCCAATACTCTGCAATTATAACATTGTATACGTCTGCGAACTCGTACTCCTTGACCAAAACCTCCACCTTGTCCTCCTTGGAATCCTCCTTGCTACTGATGCTGTGGTTGATTAAATTGTTGATGCGAGGGATTCAATTTCTGTTGAACATACTATTGTGGGTGAACATTTTGTGGCTACTGCGGAGCCATATGTATCTGATTATACTGTAGTTGTGGCACAAAATGGAGTTGTAGTTGTGTCCATGGTACAAACTGCATCTGTAGTACAAACTATGGTTGAGGTGGCGGCTTTACCACCTGCAGATGCGGTTGCGGTTTCTATACTGTTCGATGGTCCTCTCCCTTTACATAGTACATGTCCATTTTTCTATCCTAGAGTAGATCATATGTGTGATAATCCTTATATTCATGCCCAACAAATTGACATAATGTACACTATAGATTCGTTGGCTTCATAACCATAGTTTGCATATATCCAAAATATTCATGTCGATGAGATAGTAATGCTACAATGAACCATTCCTTATGCTGAATATCACTCATCTCAAAGCTAACTCTTTCCATTAGAGTCTTACACCTTTATTCAAAATCCTAAACAGTTTCATTTGGATACTACTTAATATCCTTCAGTTTTGTGATGTATTGTGCCTTAGGTTTTGGTTTTCTGAACTCTTCAATCAATCCTTTTCTAACTTCAGCCAATTTTTTCATTGGAGCCCCTGTAGGAACTTGTACAAATTTCATGAACCAGTCCAATGCGCGACCTCGAAGGGTCGTCAGCAGTTGAACTTTCTTGACCTCATCATTTGTAGTTTGTTTGATAGTCCACACTGCTTCTCAAAAGAACCAATATTGCTCGATATCCTCAGTCCCGTTTCCATGGAATAGGGGTAACTTCGCATCATTGCCCGCTATCCTAGTCCTTCTTCCTACAATCATTGATCTACTACTATTAGAGTTTTATTGACATGTCAAACACGGCAGTGTCGAACTCATGTTTCTTCCTAAGTATGGCATAGTGCACAGAGGTGTGGGTACGTTGTTTCTCTGGGTCGGCCTTTCCTTGGGCTCGGGTGTAGCCTGGTCATCTCCTTCATCATTGTAGGGTCACTTTTTTCTGTGTGGTATTCGTTCACCGCCTCGCATCTTGGTTGCAACAGGGCTCTCTTGTGCCCTCTGCATATTCTCTTGTTGAAACCTTTCTCCTCCTCTCATAATACCACTTCCTTCCTTCGCTTCCCTCACAGTCCCATCGTAACTCCCATCCATCTACCCCATATCATTCCATCCAACCCTCGTCTCGGCGATACCCATAGCCTCCACACACCAGGTTTCTACTTGGCAGAGTTCATCTTCAATATGCCTTTTTCATAGATGAGCATCTTAATAGACAATTTCAAATACAAGAGGAACCTACCTCTTAGTCCGTTGAAAAACTCCCTTTCTGCTTCACTATAGGATTTAGTTGTTTCGACTGCGAACTCAGTGATATAGCCTTCCAAGATACTATCAAGATAGACTTCAATAGCCCTTGATGCTTTGTTGTCTACCTTCTATAACTATTGGATCAGTTCTGGTTTCCAACCAGTTGGTTCGCCTCCTTGGAAGTTTGTCTTCCGATATGTCAATCATGCCAACCACTCATACAAAATTATCAAAAATTCAGAGAAAAAGTACTCATGTGGACCGTCGTGCATATACTCTGCCACCACTTATCCATTGTCATTTTAGGGTTCTGATTTTATTTCTCAGCAAAATCCAGTATATTTTGGTCAAACCAATCTTGGATTTCCGATCTCTTCGGATGCCACACCATGTCCTCCCCCCTCTTCACACTAAGGTCCTGGAAACGGAACCATTTGTTGACACAAAACCACTCGATAGGGGTTCACTCTCTGTCAACACCCAAACCACCGTGATCTCCCTAAGCACCGATCCAGATAGGTTTTACCCCATCTGGAAACACCTACATAGTAGATGACATCTCACCCAAGATGTTCAAGGGAGAGATGACAAAACCAAGTTTACGCAGTATAGAGGAGGACCATGTGTCTACTTAGTGACTTAGTGCAACATTATTTCAGAGATCTAACCTTTCAGATTATGCATTAACAGAATTGTATCATCATTCAATAGGTTGCAATAACATAACTGAATCACAGCAAAACATTGATGCACAAAAATATCTAGCAGTATATCATCATCTAAAGCAGAGAAACATCACATCACTCACAGATCTGTATCACAGATACACATTACATTCACATTTGAATCACATAAAACATGAAAACATGAAAATAGGAAAAGACACAATGATTCTGTTCAATATCTATCATGTCATATTAACCTTCGCAACAAAACACAGATTCTCCAAAATAGTTCTTCAGTTCACATACACAGATCTACATCCGCATCGCAGAAGTTCATCAAAGCTAAGGAAATATGCACAAGTAAACCTAACCAAAGAAGACTAAGAACAAGACTTAACACTTTCAATTCTACATCTACTTATAGGCTTGCACCTTTACATTGGTGGTCCACTTAACCAACTTCCTAACTACTTCTTAACCAAAACTACAAAATAATGACCGCAATCCACATAATGCAGTCCAAAACTACAAAATATGACCAAAAGACATAAAATATTGCAATTTCGACTTGCGCACCATTTTCCACCTTGTGTGACATCTTTGACCTTACGCAGCATCCGGGATGCTGCATAGCTAACTTACCCCAAAACTGCATGCCAACAGTATCAATGACTCTTTAATTACAAAAGAATCATATACAGTAGAGCCAAATTACACAGATCAGCAGAAGATGAATAGAAACAAGAGCACAAAATAGAAGGATACCCAGTATCAGGATGTGCGATGATCACAATGACTAACCCAAAATTGTATATGTGATAAAGTGTGTGCATAAACACATATATCTGAAACTCATACCATTGAACAATGCAGAAACACAGACTACAGATTCTAGAAGTAACTCGGTGTTCCCAGATATCTGAAGATTGTGTGATAAAAACAAATTGAATAAATAATAGATATTGCTGCACATCACAGATAAGGAAATTGATTATTGTGACACGTATATTAAAAGGATAAATTGTAGTTCAATGAGGTTACAGTAGTTGTTGATAAGAAATATCGTAGATCGTAGATCAGGTTTGAAGTAAAATTTGAAACACAACTATTTTATTTCAGGAAGGCGAGAAGGGACAAGGAAAAGGGAGTTGGAGATTCCTTCCAGTTGGTGTTGGTAAAACTTGTCAAATAGGCAAGAAGGGATAAGGAAAAGGGAATTGGATATTCCTTCTAGTAGAATATGGTAAAAAAGTCAAGGATTTGGAGCTTCTTCCAGTAGTAGTTGGTAAAACAATCAGGGAGTTGGTGCTTCCTTCCAATAGCATCTGGTAAAATATTTAGGGAGTTGGAGCTTCCTTCAAGTCAAATATGGTAAACACATTTGGGAGTTGGTTCTTCCATTCAATTGTAGCTGAAGAAACAATTAAAGACCACAGTATTCAACATATTGGTTCTTGATTACTACAAATTAGATATTACACAAAGAGACAAACATTTATTTAGGTTCATGCCTAAAGTTCATGAGTTGGTGCTTGCAAAAATAGAATTATTTAGAGGCCGGTCCCTGTAATTAGGAGGTTGATGCTTTTGGATCAGGTTGTATCCTTAGTCAGTTGGTGCTCACACTTGGAGATAAATCTGTGCTATATATTGATTCACCCCCCTCTCAGTATATAAGATAAATATAATAGTATATGGACATAAAATTTGAATTGCAACATATAAAATAAGATAACTAAGCCTTCATGGGAACATGTACAATGGTAACATAATAAGCAATAATCAAGAATACTTATATTTGTTTATTGATATACTGGCATCAATTGTACAATGTTCCTCATAGCCGTAGACACTTCCAAGCCAAGATACTTGAGTAGTTCATCCCTGAGTCGAGGTATTGTATCCACACACTGAGGAAACTACATAACTAATTGGATATCCTTAGGATTGTACCCATATCCTAGAAGACACACTTCAACAAATGTGGTCTTCTTCATAGGATTGTCCCCATCTCCTAGAAGATACATCTTCAACAAATATGGTCTTCTTCATAGGATTATCCTCATATCCTGGAAGACCAATGAGAAATAAATATGCCCTTATTCATAGGGTTTTCCCCATTTCCTATAATACCAATGTGCAACAACAGCTTGTCTCGCTTAGGATTTCCCCCCTCACCTACAAGACAAATCACATCACCAATTTCTCTTTATTAGGATTGTCACCCTTTCCTCCAAGAAAAAACTTCAACAACAATTTATCTTGCTCAGAATTATCCCTCCTCTCCCATAAGAAAAAACCAACATATAATATCTCATCCAACGGATTGTCCCACTCTCTTGGAATACCAATGTGTGAAAAAACAAAGTCTCTTCACAAGATTGTCCCCATCTCCTAAATACTAGTTGCAATGAATGTGATCTCCTTCCCTACAAAACAAAGCTTGGTTTCTGGAGCAAAACTACCATTCAAATCGTCTTTCTTGAACTTAAATTCAAGGGTGAGCACTCTCATAATCAACCAACCAACTTGCTAATGGAAGAATGAATTCAATTCTAATTCATTAAGACCCATTTGAATTGCCTCGAAGAGGCCGACTCAAGACTATAGAGGATAAAATCCAAATCATTGAAGACTTTTATTTCCCACTGATAGATCTATTCAAGTTATCCAAAGAGAAACTTGAAATCACTTAGACTAACTTGAATCCACTAAAAAAACACTCTCAAACATTGAGGATAACTCAAAATTACTAAGGATGAACCAAAACCTTCGTGAAACACTTCTCATGCACTAGAGACAACTCGAATTCCACCTATTGACTCGAATTTACCTAAAACCAATCCCATGCACTTGAGACAACTCAAATATATCCAAACTTACTCAATTTAGTCAAGGATAACTCTATTTAGACTCAAAATCTCTTTAACTGACTGAAGACTTCTCAAATTGTATGGTGCATGGTTGCATGGGTCCATAGGTGCATGAAAGCATTAAGTAGGTGTCCTAGGATCTCTAAGGTCTAATAGAATAAAATTATGAAAGATTGAGTATTGCTAGGAAAGGAATCAAATCCTATCCCCTCGCAACCCCTTGCATGTGGAATCCAAGACACCCCAACCACATTTGTTGTCCATGTTGAGCCATTAATTAGTTATAGGTAAATAATACTAATAATAATAATGTCCATAGTCGATGCACCTAGTTTCACCACAATAATCAAATAACAACATCACATATGTTTGAGGGCTTACCATCGATATATTACACTTAATAATTCCCACCTCAACATTCGTCCATGCATCTCGTAATGATCACATGCCATGTAGTAAGGGAATTGAAAGATAGGGGAACAAGATTGAGTAACGGATAGGAAGTTGAATCATGTGGTTGTTCATTACACAATTAGAGGGAATTTGAAACAACAGGGAAGGAACTAGTTTAAAATTCAAACACAAAGACGCTAAAGGGGTTGGTCAATGAAGAGATATAATTGATTCCAACAATAGTGATTGAGATAAGACTAAGTACAAGAAAAGACGGAAGAAAAGGGGTACACCAAGTTTTTCAAAAGGGGAATATGCATGTATGTAGTGCATATTTCTCTCCGTCTACGTGCAAAAGCACCTACCTTAGATCAAAGGGATCTAAAGGTAGATTTCATAGTGCAAGGGAAATACTCAACCTTGAATTAAAAGAAAATGAAAACAAATAAACTATATTTTTAATTATTAAAACAATTGCACATACTTTTACCTTTATAAATGGGCCACTACATCCATTTGAAGAGTTGGTCCAATGGCCTCCACAATCTGGTTCTTTGATCTTCTCTAACAAGTGTTTTCAACATGAATGGAATCAAGAGTTACATGGAGTAAACTCGACATGCAACGTGACGTGGAAAATATGTGGCTAAAATGTGAGAAAGGTGATAAAAGAGTGACTAATAGTGAAAAGTGACTAAAAAAACCTTTGTGTGGGGAGACCTTCACAATGTATTTAAAGGATGATCCAAGATTTTTTTGCCCATGGTATTGGTCCATGGTTTTAAGTAGTGCATGGTATTTTTCCATGGTTTTTTAACTATTCTCATTTTTAGGTTTTTTTGGTCCTTTTTGAGAGAATGAGGTTATGTTGCAATAAATTCCCATCTTCCCTGTATTAATGAGGGAAGGAATAATGATTTTTTGGAGCAATTTAGGTGGAATTTAATTGTGAAGATCAAAATGGAGGAAAATAATGATGGAATTATGATGTATAGTTATGGTGTGGACCATAGAGATCTACATGGAAATTTTTTTTGTTAACAGGTTGCCCCCTGATGTTTTAGGGAAGGATCTCATCGTATGGCCGACAAACATCATAGTATCAAGGGAGGAATGGTGACAACACTAGAGAAACCAGAGAGAACTGTAGAGAGGTAGAGTCTCCTCATTTGAACTGCAATGGATTTTGGTTTGTATTGATTCTCAAAATCGATGAGGTACATATACTCTGAAACATATATGTGGATGAGGCGAAAATACCCATGCTCGTATCAACATAAAATGGGGATCAAGGATCAAAAAAGGGGAGTTGATCAATTCATATAACTGGTAGTACATAATGGCGTCCCCGATAAGAGGCTAAACATAAATACTGATATGAAGAACTCGTACATAGAAACAATGGAATTCTCTTGGAATGCAATATCACAATAACTGATGCTCTACTGAATCCAAGGGTGTACACAAATACAGGGACTCAACAGCCGAGAGTCAAAATCTCTAAGGTACAACAAACAGTATCTAATAATATAGATAGACAGAAGCATGATTCTGAGGGGCTTCCGAACATTGTTTCCAATGATACCTATATATCACAAAGGACATGAAACTGTATGGGTCCCAAAGAGACTCACTAATTTTCTAGAGTTGGCTGACAACCGGGGTATTCAACCAAATAATGAAGGAACCAATACCTCGTACAAATTTCAACGGTGTGATAATGTAGTTGAATTCGATCATGTGAGACACAATCAACCCAAATGACACTAAGGACTCTTTTCAAGTGGTCCAGGGGACTCATCAATGAGGTGCATGAAACCAAGATACAGGGACATCTGGGTCTATCCTATGGAATAGATGTGTTGACGTCGACTGAGGGAGACCTGCAACTACCAAGGTAATTAGGTTTCCTTGGTAGAAGCATGAGGGGGACAACCACATATATGGAATAATAATGGGATTGAGACACTAAATGGTAAACAAGGTTACGGGAGTATGAGGGACTCAAATTCCTTTGTTTAGAGTATAACGACAGGGTTGACCTGGTAGCAGATGACACTAACTCTTGGGGAGGGAATCATATCTATGGAACCGTGGAGATGACTGCAATAGGAGATACTTGGGGAAGGCACAAGAAAAGTGATATCCAGGGGATATATGGGTGACTCATCACAGATTAATTTGAACAAAGATGACCTAATGGGGGGGGGGGGAGTTTCCATAATGTGACACTACATGAAATATGTGTGGGAACCTAAAGGCATCATTTGGGATTTTTTCATAGTTTAAGGAGATCGAAGAAGGGATAGAATTATGCTCAGTATGATACTCTCTCATGGATATTTTTCAATCCCAAGATGGTAAATGATCGATGGTGTTTTCATGTTTAGAGAGTTTGAAAACATGAAGAAGACTCCAATGGGTCTCATTTTCATACATTAGTCTCCTAATCCCAAAAAAAAGATAAAAGTTTACAAATGAGAACTCTCTGAACCAAAAGGGTCAAAGAGAATTATTTTTCATAGGTAGTCCAACGAGGCCAAAAAAGGATAAACCTGTATTGATTCAAAAATCATTCAAATATACGAGCATGAGTGAAACCAAGTTTTATCGATCATCTTTTCTTTATGAGAGGGTTGGAAAAGAGCTTAAATACAACCCATATGTGAGCTTTTTCATAGAGTACGGTTCCAATGTCCAAAAACCATAAAAGGATACAAATGAAAGTGTTCCTAGCTAGAAGGTGTTAGGGTGTTCCTTTTCTTTAATTGGTCTACATAATCTAAAAAGGGGATAAATGATACAAAATAGACACCCTTTCAAATTCTTTAACGAGCGTGAAAGGAAGCAAGCTTGCTCGATAATCCTTTCATTGTTTAAGGAGTTGAAAAAGAGATTAACAGAAACTCCGTAATGGTTAGTCAAGCAAGGAGGAAGTATTCAATATGCCAAAAGAGGTGATGTTGTGATCATGGCTTATGGGGAGAAAACTAATAGTGGAACACTGATGGGGCCTCCTTGTGGGACAATGAATGGTGCTAAAATAACACAAAGTTTGCAGTATGGAAGGAGCATAGGGGTTGTGAGCATGCCAATACAAAAGGGGTTTGACTTGACCAATGGCACACAAATCAATGTAATTCCAGGATATCTAATTCTCTCCCAAAAAAGTAGGGAGAGAATGAGATATGAGTCCCATAGGTGGATAGAGTGCGAAACATTGAACCTGTCGGTGAAAACGATGTGAAAATGGATGTTGAATAACTCAGTGGTGCACATAAGGAGTTGAATAAATGGAGGCCTATAAACAAGGGGGACCACATGACACATGTAATTTTCATTGTTCAGTGTTGAGTTGGTGTGGATGGCTCTAGATAAAAGTTGTTGATTTCTTTTGATTGGACCGGCGGCTTCCCGATTTGTTAGTTGTAGATAAGAGATCTCACCTAGAACATCATTTTCATGCATTTAGTTTGTCATTTTCACATTTGGGAGGCCTTGGCCGAGCCCAAAAGGTTTTGGGGGCTAGGTTGCACATTTCGAAGGAAAAGATGCAACTCAGATCAGACCTATTGGGGAGACAGGTGTGACCCAGTTCGCACTTGTCAGGGAGATAGGTGCGACCTAGGTCATACCTGCTTGCGAGACAAACATGACCCAAATCACACCTATCGAAGGTTTTTGTGCGACCTAGGTAGCACAAGAAGGCCTTTCAGGTGCAACCTCGACCAAAATGGAAAGAATTTTCTGAACATGGTATAATTGAGACTTTTTGGGTGTGCAAGATGCCTCAAGTCAGATGGCAGGAGAGAGACATTGTCGACCTCATAGATGAGGTGGAGGATGATGATGCAGTGTAGGACACATTGGCCCAGAGTGGGATCCTGAATTTCTTTTGTATCTCTCTTATGTGTTCAACAAAGTTATTATTGAACAATATAATGAGATTTCAGGATAGGGATGTGGACTTCTTGACTGGCCTCACATTGTTGGGTGTTATCAGTGATATCTCACCAAAAATATTGAGAGGAGTATTGTCCATGGGTGATTTGTGCATGCATCATTTCTATGCCATGGCATATGTTCATGCGTCATACATACTTATGTTTGGGTACATAGGGTACTCCCAAAAGACCAAACACCTTGAGAAATTGCTTCACACAAATAGATCACAGATCAACACACCGATGTTTGTCACGTGGTTAAAATCCTTGAGAGGGAAACAGTCCACGGCCCCAGCCAAATAGCTACTTGGAGAAATTTAATATGCAAAAGAAAGAAAGTTACATGATCTTCTCATAATCGATCAACTAGCTAAGGACACTCTATGCTCTTTAAATAGAGATCATAGACCAATCGGGTGTTAAGCCACAGATCAATGGTAGGTATGATCTAAGAGAAGTTGAACTGTCGGATCACTTTATGTCTAGAGCATATCGTGACCGTCAGATTAGAATATTTACAAATGCATACTAATGCATACTAAAGAAACATGTTTTACCTAACGGATATATTACACAAGTTGATCTTAACTAACTCCTAAGTGTCTAAATATCCTAACATCCCCCCTTAAGAACAACATGGGATAGGATTGAAGGATTTACAAAAGTGACACTATTAGGATAAGGAAGGAGGCATTAGAGCCTATCCCCCCTTAAAGACACATTCTTAAACTCCTAACATAGATCGAATTTTAGAAAACTTCGCTTCTGTAAGAGACTTGGTGAAGATGTCTGCAAATTGATCATCTGTAGGGTAATAGAGCATTTCAAGAACATGATCATGAACAAGATTTCTGATGAAGTGCATGTGTAGCTCAATGTGTTTGCTGCGCTGATGTAGAACTGGATCTTTGGAAAGCTTGATGGCACTTTGATTCTCACACCAAAGTGGAGTAGGTTGCTATTGCTCGAATCCAAACTCTGAAAGGATTTGTCAAAGCCATAAAGCTTCCTTACTGGCATTAACTGCGGCCCAATATTCTGCTTCTGCTGAAGAAAGAGCAAGTGCTTGTTGTTTCTTACAAGCCCAAGTGATAGGTCAAGATCCTAGAATAAAAACATAACCTGCAGTAGACTTCCGATCATCGAGATTGCTGGTCCAATCTAAATCAATGAAACCAACCAACAAAGGTTTCCCCCCTGTACTATAATGAATCCAAAACTGAATTGTACCTCGAATATATCGAAGTATTCTTTTTGCTGCTTTCTAGTGACTTTCATGAGGAGTTTGCATATAACGGGCAACACGACGAATGGAAAAGGAAAGGTCAGGACGGGAATGAGTCAATTATAAAAGACTACCAACAAGGTGCATCTACTTCAAGGGAAGTACAAGTGGCAGAAAGTTTGACTCCAGACTGGAAGGGAGAAGGGGCTAGTTTACAATCTTCCATCTGGGAGTGATGAAGGTCACAAGCATACTTAGACTGGGAAAAAAAATATTCCTTCTTTGGTTTGCAAGACTTGGAGACCAAGAAAATAATGCAAATGTCCTAAGTTTGACATTTCAAAATTTTGCTTAAGATTGGATTTCACATGGGTTATAAGTTTAGGGTCACTACCAGTAAGGATAAGATCATCAACATAAAGAAAAAGTATGATGAGATGGTTTCCTACTTTCTTGCTATAGACATTGGGGTCAGAATGGCATCTAGAAAAACCAGTGTCAAGGAGAAAGCTATCCATTTTGGCATACCTAGCTCTAGGAGCTTTCTTAAGGCCATATAAGGATTTCTTAAGGAGATAAACAAGGCTAGAGTTATTCTGGCCATATCCAGGGGGTTGCTCCATGTAAATTTCCTCATGTAAATCACCATGTAAGAAGGTAGACTTGACATCCATTTGATGGACTTCCCATTTATGTAAGGCTGCAAGGGAAAGAACAAGGCGGATGGAGTTAATTTTTGCTACAGGGGCAAAGGTTTCATTGTAATCAATCCCTTCAACTTGGGAAAAACCTTTGGCAACTAACCTTGCCTTAAGTCATTCAACACTTCCATCTGATGCATACTTAGTTCTATAGACCCATTTACATCTGACAAGTTTTCTTCCTTTTGGAAGAGGAACAAGATCCCAAGTATCGTTCACCATTAAGGAACGATATTCTTCATCCATAGTTGCATCCCAATCTGGATTTCCTGAAGCTTCTGCAAAAGTTTCTAGATCATGATTCTCGAAAACTTGAGCCAAAAGAGAAGAGGCTCACTAAAACTGAGAACGTGTTCGACGTTGATCTCTAGGATCACTAGCAATATCACCAGCTTCTTCGCATGTTGAACAGACCCATCGAGGAAGTATTGGTGCTGGTGCAATTGGAGGAACATGAGCAGGCGGAGGTGGATTTTCATCCTCACTGTCATCATCAGAAACTGGATTTTGAAACCTGTCAAGGAAGTTGGAAGAAGAAGAAGAAGGTACAATCGCCGAATCAGGCTCGTAGGCAAAAGATGGCACACCCGCCAAGTTAGGATCGCAGGCCAAAAGATTTTCATTAAATTTAACATCTTTTCTAATGATTATATCATGTGAATGGGCTGAAGAAGTCTATAACCTTTTACAACTTCAGAATATCCAACAAATATGCACTTTTCATTTTTAGGCTGCAATGCTTTTCGTTTTTCATCCGGAATGTGAGCCCATGCTTCACAACCAAACACACAAAAGTGACTTACATCTGGTTTAATTTTACTCCATGCTTCTTCTGGTGTTATACCTTGTAAAACATTAGTGGGTGTGTGATTAACTATGTAATTTGCACAATTTATGGCCTCAGCCCAATATTGAAAACTTAGTCCCTTAGATTGGATCATACAATTATCCATTTCTTTTAAAGTGTGGTTCTTTCATTCAGCTACACCATTTTGTTATGGTGTATATGGAACAATGAGTTGTTGTTGGTTTCCTTGTTCAATGCAAAAAGTAGTGAACTTGTTGTTAACATATTCACCTCCATTGTCAAATCTTAACTTAATAATTTGATGACCATATTGTTTTTCAACAAGGGCCTTGTAGGCCAAGAACATGTTAAATACTTCGCTCTTAAGTTTTAGGAAGTAAACCCAAGTGCGTCTGGAGTAGTCATCAATGAAAGTTAAGAGATATTGAAACCAGAAAAGGATGCAGATGGAAGAGGACCACACAAGTCACTATGCACAAGCTCCAAAGGAACCAAGGCATGCCAAGAGGCACGTTTGTCAAAACTATCACGATGATGTTTTTCGAGTACACAACCGAAACAAACACCATCCTTGTAAGATACCATCAGAAGACCAGTCACCATATTGTCTTTACATAGTTGTTGCAATGAGCGATAATTTAAGTGACCAAATCGCTCACGCCAAAGTTTGCTCAAGTTATCACTATGAGCAACAAAAACGGAAAGAAAAGGTGATGACCCAAAGTTGTTAAATTTGTACAACCTGGTAATATCATCAACAGTTCCAGTAGCAAGGACATTTTGAGGATTTTTAAAATCCTTGATTACAACTTGGTGAGGTGTAAACGTCACAGTTTTACCTTCACCTGAATGAGTAATTTGATAAACTGATAACAAATTGCATGAAATTTTTGGAACACATAGTACATCACTGAAATGACCATTTTCTACTGGAACTGTTCCAGATCCTACAACACTTAGAGATCTATCATCACCAACAAATATTTTTTTGGTGTTACATTCATGCATAGTAGAAAATTTGGCTTGATCCTTAGCCATATGATAAGATGCTCCAGAATCAATGAGCCATTCATTTGAAGTAAAAGAAGAAGATGCAGTATAAGAGTAACCAGAAGCACAAAGTGCATGTTCATGAGAGTTAGATTCTGAAGACGAATCTAGGCTAATGTGGTGTTTCTTCATTGCTACTTCCAAGGCTGCCATCTTCTTGAAACACTTAGATTCATCATGATTATCTTTCCCACAAAAATTGCAATGACGCTCAGTCTTCTTTCCTTTTTGCTTGGATCCTTTGTCATTTTTTAAGGAAGGAGCTGACTGACTTGTTGTTTGGCTTATTAGCGTGAGAAATCTGTTTCTTGGGAGGCTTGGACTTTTCTTTCTGTTGTGACAATAAGGCTTTCCAAGATGTATCTGCATTGTTAATTATTCCAAGATGAATGAGCTTATATTGCTCTCTAATTAAGGAATCACAAAAGGATTCAAGACTAGGCTCTTGATAGCTAGCTGTAGTCAAGGATTCTTTCATGGAGTAGAATGTAGATACAAAAACAGAATATGCAGGTCCAAGTTTGGAAAGAATATGATAAATACATTGTTTGTCTTCTTTCTTATTCTTGCATTCTGCACATAAGAGTCTAAGAGTTTTATGCTTAGATAAATAGTATTGAATGCATGAAAAATCATTTGGATTCAAGGAAAAAAACTCATTCTCAAGTTGATGACCCCAAATTTCATTGTGTTTACCAAACACAGATTCCAACTTTTCTGAAGCTTTATCAGGTTCATCAATTCCAGATATGTGGAATCGCAAATCAGTGGAGATTGACATCCCAATCAATTCATGAGCTTCATCACATCTATTTTCCCATTTAATTTTCTTATCATCATCAGTGGGTTTTTTTTCTTTCCCTGAGGTTATCCTGAAAAGTCCCCTACTTCGTAGAACATCCTCCATACGCGATTTCCATGAGAAATAGTTAGAAATTGTAAGTATAATATCACAAGGGGCGGCCATACTATAAAATAATTGTTGAAAAAATAGAAACTAACTATCTTAATGCAAAGAGCTAAAAAAAATATGCAGTTTAAAAAAAAACGGCACTGAAAACTGATTCTAGATGATGAAATTATGCTTGGTCAAAGAAAATGTTGAAGATGTCCCCAATAGTGATGTGGCAAATATTAACTTGACCAATTAAAAAAAAAGAACCCTCCTCTTCCAAAGATCAACCTTTGACAATCACTTTACAATAAAGTTGCTTTGAAGTGAATCACTTTTGTAAAATAAGTGAGGTTCACTTTTACAATAATGTTACTTTTAAATAGTGTGTCAATAAATTAAAAGACTTAAGTGACTCACTTTTTATTTTATTTTATTTATGTGAGATGCACTTTTACAATAAAGTAACTTGAAAACATAAATTGTATGCACTAAAAAGTAGCTTAATAAGATTTGAACTCAAGACCTATTAAGGAATAAAGCAACTTTGGACCAAGTGAGCTAAGTTTTAAAGGTACGTAAAAGAATGGAAAGAGGAAGGGGACTTTTTTTTTACTCTTCTCTCTCGTTCTCTGTGCTTGCATTTTTTCCTGCAAATCACAAAAAAAATGAACAACAAAAACAAAAAACTTTTTCCACACAATGGGGTTAGATCTTGGTTAGCTTACCCGGAAAGTCTATGTTTTCAAGTTTTCTCGTTGTTTCTCATTTACCGTGATCGCACAAGGTCCATGGCAAAGAGCATGCGTAGCCGAGAAGACAAGAAAAAAACTTTCCCTTGCTGTTTCTGATTCGCCGTGATCATGCAAGGTGCACGGCAAAGAGCATACGTAGCCAGGGAAGGCAATAGTTCAAGACTAAAACAAAAAAGATCTAATAATAAAACTGATAAGATATGAGAGATTTGAAAAAAAACAAATCTGTCACTGTAACATTATACCTTCAGATTTGTCGAAATTGGTGTTTCTGGAACAAATGAAAACGGTTTTTAGTGAATCAAAAACTATTTACCAATGGAAATGGCACTCTAGATCAATGGAACAACTCCCATGGGCCAAAAATCCATAGAAAATCTAGAACCAAAAACCCTTTCAAAGTTTCGGCAACACTGGTTCCATATCTTGATCAAAATCGAAAGCGAATCTTCATAAAAGCTCTGATACCATGCTTGGGTACATAGGGTACTCCCAAAAGACTGAACACCTTGAGCAACCACTTCACACAAATAGATCACAGATCAACACACCGATGTTTATCACGTGGCTAAAACCCTCGAGAGGGAAACAGTCCATGGCCCCAGCCAAATCGCTACTTGGAGCAATTTATTATGCAAAAGAAAGAAAGTTACATGAGCTTCTCATAATCGATCAACTAGCCAAGGACCCTCTATGCTCTTTAAATAGAGATCATAGACCAATCGGGTGTTAAGCCACGAATCAATGGTAAGTATGATCTAAGAGAAGTTGAACCGTCATATCACTTTATTTCTAGAGCATATCATGACCATCGAATTAGAATATTTACAAATTCATACTAATGCATACTAAAGAAACACACTTTACCTAACGGATATATTACACAAGTTGATCTTAACTAACTCCTAAGTGTCTAAATATCCTAACAACTTATGTGTGACATCGAGAGTCTGGAGACTCATCTAGTGGCAACGATGGTGCTACAGATTCTGAGATTGAAAGGTCCACACAACATCTTGGGTAGTTACTAATGGTCGAGATTTTGTTGATCGACACCTACTATAGGTGGGCCCAGATGTACCTAACAATAGTTTGATGTGGGCTAAACCAGGATAGCCTGACGGATGGGGATTTCTGCTTCCCATCATTTTTTTGTTCATTCTTCTTTAAACGATTACCAACACTGCGACCACATATGGAGGTGCACAACAAGCGACCACGTGAGCCTCGTATGAGGCGATGGTGTGAGATGATGATACAGGAGGGAGGTGGTCTAGTAGCTCATTTCTTCACCTAGGAGCTATTTGCGTAGTGGTGACAAATTTCAATCCTCATTGAGGATTATCCATATGTAGGCATGGAATATCAGGGAGATCTAGTGATGCCTCAACCTCCTAGGTAGATCTGGGGACTAGATGGTATGTATACATGAATCTTTGTGGTTTCAGTCATATATTTTGTTTTACTAGCATAGTGGTAGTTATATTATACATGTGAGTGATGTTGATGACATGTTGTGTGCATGTGAAAACATGGTACAACATCCTCCAATGGGATACCAACGATGCAAGGGCACAGTGGAGGGGTTAGATCCACATGATCATGGGAAGAGGAGGTGATAGAGTGCTAGTTTAGTCTCACTACAACTGGAGGTGGAGAGGCTACTTGAGGGAGTCATTGATGATGGGTGGTAGTATCTGGATGACAACTTGATCGTCATGTGTTACCGAGATCCACCAGAGTTGATGGATCAGATGAGGATGATCACAATGGTTGTGGAGTACATAAGAGTAGTGGCACAGGGAGATGTGCTGACGGAGGAGGAGATATTGGAGGAGAAGGAGGATACTAGGGAGGATACAGAGTCAGAGGACTCAGACTTAGATTAGCACCATGTGGTGTTTTCTCCTAATGCATTTGAGCATGGGGAATTTTGTATTATATGTATTATCGAATGAGAAATATTGTGGGGATTCTCTCTTTTGTACTCGTTTGGAGAGGCCAAACTGATTATGATATTATGATATGGATGCACGAGGATGCAAATTTTTTGTATTTTTATGTGTTTTATGAGTCTGTTATTGTGATGATGAATATTCCTATATGATGTATATGACATATGTATGCATGACTATATTATGATGCATGATGTAGTTTATTTCCTATATGCGATGATTGGTGTGCCACTCTATAACACCATTATCCATTTAATCTACTACACTATTAATGCTTATGGGAACATGCATTAATGGAATGGATTCAAAATTTCTAACCAATTGTATACTGCATAGGAATTTTATAAAGAGGTAGGGATCTTTACCTGATAGTATTTTTTCAATTGGGCGACAAGAATCTAGGAGTCTAATAGGACACTAAGGAGACAAATACCCAATCGAAGGGAGGCGGTTAGGAAACCAGCGACGACATCGTATTCAACCTAGTTGTTGGTAGCAATGCCAACACACATTCCATTGATATGGATTAACTAATGTGACAGGGAATAAATGACCCAGGAATCTAAGGCGATATAAGGAGACCATATACTTGTGCCATCAATGAAACCAACATAGGGGGCGGGGTAGGATCTGTCTAGAACAAACAAGGAAACAAACTATGAGAATCGTGGTAAAAATGATGCAAAACAAGAGAGAAAAACTATGATATAAGGGTACTCAGGCTGGTCAGCTTAGTCATATAATATCTTGAGGTAGATCCCATGGAGGGGATTCTTCAAGAGGAGACCTTTGGAGTCAATGAGGAGGCATGTCCCCTTGCTAAAACAATGATGGATGACTTAAGGGCCATGCCACAGAGTGCATGGAGGGGGAATATTCAGAATGGGTTAAACCTTCAAGGGATCCACGGTAATCCCATTCCGGGACATGATGAATCCTAATAAGCGAACAACTAGAACACATAAAATACACTTAAGGGGGTTTAGGTAGACATTATATTTGCGACATCGAAGGAATACTTGTCGTAATTCTTCCAAATGTTGGGAACAATTCCAAGATAGATTCGTGAGGTCATTCAAATATACAAATATAATGTGAATGAGGTTGTGGAAGCAAAATGTCATGGCTCACTGAAAAGTGGCTCCAACATTTTTAAGGCCAATTGGATGACACAATACATAAAAGTTCCCCAGCCGATGGTAAAGGCGGTTTTATACTAATATTCTTTGAGGATCTGGATTTGGTTGTAACTTGAAAAAACGTCCATGAAAGAAAATAATTCATGGCTGGCACATGCATCTATGATTTGATCGATAAACGGAGTGGGGAAGTTGAATTTGGGAAAATCCAAATTCAAATCACCTATGTTAGTACACACGTGAATGGTTCCTTGTTTTTCATTAATGGGAACAAGATTGGAAACCCAAGTGGTATATACGATGGCGTATATAAATCCTTCTTTATGCAATTTTTCAATCTTATCTTCGATGGAAGGGGCCTTTAACAAGTTGATAGGTCATTTATTTTGGCGATTAGGGGCAATATTAGGCCATATGTCGATGCGATGTTCAACGATAGATGGATCAATCCCAGGAATTTTGGTGTAGGAGCAAGCGAAAACATCATGATACTCTTGAAAAAGTGTCTTGTAGGCGATGACTTCCTCAGGAGATCATGAAGTACCAATCATGATATGCTCGAATGTCCCAGGTTTCATTCATATGTTGACTTGGATGGTTGGTGATATGTTGGCCATATTACCTTCCTGAATAGATTTGGGGGCTGGGATTGGGTTTTTGAACCAATCGACACTTCCATGAATAAAATATTTTGATTCAATAGAGAAATGATCCGACGATGAGGAAGAGTCATTGGGGATGAAAAATGAGTGACTATGTAGGTCATCCCAATGATACTCAGGATTTGTGAGAGATTCAAGGATCTCTTCGTTGTTACAAAAGGGGCACCTAGATATATCAAGGGGATCTTCTGTGGTCAATGAGGGGGAAGGAATACTAGAAACTGAGATCGTAAATATGGTGTTGAGAGTCTCCTAGGGAGAAGCCAGAGGGTGGATTTCCTCGAGGACACTGATTTTAGACTCAAGGAAGTTCTTGTGAAAATTAGTGAGGAGGGACTGGTACTCGGGTAGGTTTGCGAAATGATGGGAATAATGACCATAGAGGCCACACACTACACATGAGTGATTCATACATAACGGTTTGTTCTTAACAGCGGGAATGTTTGGTCCATTAAAAACTGGAGTGTTGTGGGTCTCTACTATTGTGCACATGTGGTTGCGAAGAAACGAAAAATTAGGACAATTTTGAGTAGCATGGACATGGACATCATAAGGCATAAGTAGAAGGTGGACATAATTTTGCATGGGATTTTGGTTCCTTGCCCCCAATCTGCATAGCAGGAGGGGGCAGGAGTAGATGTAGAAGCAACTGGTTGTGTACCAATAGGTGGATCTAACATTGTCTCAATAGGTTGGACTGGTGTCCAACACTATTTGTGGGGTCAGGGTGGGGTTGGGTGGATCGAGGTAACACACTGGAACACCCAAAGTTAATCTCAGAAGGTTAAGAGTAGCCATTACTAGTTTAGTCATGATTCTAGAGGGTGGAAAGAGAAACAAGATGGTGTGTATGGGAAATAAAACCCCAATAATTCCCCGAAGGAAGACAGGGGGTGGGTGCGGTCTACGGTTGGGGATGTGGCTGAGGCTATGATGAGGTCGTAAGTTTACCAGATGTTATGGTTCATAAATATGATATTTCAGTCATAGAGGGATGAGGTGGTGTTCAAAGGGGTGCTAGTAAATAGGCATGGACCAACAAAAAATAGGGAGGGGATGGATACGCTACCGATGGTCGTGGTCATGGTAGGGAGGACATGATCCAAAGTGGTCGGTCCTTTGGGATCATAGTACATCAACTAGTAAATGGTCACAATATTCCCATAATGGGGTAACATTTTGAGTCAAAAGATAGTTGAAGCAACATATCGCATCACATACATGTAACTATGTCCTAGGAGAAGGTTATAATCTAACTACTCGTTCACAACTTCAATGTCGATCAACACAGTTTTACCAACCAACTCAATGGGGAGATTCATGAGAATTCCTTGTGGTTGGGCAGGGCAGACATCATATGTGTGTAGGGTGCTGGTTAAGGGTTGGAGATATGGTGACTGGAGCTTCTTCCAAATGAAGGTTGAAATAACGCAAGTGGATGCACCCTCATCGATAAATGACCAATTTGAAACGGTGACAACAACCTAGAAAGCTACGGATGAAGGAATCCAAGGTTCTCCTTGATCCAAGTTGAAAGTGATCAAACTGGAGTCAGAGGGGTCAATGACACCTAAATCTGATAACAAGGATTTGCATTGCAAAGAACAAGTTCTTGGGACTTCCAAAGAGGACATGGAAGACGGAGACTAGGCCATGTCATTGGCAATACTATAATTGAGAGTGACTCTAGCAGTGGGATTGTTCGCAACGATATGCAAAGGGAACTTAGGATATTTGGGAGTCTCGTCCGTGGGGGGTCTTGGAAAATGTAAGGACATATAGAGAGTAGTGGAAGTATATTCCATGGAGGGATTATTGGTTTCTCTGGTGGAGCCATATTGGTTTCGTCAAGTATTTAAGTGTATATCAGACAATAATGTTGTAAGATGATGGAAACCTAGTGTTAGCACCAGTGCTAAATATTGAATATATTTTGTAGATGTAAGCAATTGGAAGGGGAGTAGGAAAATGAAAAGGAGGAACAAGGTCTTAAAGTTCCTTATCATAGGACCTTGAAAGACGTAGATTAGGTACTTTGGGTTATGTGGTGGTGAAAATGAATGACGTAGATACGTGGTAGAAAGAATAAATGGTTGTTAAATATCTACCGAGGAAAAGATGCATGTTTATTAAAGAAATCTTGACATTGGTGAAACATTGTTAAATGGCATGCAGGATCAACCATCGGATGAACAGGTAAGGTAGATCGACGGCTAGGGAATATTTTGCTGAGGGAAGATGAAAGGTTTGTAAACGTTGTGGTGGATTGGGAAATTTGTGATATCCTTTAGGTTCCAACGGCCGATATCTAAAGATGTTGAATATATACGGTGAAAAAGTATTTCGCAGCACCAAATTGCATGGAGGATAAGCCATGTCGGGGCCGTGAAATCTTGTAGGACCCACACAGTTGAATGGCCATGATCTTGAGCGGGACATATCTACAGATGAGATGTAATCTGCATCCTATACATGCATGGTGGTTAGTAGGAGAAGCCATTGCGAAAGGTTGGTAGACCCCACACCTCTGGACATAGGAGATCTGGAGAGGATCTGATCAACGGTTCAAATGTATTTCGCGATGAGAAGGTGCATGAAGTTTAGCAAGAGGAGGCTCTACGAAATCTTGTAGACCCTACATTTTTGGACAACGGATATCACAACGTTGATTGGATCTACGGTCCTTGTTGATTTCGTGATGGAAATATGTGTGAATGTTAACAAGACAAGGGATCGCAAAATCACGTAAGGGCCGCATCATGGGACGGTTGATATTTCTTGTAGCGGGGATCTACAACTGTGGTTTATTTTGCATAATCAAAGGTGCGAGGAGGAAAAGGATCAGTATAGGTGCAAAATGGAGATGGAGAATGGACAATTACGATGTTTCATATTTCATCCGAGAGAGTATAGCCGTTAGGAGGGGCTATGAAACATCACTTTCAATCAGGAGAGCCTGCATCCTAGATGCCGCATTGCCATTTTTTATTTAGCGTGTCTATTATCCCATATTTCTTGTTTTATGTATAAATAATGGTGAATCTACCACCTCAGGAGTTTGTTAGGATTTGCAAATGATGATTTGAGATTAATTCCTAATTTTGTAACTGATTTCGAATCAGTTTCGAGGTGGGTCTCTAGATCCCATGAAATTATAAATGTACCCTTGATAGAGGAAGAAAGGGTTGATAACTTTCATTCAGAAGCATTAGTTCTCGGGTTTTGTAGCTCTATTAGTTTCTTGGAATCTTTAATGAAAATAATGCTCTGAGTTTTTTGAGATTAATCAAGTTGTTTCCTTATATTTAGTCTGTGTTTCCTGTATTTCCATTCATGTATGTGTTTTCTTCCAATACATTTCTAGGTTGTATGCAAGGAATTCGTTTTTGATAACTCTCCTTCCATCAGAAATCATATTTGTTATGTGTTGGTAATGACCGTGATAGAATTCATCCATAGTTAGATGCTTTGTTTCAGTTATTGTCCTCTATTATATTTCTACTAAACGTGTTCCCATAGATTCATCCATTGATATATGCCTATGTTTTCTCTGGGCTCTTTCCTCATTTATATCTGTCATCACTTCAAGATAATTTGACTGAACATAATAGCCACATTGCCTCTGATTTCCTGGAGAAATCCAATTCATTATTGGTGTAATTCCCTTGAATATTTTTAGGCTATGAATCCATTTCCCAATGGTATTTCTTGTCTATCTCTTTCACCATCTTTAAACCTACAAATATCATGTTCCCCTTAGAAATATAGCCTTTTGAATGCTTGCTTCAAGCCATATGTATATGTGAATGTTCTTGTGACAGAGAGAGCCCTCTCTGACTGTATTGGCTAGAATACAGTCTAAATATTTTTTTGAAATGGTTACCCCTGTGACTTCCTACCACAACCATACAAAAATTACAGGTTGATAACACCTAGATCAATGGGTTTACTTGAAGAAGTGGTTGCGATATTTTTTTGTACCAATTGTTGGGTTGCAACCACTCATTCATTTGGTAACGAATTATGTAGCACCATAGGTTGAGGACCTTGTGGCGTTGGGTTTGGCTATGTTGGAGTGTCAGCATTGGTTTTATGTTGATTTTCTATGTGTAATAGGGGGTGGACTCGATGTAACTAGGGGCACTAGTGTGTATAGTGGCTATAAACATCACATATCTTACACGGATGGTTAGTTTGTAACTGAGGGTTCTGTGCAGGGGTATTGGCTCTGTTGTTGCTAGGAGGGTTGGGTTGTGGACCTCCCCCTTAAGGTTGGTTGTTTCCCTGGTTCCTACCTCTTTATATTCTTCCTTTCCCTTGTTGGTTATTAAGGGTGGGTTGATTGGGGAGGTTCTACTATGATCCAGATTTATGCAGGAATGCAACAGAATACACAAATAACCATAGAAACAAATATACATCAAAAATAAGACTTCATTTCATTAATCAATAACTAAAACTTGTTTACATACAGAATGGAAATAAACTAGCTAGAGTGTTGGTAGCTCATCTCTGAGAAGATATGTGGCGGCTACATGCCTCTGAACTCTGTGTTACAATGAGGCTCCAAGGCCTATATATTATTGAGAAACAATGGAAACCCTACACATCCAAAAACCTAACCCTAGGAGGTGAAACGCCTTAATGTGGGCCCCATTGGGTAACTTGGTACATCAATTTCCCGGGGTCGTAACTTTAGCATACTACCTCCGTTTGATGCGCATGATACATCATTAGAAAGATCTATTTAAGGACTACATCCATAAATAGAAAATAGAAAGTTTAGAATGGACTCATATTTTCCCAACCATTCGATGCCAAAAAAATGTCGTTTAGGGCCTCAAAACAGCTCCAGAAGTTTAGGACTTGAAAACTGCCAAAAATAGTAAATTGTGCTACATTTAAGGAAACTGGAAAACTGAAAGAAACAGTGGTGGGGGTCTAAGAGGAATAGGTGGGTGGCCACCAATATCCTCCTGGATCATTCCTCCCCCCTTAGGAAGCAATAGTCCCCATTGCATTGAGTTCCTCCATGAGATGAGGAAACTTCTGTTGAACTTGATCCCCGGTGAGCCACTTTCCCTGGTGAAGGAGTTGGCCTGCTTTGACAACTCGATATAGCTGGATCTTCTGTTGGCAGGTGTTCTTGATCTGTGTGTCCATAATCTAATTAGTTGTGGCTTGTTCCATGTATTCAGGGTTTAACTCTGTTGGTGTGAGTTGTTCTGCCACGTCTAATGTGTCAAGTAGAGGTGGAAAGTAGGGTCGAAGGAGGTCCACATTGAACACTGGGTGCATACCAAGGAATGGTGGAATACTAAGCTCAAAGGAATTTTCCCCGACAGCCTTGGTGATGGCGTATGGCCCATATCGGAGTAGGCGAAGCTTGCGATGGGGTCCAGCGAGGCTCTCCTTCTGTAAATGTAGCCACACTTTGTCGCCCACCTGGAATTTGTGTTGCACCCGATGCTGATCATGTCACTGCTTGTACTTAGCATTGGATCTATCCAATATGTCATGAACCTGTTGGTGAATGTGCTGAATGCACTCAATGAAGTTGTTTGCCTTGGAAACTTCAGACTGGATATGAGCTGAATCATCCTGAGTAGTTGCAAATGGCATGGCTACGTCAATGGGACATAGTGGTTGGAATCCCAAGCCCACCTGAAAGGGGTTGTGGTTGGTTGAGCTGTGGAGGGCCCGGTTATAGCTGTGTTGCACATAGGGGAGGCTCTCATCCCATGTGCGTGGATACTTTCAGTTGTACATGCACAAAATGTGTACGGTCATCCTGTTGACGACCTCTGTCTGGCCATCAGTCTGGGGATGGAAATTTGTGGACTTTGTGAGTTTGGTGTCTAGCATTGACCATAGGCTAGACCAGAATGTACTAAGGAACCTGCTGTCTTGGTCTGAGATTATAGACTGTGGGATACCAAAGTGTACCCACACTCGTTCAAAGAAGAGTTTAGCAGTGGCTTCTGCTGTGATATTCTTCTTGCAGGCTGCCATTATGGCCATCTTTGAGAATATGTCAATGACCATAAACACACATTCATTGTCGTGCTTAGTAGAAGGAAGGCCTGACATGTAATCCATGGAGATGGATTCCCAAGGTCGACTAGGGGTAGGAAATGGAGTGTAGAGGCCTTGCTTCTTGATGGATGGTTTGGAAATGGCACAGGCAGTGCACGATCGGATGTACTTCCCTATGTCATGTCGAAGGTTCGGCCAATAGAAATACTTCTGCAGTATTTCCATTGTTTTCTCAACCCCAAAATTCCCAGAGAACTGACTGTAGTGCACTTCCCAAATCATCTTGGCACGCTCACTTCAAGGAACACAAAGGTGTCCCATGTGACACAGTAGTACATCTTGGAGGTGAAATTTTGGAACTTGGTTTCCCTCCAAGAGCATCTGGTATGTGTGGCTGAATTCTGGATTGCTCTTGTAGAGAAGCAGCCAATCAGAAGTCTCGTTCCCACAAGAGTTGAGCATGGTCGTTATCGCCATGATTGGTGGTCGACTGAGGTAGTCTACAACATTGTTGGTGCTTCCCTTCTTGTACTTGATGTTCAAATGAAACTGTTGTAGATATGTGGACCACTTCTGATGGCGATCGTTCTATAACTTCCCTTGTGTCTGCATGAACTACAGGGATCGGTGGTCTGTGTGGATGATTATTTCCTTCCCCAAAATGTAATGCTTATGTTTCCAACAAGCATGTACAATGGAATACATCTCTTTGTCATAAGTGGGATATTTGCAAACTGTGTCTGACAGTGTCTCACTGTGATATGCCACTGGATTCCCTTGTTGAGTAGGGACTACCCCAATAGCATAGTCAGAGGCATCTGTCTCGATATCAAATGGTTGTTGCAAGTCTGGTAATGTGAGCACTGGGGCACAATAGAGGCAATGTTTCAATTCTATAAACTCCTTATGCTTAGTTTCTGACCAAAAGAATTTTTCTTTCGCTCCTCCCTTGGTGACTTGACTCAAGGGCCAAGTGATATAAGAGAATCCCAACACGAACCTGCGGTAGAAATTACCAAGGCCCAAAAAGCTGCGAAGCTCTGTTAGAGTAGTTGGGGCTAGCCAATCCTAAATGACTTGGATCTTGGTTGGATCCACATGTACCCCATAGTCATCAATAATGTATCCCAGATACTGAACCTAGGTCGTGCCAAAAGTGCACTTGTCCAAATTGGCACACAACTTGTGCTACCACAATGTTTGGAGGACCTGTCGGATGTGGTGGAGGTGCTCTTCCCAAGTCTGGCTAAAGATCAGGATGTCATCCAAGTACACTACTAAAAATGAGTTGGTGAATGGCTGCAAGATGTCATCCATCAGTCTCATGAAGGTTGCAGGAGCATTCATCAGCCCGAAAGGCATGACCAACCATTCGAAAAGGCCCTCCTTGGCTTTGAAGGTAGTCTTCCACACATCAGTCAGCTCGATCGGTACCTGGTGATACCCGGACTTTAATTCGATATTGATAAAATATTTCCCCCCTTTAAGCTGGTCCAGGAGGTCATCAATCCGTGGGATCGAGTACCTATTCCGGACAGTGATCTTGTTCAATGCATGATAGTCAATACAGAGTCTCCAAGTCCCATCCATTTTCTGTACCAACACGATTGGGCTCCCACAGGGTGATGAACTTGGCTGGATGTGACCCTTCTGCAGCACCTCCTAAATTTGCCTCTTGATTTCATCATTCTCCAGAATAGAGCGGCGATAGATCGGTCCATTGGGCAGCGACACACCTGGGGTCAGATCGATGGGGTGCTTGACCCGACAGTGGAGAGGCACCCTGGTGGGTGAGGTGAATATGTCCTGGTACTCCTCCACGACCTTGTCCATTTGTTGTTGTCGTGTGGAGGGGCCCTGTCTTGAGGTTGTGGCCACGATCTTCTTCTTGCCCTAAGGGAGGATCATCAAGAAAACAAGCTTCCTAGTTTTTGAAATGAGCTTACTGCATTGTTTTGCAGTAACCAAAGAGATAGCGATAAGGGGTGGTACCTTTGGTATCCTATACAAATTATTTCCCAACGTAATAATAAGAGCGCAAGACCGGGACTCATAAACAACATGTCTCTTCCATAAGTATGGTTGACCTAATAATACATCACAAACATCAAGAGGAGCAATATCACATAATGTTGGAGACATTTACCATCATACACACTCTTTTGGTCAAATTGACCTAGTTAAACCACTATCCTAAGTTTAATTGACATCAGTGAAGCATTAATTTCCATCATCCAGTCACACCCACGCCTACCTACAGTCAAAGAGGCTAACTTAGCCTTCTCCTACAGTCAAGGAGGCTAACTAGAGCACTCCGGGGGTGATCTGTGTGACATTAATGCACCTAATTGCTAACTGGTGGTTACAATCAGTTCAACCAGTCGATTACAATCAGTTAATGCACCTCCAGTCATTAAATATATTATTTAATGATTATTTATTATTATTTAATGAACTGGAGTCAACAAGGCACCTCCACCAACTTCTGATTGTCAGTTCAACTTCAGTTAACCTCATCGGGGTTCATTGGAGTCATGGAGCACTAACACTTGATGATTGGATTGCTATGACATGTGTTTGATCTCCTTCAGTTGAGATTCAGTCATTTATTGCACTCTGACTTCAGTTAGGGTTTGGTGAGTCAATTAGAGTTTTGGTCAAGTGGTTAACTGAGTGAGATTGAATGGTTGAGAGTCAGTTAAGCTAGACTCACTCACTAAATTCGAATTGTCTCCTTAGGTATTCGAATTCTTCATGGAGTTAAGCCATTTCTTAGCATTGGTATTGTAACCTTTTATTATTTATTAAATATACAGAGAGGAAACCAATTCCGGTTCCGATTATTACCAATTCATGAGTATTTGTTAATTATTCTTTGATGATTTTGATTCCAAGTTCCTAGATCATGTGCAAGAATTAATATGGTATCAGAGCATACGACGGGATGAAGATCAATCTCTCAAAAACAAGATTTTTGATAGATTTCTCCATGAGAAGTGAGCAATAGCTCAAAATTCCAGCACTGCACCAGAAGCCGAGGCTTACCACTTAATACCCCAAGTAAAGAACTTGTTGATCAAGCTTGCTTGATTGACTATGCTGGGTGTGATGAATTCCTAGAATGTGTAGGCTATCCGGCCTTATTTTTCCCTTTCTGTTTTGATTTTCAGGTTTCTACAGCTGAAGCATTCGCTACAGCATATCCAGATGGCCTCCTCAGTACCTCTTTTAACTCCATACAATTTCCACACATGGAAAAATAAAATGGAACATCAGTTGTGCTCCAAAGGACTCTATAGAGTCACCATGGACAGTGAAGTTGAGCCTGGATCTGCCATAGAAAAATCAATATTCTTGAACAAGAAGGATGAAGCCTTCGGTTTCTTGTGCCTCTCTATTTTCGATGACCTTCTCTTCCATCTTACGGATCTGAAGACACTGAAATAAATATGGGACAAATTGGAATCTTTGTATGGAAAGCATGATGACTTGAGAGTTTACCAACTCGAAAATGAACTCATGTCTCTCCAACCTTCCAATTTCGAGACTCTGAATGATTTCTTTACAAAGTTCAAGCATATTGTTTTTCTCTTGAACCAATGCAAAGTGGAGAAGGAGGATGATCAGCTCATCCTAGCCATCCTCTCCAAACTCGGGGCTGATTATTTAGTTTTTGTTTCTACATTCCATGCGGGGAAGATCACAACCCCTGGATGGAAGATGCCTACACTCAATGCCTTCATTGAGTCCCTAACTAGTGAACATGACAAGCTTGTCCAGATGGGGATCATTCGATCTTCCTGTGATCAAGCCCTCCATGTCTCGGGGCCCAAAGATGTGAAGGGTAAAGAAAAGCAGCAGAAAAATCAGAAAACTAAATTTGATGCTCCCAAGCCTAGAGTTGAAAATCAGCAGCATGATGAATCTTCCAGCTCAAGGAAGAACAAAGGAAAAGGGCACAATGGGAAAGAAAAAGTCAGGTGTTCTTACTGCGGGAAAGGTTTTCACCCTGAACATGCCTGCATGAAAAAAAATCTTGATGAAGCAACCTCTCTCCTTGAGAGGAATCACATCAATCTTCCAGAGAGATTTCGGAGGAGAGATCACCAAGATCGGGAACCACAGCATGAGAAAGGTCATGCCCTCATGGAAAAGCACTTCGAAGTCCAAAGCATTGTTGATTGACAGTGGAGCTTTGAATCACATGATGGCTGAAAAAGAATCCTTTTCATCCTTGGAGACTGGCAAATCCATCCCCATCCACATGGGAGATGACTCCACCATCATTTCCGAAGGACAAGGTACTGTAGATCTAGAAAATGGGTTTTTTTCTAAAGTTTTGTATGTACCGTCTTTAGCAGCAAATCTCCTTAGTGTCTATCAGATGACACATACAGGAATTCCTAAGAGAGTCTCTTTCAGCCCAAATGATGTTGAGATAACAGAAATTGCATCCGGGAAACTCATTGTAAAAGGCCTTGCAAATCATCATGCAAAAGCCTATGAGTTCTCTCACTTTGTTGCAGATGCAAAGCCCACCGCTTTTCTAACTCATGGAAATGAAGTTAGTAGGATGTGGCATGAGAGGTTTGGCCATCTTAATTTCAAATATTTGTAGCAATTATAGAAAAACTCCATGGTTGAATGCCTCCCAGTCATCAAGGCAACCACGGGAGTCTGCAAGGGCTGTGTGATTGGAAAACACCATGAGCACAAGTTCGATCGGGGGAAGGCAAACCGAGCTATAAGCATATTGGGGCTGATACATTCTGATATCAGTGGTCCAATGCCTATCACATCCATGAATGGATCAAGGTACCTCCTTACCTTTATTGATGATTTTTCAAGGTATACATGGGTTTTCTTTCTCAAAAAGAAATCAGAAGTATGTGAAAAAATTTCTAAATTAAAGGCCTTGATCGAAAATGCCTCTAGGCATAAGATCAAGATATTGAGATCTGATAATGGAGGGGATTATGTCAGTAATGAGTTGCTGTACATTTTATCCCAAATTGGTATTCAGGTCCAACATTCAATTCCCTACACTCCCCAGCAGAACGGAGTAGCGGAAAGGAAGAACCGGTCTCTCAAAGAGATGACCACCTGTATGTTGGAGTCAAAGAAGCTCGCTGCAAATTTGTGGGCTGAAGCCATGCATGCTGCAGCATAAATTTATAATAGGGTGCCACATTCATCAGTGAAAGGAAAGACTCCTTTTGAAGCATACTTCGTACACAAGCCAGATGTGTCGAACCTACGAGTGTTTGGGTCCACTGCATGGGCCCGGATTCCGCTTGATAAAAGAAGGGCTTTGCAACCGCAGAGCATAGAATGTATGTTTATTGGGTATCTTGATGAATCTAAAGGATTAAATCTGCTATATATCAATACCAAACAGATCATCATCAAGATAAGTGTCAAGTTCGATGAGCCTCTTCAGGAGGTGGAACTAGTGAAGGAGAAAACTGCTGAATTTCCTTCATATTCCACTGAATATTTGGATGATGAAATTGGGGGTGATGACCCTGATTTGGATCCTCTGATTTCTGATATCAGCTTGTAGAAATCATCAGATACTGAATCAGAATCTGAAGTGCATAATCATCTTCCTACATGGGCCCAAAAGACACTCTCCTCCGCAGGAGACAACATTGGAAATCTGGATGATCCAAGGAGAACCCGGTCTGATTTCCAAAGAGCAGGTATTGCGCTCTCTTGTTCTGATAATTTGCTGTGAAAAAATTGCTATTTGATTATTAGTTTAGATCCAAAATCCTACTACCATGCTCGTAATGATCCGATATGGCAAGTTTCCATGGATGAAGAGATGAATTCTCTTCAGAAAAACTCTACTTGGGAGCTAGTTTCTCTTCCTCCGGGAAGGCAATTGGTTCAATGCAAGTGGGTGTTTCGGAAAAAGGTTGCTGCTGATGGAAGAACCTAAAAATATAAGGCAAGGCTGGTAGAAAAAGTTTTCTCTTAGTTCCAAGGAGTGGACTACCATGAGACCTTTGCACCGGTTGCAAAATTGGACTCCATCCGTCTTGTTTTGGCTATTTCCGCATCCAAGCACTGGGAGTTGCATCACATGGATGTTAAGTCAGCCTTTCTGCATGGAGATATTCATGAGGAGATATACATGAAGCAGCCTAAGGGATATATCACTGATCCATATTTGGTTTTCAAGCTAAAGAAGTCACTATACGGGTTAAAACATGCCCCAAGAGAGTGGTATTCCAAGATGGATGCCTTCCTTCTCTCGCAAAACTTTCAGAGATGTAGATCAGATCCAAATGTGTATTTATAGAAGCATGATGGTCATCTAATTATCATTTTTTTATATTTTTATGACTTACTGATCACAGGTAGCAAAATTGCCTCCATTTCAGCCATCAAAACTGCTCTCCACAATGCCTTTGAAATGAGTGATTTGGGGCTTCTAAAACAATTTTTGGGGCTCGAAATCGAGCAAAATTATGATGGGATTATGGTCACTTAGTAAAAATACATTTCAAAACTGTTAGTCAAGTTTAACATGGCTGAATGTAGTCCTGCACCATTCCCTTTCCTTTCAGGGATCAGCCTTGAAGAAGGAAAAAGCACACCTCCCATGGACTGCACTATCTATTGACAGCTCATTGGTAGCTTGTTGTACTTTGCACATTCTAGGCCTGATATTTGTTATGCCATGAATGCTGTATAAAGATACATGCAGCAGCCTCATGATATTCATTGGAAGGCAGCCAAGAGGATCCTCCAGTACATTCAGGGAACCAGGACCTACGGCATTCACTATGCTGCAGACTCCGAGCTAGAGCTGGTTGGATACACAGATTCCGATTGGGCGGGTGATTCTATTGATCGGAAGTCAAATTTTGGATATGTATTCATGTTTGGTGGTGGCCCTATTTGCTGGTCAAGAAAAAAGCAGGCTTCCATAGCACTATCTTCAGCAGAGGCCGAGTATCGAGGAGCGATGAATGCTTGCATCCAAGCAGTTTGGTTGCAAGGAATTATTTCAGAGTTTGATCTTGGTAGTACTTTGTCCATTGTCCTCTTTTGTGACAACCAGAGTGCTATTAAGATATCCACGGATCCAGTTACCAGGAAGAGGACCAAGCATGTAGAGATTCACATGCACTACATCAGGGAGCTAGTGCATGACAGGACCATCATTCTGCAATACTGCCCAACTGATGAGCAGATTGCAGACATATTCACCAAGAGATTTTCAGAAAAGAAGTTCACTTACCTCCGTTCACTGTTGGGGGTGAGTTCATCAATATGATCCAGACTACTTTCAGTGTTCAGCTTGAGGGGGGGGTTTTCCCACTGGGTTTTCCCTATTTTCCTCACTTAGTTTGTTTTGAGCATTGTTTCAGTTTCAGCATTGTACGGGGTGACCTATGGCCTTAGTTGCTAGGGCCCTAGCATTTTTTATGCATATCTGTTTTCTAACTCTTCCTGAGTATAGCTTAAGGGGGGGTGTTGGAGACATTTACCATCATACACACTCTTTTGGTCAAATTGGCCTAGTTAAACCACTATCCTAAGTTTAATTGACATCAGTGGAGCATTAATTACCATCATCCAGTCACACCCACGCCTACCTATAGTCAAGGATGCTAACTTAGCCTTCTCCTACAGTCAAGGAGGCTAACTGGAGCACTCCGGGGGTGATCTGTGTGACATTAATGCACCTAATTGCTAACTGGTGGTTACAATCAGTTCAACCAGTCAGTTACAGTCAGTTAATGCGCCTCCAGTCATTAAATATATTATTTAATGATTATTTATTATTATTTAATGAACTGGAGTCAACAAGGCACCTCCACCAACTTATGATGGTCAGATCAGCTTCAGTTAACCTCATCGGGGTTCATTGGAGTCATGGAGCACTAGCACTTGATGATTGGATTGCTATGACATGTGTTTGATCTCCTTCAGTTGAGATTCAGTCATTTATTGCACTCCGACTTCAGTTAGGTTTTGGTGAGTCAATTAGGGTTTTGGTCAAGTGGTTAACTGAGTGAGATTGAATGGTTGAGATTCAATTAAGCTAGACTCACTCACTGAATTTGAATTGTCTCCTTAGGTATTTGAATTCTTCATGGATTTAAGCCATTGCTCAGCATTGGTATTGTAACCTTTTATTGTTTATTAAATATACAGAGAGGAAACCAATTCCAGTTCTGATTATTACCAATTCGTGAGTATTTGTTAATTATTCTTTGATGATTTTGATTCCAAGTTCCTAGATCATGTGCAAGAATTAATACATAATACCTTATCGATGAAGGCTTGATACTGTAGGGAAGGTGGCACTGCTGGCTGACATGAAGATCTCGTCCTTGGTGAAGCCACTCGATGGTGTACGGTTGTGAGTGTGTTGTGGTCGACAAACCCAACCGCTTCACGACCTCTGCTGAAATCAGGTTCTTTTGGCTCCCACTGTCGACGATGAGCTGTAGCGGGGAACCCTTTACCCACATTTGGGAGTGGAAAAAATGCTCCTCCTCCTCTGAATATTTTGGTTCTTCCTTTTGGATATTAGTGGTGGCAACGGTGGTGTTGGGCTCTGTATCGATAATCTTCTTCCCTCTGTCATTCCCCTTCTCGGGTTCAGATTCAGTGTCAAAGTATGCATCTAATTCAGAAGCCTTTATCTCAGCCACCAGTGACTGCTTATCCCGACACTCACTTGTGTTGTGAGTGGGCCTCTTATGGAACTCGCACCACTTTCATGCTTCCTTCTTCGGCTTTACAGTGTTGCTCTTTGCTTGTGGCTTTGGTAAGTTTTCTTGAGTCGCCATGCCTTGGCTATGTCCTTGGTTCTGCAGTTTGGGGGCACCTTTCCCTTGCTTCTAATTCACAGATCCAAAGTCTCGCTTTTTCTGTTTGAATTTTTGCTCAATTTTGGCAGCATACTGATATGTCGTACCAAGCGAGGAGATGTCAAGGAACTCCATTTCCTCCTGAATGTATCTGTGCAGAAAACTATGATACTTTAGCACCAAATGTTTCTCTGAATCTTTGATACCCAACTTGGTGCACAGGGTATGGAACTAATTCGTCAGCTCATGCACATCTTGATCTCTTTTCTGCCGCAGCGTAGTCCATTGGATGTACTTGTCCTCATAGCTCCCCACCGGATAATATTGTCCCTTTATGGCATCTCAGAAATAATTCCAAGTGGGTATGGCTAAAAATAGAGAGGGTTCCTCCTCATCCTTTCTCTCACAGTAGGTTTCCCACCAGTCCTTGACATGGAGGGAGGCTTTGAGTAGAGAAAAAGTAATCTTTTCTCGGTCAGAAAAGTCATGAACCGATAAATATCCTTCTAATAGATTCAACCATTTATCTATGGCGTCTGCATCCATTCAACCGTCAAATATGGGAATGTCAAAGTTTACTTGTACCTTAAAAGGGGTTGCACCTCTAGAGTGGCTGCTAGATGCAGATGCGCCGCCAATGGGAAGTCGTTGAAGGATCTGGGTAAAGTTATCCATCATCACGTTCCTTTGTTTTTCAAGGGCCTCCTTGAGCAACATTTTGATAGGATCTTCTATGCCCTCATCTTTCTTTTCATCCCCCATGGGTGGCCATCGGGATTTGCGAGGATGATCTTGCAAAGGTTCAACCAAATCGAGCCCTAACTCTTTATACCCTGCCCTCATTGGGGACATGCAAAGAAGGATCGAGAAAGAGTAGATTGCTCTGATACCACTGATCCGGATTTATGCAGGAAAGCAACAGAATACACAAATAACCATAAAAACAAATATGCAGAAGAAATAACACTTCATTTCATTAATCAATAACTAAAACTTGTTTACATACAGAATGGAAATAAACTAGCTAGAGTGTTGGTAGCTTATCTCTGAGAAGAGATGTGGTGGCTACATGCCTCTGAACTCTGTGTTACAATGAGGCTCGAAGGCCTATATATTATTGAGAAACAACGGAAACCCTACACATCCAAAAACCTAACCCTAGGAGGTGAAACGCCTTAATGTGGGCCTCGTTGGGTAACTCGGTACATCAATTTCTCGGGGTCGTAACTTTAGCTTACTACCTCCGTTTGACGCGCATGATACATCGTTAGAAAGATCTGTTTAAGTACTACATTCATAAATAAAAAATATTAAGTACAAAATGGACTCATATTTTCCCGACCATTCGATGCCAAAAAAAACCGTTTAGGGCCTCAAAATGGTTCTGGAAGTTTAGGACCTGAAAACTGCCAAAAATAGTAAATTGTGCTACAATTAAGGAAACTGGAAAACTGAAAGAAACAGTGGTGGGGGTCCAAGAGGAATAGGTGGGTGGCCACCAATATCCTCCTGCATCATACTAGGCATAGATATATCCTTGAGGAATAAGAGGAGTCAAGTCCAAGCCGGTGTAGGTTTCATAGGTGGTGAACAATAGGTTGTAAAGCCTACCATTTGGCCATTACAAGTAGGTTCTAGGAATTTTGGTCCTTGAATGTGAGGATCTGGTGCAGGAGATGCATATGAAGCTTTTTATCTAGACTAATCCACTGTGTGTGAAAATTCAGGGGCATTACCGAGTTGGGAAACACTAGGGGTGTTACAAGAGTGAGTCGACATCAAAGGAAAGGTCATGTACATGTTGGGGTTATGGTTAATGGAGCCAATGACTCCATCAACAACATGTGATTCCCCTAGTGTATCTCTCCAAGAGGAGTCGACACGAGGGACATCAGGTATGATGGTGTAAATGTAACCCAATTAGGAATAGATAAGGTCGAATAATTGTTCTTTGAGTATTTATTCTTCCTCAATTTGTGCGTGCTTAGATGCAACATACTTGGAAATAGGGGGGAGTAAGGTTTTAAGAAACCAATCAAGGAATATCCTATCATCTAACTAGATTTTGCACAAAGTGCGACGACAACACCACTCATGGATGGGATCCGTGATATGGCCTGTTGCAGTGTTATGTATATATGATATTAGGATTTCCACGCCCTCATCATAATGGATGGGTATCTAGAAGTACTAGACGAACATTGAGTCTAAAGAGGTAAAATTAACATAAGTGGCATGAGGAAACTCAATGTACCATTTGTCTATAACACTAGCGAGTGTGCATTGGAATAGTCACAATAAGATAAAATAGTCCATTATGCTATTGGAGGAATGCCATAAGTGGAAGGACATGATCTGGTTATGAGGGTCTTCTCTCACCTTTCCCTCAAACTTAGGGATTCCTGAAGGTAGTTTGGTAATCATGGGAGGCCATAATGGATTGTGACAAATGGCGTCATTTGTTAACCTTGCAAAATCGGGTAGGTTGAGACTAGGCCCTATACTAGATATGGGAGGGCCAACAATGGTGTTGGGGTTAGTGAACATGTAGTTACCATGGGAAAATGGGTTTGGTAGGTATGAATCCCAACTATAAAAGTAGTCACTAGAATGGTGTGAATAACTGAAATAGCAGTAGAAAGGCTATCCCCCATGCATAAATGTAGGAATGGTGTGAACCATGGTGGATAGAGTGGGGAAACCACTAGTGGGCAGCAAACCAATAATAGGGTGTGTGGTGACGAGGGGCCCACCAGGACCAGAAATTGTAGGTCCAATAGAAGCGATACCTGATATGACGGGTGGGGTGCTCATAGGTACACTACCAATAATCCCCCCTTGGAATGGGTTGGGAGGTGCACCAACCATGGGGCTAGATGGGGCAATGAACAAGGTAGGTTCAGATTGATAGGAATATGAATCAGACATAGATGCAGTGTATGGAGCTGAAGGTGGTGAACAACGCTGAATATGGATCATACAATGGTGGTTTAAGGAACCAAGCTGAGGGGTATGTCCCTTAAGTCTCTGGGAATAGCATGTGAGAGCAATGGTGATGTGATGGTGTGCTATATGATGAATGAAGGCCCAAAGGTGCAAAGCAAAATCTAAAAAACCCAACTACAACCAAGTGTGTAGAAGGAGAGTTGAGAAATGGTGGCAAATATGCCAAAAGGATAGCTCTAAAAGTGAACTACAACAACGTGTCATAGCATGCGAGTCTACAACAAAAGTGGCCAGAAGGAAAAAAAAAGAAGCACTACCTATGAAGAAAATGACACATGAACCTGTGTGGTACAAGTGTAACAAAGCTCCTAGATATAGGATGGAATCCCCTCACAAATTGTATCCTCTGTTGGGTGATGAAATCCATAGTCAAACAATATGAAATGGAATAACAAAATGCTAGCATAATCCCACTACCGAGAGGGACCTAGGGTAAAATAACCCTAAAAGATAGGAAACTAGGACACCTCATCCATTACACGTTCATGATGGTTTCTTGGCACTTCATCCCTTTGGTCCTCGAAACCCAGTATGGTTAACGACATGTGTGAGGAGGACTATGAAAAAGTATCCTTCCATACAGGGTGGAGTGCGGTATTCCACCCAGACTTCCTGAACCTATTCATTGTGGCTTACCCCTACAAAGTGAGAGTCCCACTGATAAAATGGTTGAGATCATGTCAACAAATACTAGAGTATTTTGGTTCCCTAGAGGACAAAAACTATGTCTCAGATGTAAGTGATAAAGGACTGTTATTTGGATGCTTATTCCCGGTGTCCTAACCTAACTATAATACGGTTTTGGTCCTCAAGTGAGGTTACAATGTTGGTTGAGTTAAGGTTAATTTTAGGCTCAGCTTGGGGTCATGGACCAAGCATTCAGATTAAGGTGTGAGATGAAGTGTGATCTCCAAAACCCAAGTCTCTCTGCTAGAGAATAATATGTTGAAAAGTAAATGACAGTACTGAAAGTAAATGCTTTTCAACAATTAAAAACTAATATTTCTAGATGAAATTAAATATGCAAGTAAATACGCACACTGGGAACTATATAGGGTGTAATAAACACATGGGGGGTCTCAACTACCAATATCAACCAAGATAGGATCAAATACAAACAAATGGAGACAACAAAAAACACCAAGGCCCGTTGTAGGAAATCAGATCTGAAAAAATACAGTCCTAGGAAAGGGGTAAAACACAGAGAAAGGGTATGGAATGGATCTAAAACACCTTAAATAGTTGGAAAATCTACAGGTCACACCTATCAGCGGAACAAGTGTGGTCAAGGTTGCACATGAATGAGAAATAGTCGCAATCGAGATGGAAAAACAACTGAAAAAATAAACGTAACACTTAACAAGGGTTTTCACATGACAAATCACATAAAATAGGGTCACATAAGTGACTTGGGTCGCTTTGGAAGGTAGAAAAAGAGTGATATGTACTTTGGGTAAATGTCACACTTAACTAGGAAAAATATGTGATCTAGGCTGTGCTTATTGAGAAAAAAGGTGCAACCTGGGTTGCTCCTTTCAGCTGAAAAGATGAGACTCGACTGAAACTAAAAGAAATTGTGAAAAAATGTCAATTAGGACCAGGGCAAAGGGCATTGCAGATGAACTGGTTCAAATCTACCAAAAGGGGGTCATATCTATGATGAATAAGGGTATCCAAGTTGAACAAGCCAACAAACAGAGATAATAAACCTGCAAAAGGAAAGATCCAATAGGATTGAGCCAATGGGGTCGCTAAAACTATAGTGGATATTTTTCTTTGACTACGTGCAAAAGCACCTACCATAGATCAAAGGGATATAAAGGTAGAGTTCATGGTGTAAGGGAAATAATCAACCTTGACTTATAAGTAAACAAAAACAAATACACTATATTTTTTAGATTTTTTAATTGATAAAATAATTGCATGTACTTGTACCTTTATAAATGGACCACTACAACCATTTGAGGAATTGGTCCAATTGCTTCCACGATTCGGTTCTCTGATCCCATCCAACAAGGGTTGTCAATGAGAATGGAATCAAGAGTTACATGTAGTAAACTCGATGTTATCACTTGGATTTTATCCTTGGTTGTGGGAGGATAAGTCCAAGGTAACCACGAAACCAATATTTAGGAGGAAAGTTGACTTCTTTCCTACCATAGAGGGATCTCTCAAGAAATAATTTTATTTATTGTATGGTTGAAACAAGTGTCCAACATTGGTCATGGAGTCAAAATCACAAGTCAAATGATAGTGCTTTGAAAAAAAAATTCTTCACAGAGGTAGGATAATTACTCTTTTACAGTCAGCTCATTGATTGTCTGGAGGAAAGAAGAAAAAGGAATAGTCCATTGTCACGGGCATCAAAAGATGAATCCAATATTAACTTTAGAGGAAATTCTTTTTGGATTCTTGAAGTCAAAGAACCAGAGCATAAACATATGAATTCTGATTCAATATACACTTATCCAAGCATGAAAGATAATAAAATGAATAAGATAACATGAAATACATTCACAATAAGGAAAGGAAATACATATTGTAATAAGAATAACACAAGAATATCTGACAAAAACTTGCTTGCCTCTATAATTTTATTAACTTGGGAAATCGGTTACAAAAAGGTCTTTCTTTCTCACGGGTTTCAACCCTCATTGCATTCTAAAATGGTGCTTAAATACATCAATATTGCTCCTTGAGCTGCTAACTACCTACATCCTAAAAATAGGAATTTTTAACTGCCTTATTACATATGTCAATTAACTCCTAACAAACTAATCTCCTTAACTATTTGGAAAATTTATTAACTTATTCTAAATATGCTTGTCTTCAAAATAGCTCGAGCCTTCAGCTGAATTTCTTCATTGATCTAATTTTTATTTCATCTTGCCAAATCTTTCTATAATATTCCATTGGTATCTAGATGGAAGCTACAAACTCACCATATCCTTTTCTAGCACTCTTATCTCCAAATTGTCCACATAAGAGATAGGTGGAAATTGAGCACCAATTGTTTTGAATGCATTAACTAGCTCAAATTCCACTGCCAACTTGTCAATTATAACTTCCCCAGACAAGGACTAAGTCATGTCCTCAAATTTTCTATGATCCAATCTGGATTTAACCAATATTGCTTGATATTCATATTGGGAAATAAGTCTTCCATCTTCTTCCCAAAAAGAAGGCTATCCCGTTTGAAACAATGATATAAATGATCCTTTAAAAGTTTTGACCTGATGTAACATTATATCAATATTTTCTTGAACATTTGCAATATGTTGGTGTTTTCCTACAACCTTTTTGGCCCAAGTGAATACTACAATTCTATCCTTGATTCACATTGTTCTTAATTACTCTTCATACAGAGTGTTGAGGAAATTTATTATGTTTTTGGCTCTGTCTTCTGGTTTTTTCTTCAAATCTTCCTTCAAAGTTTTACAAATTTGTTTGGATGTATGGGAGTCGCATGAGGACACTATGGTGGTCATGCCACTTCCAAGAAGGTGCTCCACATAGGGATTTAGTGGCTAACTCTCAATAATGATGCGATGGACTATGCACAGACTTGTGATGTATGTCAAAGAACTGGAAAACCATCAAGGAGGGATGAGATGCCATTAGTACTGCAAGTGACATTGTAGCTATTTTGATAAATGGTATGTGGACTTTGTGGGACCGATTAACTGACCTGGGAAGAGAACTAGTGTGTGGTACATAATTACAGCAACAGACTATTTGAAACAATGGGTGGAGGTTGCACCTGTTGTATATTGCACCGCTACAACAGTCGCAAGCTTCATGTTTGACAACATTGTCACTCGGTTTGGGTGCCCAAGGATATTAACAAGCGACCAGGGGAGTCACTTCATCAATCGCACAGTCAACACATTGATAGAGGAGCTTCAGATATAGCATAAGAAGAGAACCTCATATCATCCATAATAAAATGGGATAGTGGAGGTGCTCACCAAGGTGTTGGAGCATGTGATTACAAAGGTATGCAACACAAACCGTGACGACTGGGATTCGAACATTCCAGCAGTTTTGTGGGCATATCGCACCACTGGAAAAATATTGATAAGACAAACAATGTTCAAATTGGTGTATGGGAAAGAGGAAGTCATGCCTATGGAGTACATTGTTCCCAGTTTGTGCATAGCGGCAGCGACATGCATGGATGATGAATAAACACTAGAAGAATGATTGGCGTAGTTGGTGCAGCTCGAGGAAGACCTCTTCATCGTAGGTTTTCACCAACGCGTTGAGAAGGATCGACAAAAGGCTTGGCATGATCGGCATTTTAAGCATAAACAGTTTCAGCAAGGAGACATGGTCCTAATGTATAATAGCAAGTTCGCCAAAAATCCAGGTAATTTATAGATGCATTGGCTAGGTCCATATCTCATTAATTTTGTTACTCCATGAGGTGCAGTACAACTGCAGCAGTTAGATGGAGCGATGCTACCAAAGCTAGTGAATGGTATCAGGATGAATCCCTACAAGACGGGCCCGGAGCTGTGTGATGCTTGAGCCATTGCGCGATGAAAAAAAATAGATTTGTTTTTGCATACGATGCTAGTTAGGATGATGGTGCACCAACAGGAAGGAGATGCACAGTAGTGGAGTTAGTATCATAGTTAGGAAGTCATGTCGTGATAGACATAGGGCTAAGACATAGTCAAATAAGTAATAAATGTAGACAGTTAAAGCAGTTAACCAATGATGCTCTCATATGAGACACATCTAAATGGCTGATCCAACAATTGGATTGATAGGATCACCAACGGATTCGAGTGATTAATGCATAATTTGGTCGTGATGAGGAAAATAGGATCACAATGATTTGGTCATGATGGGTATGTGATCGACTAAGTGTTATAAGAAGGGGTCAAATGCGGTTGGAATTCACCATTGTGCAAGATTGAGTGTTGAAAAAGTTGCAAATTTTTTTTTGAGAGTCGTGTTATGTTGTGTCATCGAGTTCTAGAGTGTAGTGAGTAGTTGAGTTGTTGAGCAGCGTAAGGGTGAGGTGTCCATTGAAAACTTGGGGCACCAATTCAGCATGTTGCATGAGAAAGTCACGGTTGAGAATTCCAATGAGAGGGATTCACTAGTCGTCGAAGTCACCATTGAAGAAGAAGTTGCAAGCATGCCGATGGGATCCTCATCGATTTTGAAGAAGAAGAGATGGGTACAGTGGCCCACCTCCCCAGTGCAGAAGAAACGATAGACTAGAATGTCTGTGCGGGCACATGAGGAGGCACCTGCACATATGGGTCCATCGAATTCAAGGGGTGTGGAATAATCAACCTGCGCAAGGGTGTTCGCTACAGATATTTCTAGGTATGTGCCTCCCACACAGCCCAATGATAAGCCTAGGAAGATGACAAAGAACTAGAAATACCCAGTGAAGATGTCGATGATTCTGCGGGGCATGGTATGCACCATGGACATCGTTCCTACACTGATGCAAATGAAGTATGATGATCACAATATGCTCACATTGACTGAGATCATGAAGGGTCCCTTTGTACATATGGAAGTGGCTGGAGGCATCCCAGTATTATGCATTCCATAGGACTGGGCGCGAGGTTCGAAAAGATCTGGGTTGTTGGATCTTATCAACATGTCGCACTTTGGGCGGTTGAACGAAGTAGCTCTTGGCATGCTTTCATGGTGGGATTTTGTGGCTGGATCAGCCGATCGTAGTCACCACAACAATCATTTCAGAAATCATATCATTTCCCAAGGATGGTCCTGAACCTTCACAGTATTTCAAGGGGAAAGACAATGATAAGAGATTGGCTGCAAGGCTAAAGAAGAAATATGACTTGTAGCATGATGGAAGGGCATACCATGTTGACAGCATAAACAATCTGGATGTCCACATTCTAGCTTGAATTTTGGATAGCAAGATAGTGAGGATGAACCGGCCTAACCAGTGTAATTCAGGGGTTATTTCATGCACATAGTAGTGTTCGCAAGGAGTACATATGAACTGGTCATTGTTCTTAATGAACCAGTTGATGGATGATGCATTAGCCATCTAGGTGGGGAAGTAGTCATTCGCATACAGTTGGATGTTGATTTTGATTGCGCTCATGGCGTGGATGGAGTCGTAGGATTACCAAGGAATGGATGTGGATGAAATAAAGGTTTGCAAGGGAGCACGCTACCAGAACCTCTGCTGGGTGAAGGAAGCTTACAGAATGAAGGCATGTGCTATTCATTTCTAGATCTATTGGGAAGTGATGCAGGCTATAGCTGTGAAAGTTATGCAACTGTCTGAGGATGCTGTGACAAAATTCCAGCACCATATAAGTTGTCTGATGCAGATCTGGAAACAATTGTTGATAATTGTCCCACGACCTAGAGAGAACCTATCAGTCTAGAGGAACTGTCAATGGGTCGACCAGCGGATGCACCAGTTGATCATATACCTGAGCCTGACCAGCGAAGAAACCATGATTCAAATGAAGAGTCATCGTGCACCCCCACTAAATCAAAAGCATAGTGAGCATTTGAAGAGTCATAAATGAATAAGTGACAGGAGTAGCATGTGACAAGTAACGCAACCCCGACAATTGAGGCACAGTTGAACCGTCTCATTGCGGCCATTAAAACTGCAACATATGCAATAGCTTAGCAGATGAAGAAACAAGCAACAGATGGATTTTGTGAGGTAAAAAATCACCTTGACTCTTTATCCGATGCAGTATTGAAAAAGGAATCGAAGGCAACAACTATGCAGAACCTTGGCTCGATTAGCACTAGGACGTGGATTCGAAATGTGCAAATTTCTCTGCATGCAATCGAGACCAATAATGAGGATCTCAATGCCTCCCTATAGCAGTTACAAGATCTATCCATAGACATCAATGCGTTGTCCACAAAGACATTGGTGCATATGCATAGGGTGTCCAATCAAGAGTTGGCATATAGGGAACAAAGTATCAGCGGTCAATTCTTGAGATCACATGAGAAAGAGGTAGAAGCACATAAAGATATTGAAGCATTGAAGAAAGAACAAGAATAGATAATCGTGGAGAATGCCAAGCCAATTCAGGCGATGAAAAAGGAATAGGATCAACTGGTGGTAGAGAAAGCGTATCTTGGGGACAGCAGAGTGCAATTGGAAGAGGTAGTTTTGGATGCTTGTTATCATGCATACAAGAGCATGGTGGAGGTGGATGAAATGGCGAAAGTAGCACAGATTAGGGTTGTCATTGCACAGTTGCAACGTGACAATGAGGACTTACGGGAACTAGTACATCTAGACACACCAATAGAACAAGTAGCGAAGAGGAAAATCTCCATGGAGGACTTAGCAACGTAGTTGGAGGAAATGAAACAAGAGGTGAAAAAAGTGATTGACGCGACTACACAATTTTGGGGTAGTGTACTACAGGATGAGCAATTAGAGCAACTGACCACGCAATTTCAAGAGGTCGAGGTGCAGTTGGAAACAATGAATACATTGCTTAGATCACTGCCACTAGTTGTTCAGATCACCTAGTCTGCGAAGCTGAAGGAGTTACAATAGTGCATCGTAAAATCAAGGGAGCATCAACAGAGGCGCAGTACATAGTTGGATGAGTTCCAAGACATTGGAGGACCGCTTTCAGTTAAGGAAGTTTCTGCACTACAATTAGTTCAGGAGGGAAAAAAATACGTCACTGCCAAGATCATTGAGCGTCCATTACAGCATGATTTGAAAAAAACCTAGGAGACTGTTGAGAAGATCAAGGAGCGGGTCAAGGAGATCACCCAGCAATACAAGGACTTCAAGCAAAAGATCAGTGAATACACCATGTCCAGCTGATGTGGCTCGAGGGAGAAGTTGGAAGGTATTTTTGGGGTAAGTTAGATGTGCAGTGTCGCAAATGTTGCGCAAGGCCAAAGATGTAGTGCAAGGTGGAAAATGGAGCGCAAGTCGAAATTGTAATATTTTATGTATTTGGGTCATATTTTGTATTTTTGGACCACATTATGTGGATTTTGTTCATTATTTTGTAGTTTCAGTTAGGAAGTAGTTATGAAGTTGGTTAAGTGGACCACCAATGTAAAGGCACAAGCCTATAAGTAGATGTAGAATTGCAAGTGTTAAGTCTTCTTCTTAGTCTTCTTCGGTTGGCTTTACTTGCATATATTTTCTTAGCTTTGATGAACTTCTGTGATGCAGATGCAGATCTGTGTATGTGAACTGAAGAACTATTTTGGAGAATCTTTGTTTTGTTGTGAAGGTTAATATGACATGACAGATATTGAACATGATCATTGTGTATTTTCCTCTTTTCTTGGTTTCCTATTTTTTGTGATTCAAATGTGAATGCAATGTGTATCTACGATACGGATCTGTGAATGATGTGATTCCCTTAGCTCATAGATCCTACTACGAATCAATTCTCACATGGTATTAGAGCTCTTTGGAGCTGAAAATCAAATCCAAAATGTTTGAGTTGTTGTTTAGGGCATTTTCCAAAAACAATTAAGTGTTTTCATTGCAGGTAGAACCAGTGTTTATGTCACTCAGTGCACAAGCTGAAATGGAGTAAGCTCATGTATTGGTTACTCCATTCAACTATATTTAATGGAAGGTCTAAATGGTGATCCAGGTGAGGTCAAAAGGACTCTATAGAGTCGCCATGGGGCCTGAGGCCGAACCCAACTCTATTGTGTAAAAATCAAAGTACTTCAGCATGCTTGATGAGGCATTTAGGATGCTTTGTCTCAGCATTTAGAGAGACCTTCTCTTCCAGTTAGACAGTCTAAAAACACCCAACGAATTATGGCTCAAGATCGAGTCATTGTTTGGGAAGACTGATGAGATGAGAGGCCACCAGATCAAAAATGAGTTGATCTCACTGATCCCAACTCACTTTGAGACGATCTAGGACATCCTTACCAAGTTCAAATCATTGGTGCTTCAGCTAAAACAATGTGGCATAGAGAATAAACATGAGTAGCTTATCTTGTCCATACTTTCGAAGCTAGGGCCAGAGTATTCAGTTTTTGTGTCAACATTCGACTCTAGCAAGCTCACAGCTTGAAATCAGAGTATTCAATCACTAGTAGACTTCGTGGAGTCACTGCAGCCAAGGAAAAACCCTGTCTACGTGCAGAAGCACCTCCCTTCTGTCAAGAGGACGGAAGGGTAGAGTCAATGGAGAAAAGACAAGCTGCAACAAACTGTTAGAAAATAAAAGCAAATACGAAACATCTACAGACTAAAAATTAAACAAACAAAGATTAAACAGTATACCTTCCTATCTGGTTTGAAAGTGGGCCACCATGCCCAAAATCAGAAGATGCACCTCCACAGGCTAGGGTTGGGTGGATTTTTTACTCAACACACCAAAGGGAATAAGCAAATGGAGGAATGGATGTGTGGGGGAGGTGAATAGCTTAAGAGTGAAAGGTCTCTCAAGGTACTCACATGAGAATTATAACGACGGGGAGGAGGAACCATGTGTGTGATGGGGACCCCCACCCCTCTATTTATAGTTTTTCTCAAGTTTTAGGGTTTTTAGCCCTTGGTTAGGGTTTTGGGCCCTACCTAGAGTTTTAAGCCCTTTTCAATTGTTTCTTAGCTCCTTTTGAGGTTTTTTATCCCTTTGAGGATATTTAGGCCCCTTTTGGGGCTTTAACCCGTTTTTTGAGCTTTTTAGCTCCTTTTTGAGCTTTTTAAGCTCTTTTGTGGGTTTTTGAGTCATTTGAGGGTATTTTTGGAGATTTTTGAGAGAAAAACATAGGCTAAATGGTTGTGGAGGTAAAATGGGTTAGGAAATGAATGTATTTGTATGGTGTAGGCTATATGAGCAATTTTTTGGGTTAACAAATTTCCCCCTTATGTGTGAGGGTAGGAGCTCATCGTATGGCTGACGGAAATCATTGGACCTTAGGGATCATGGAGAGACTTGTGAAGAAACGGTGCTTCCTCATTCGGGACATGGTGGATTTTGGTTTTGTATTAATGTTGGTTCCCATCAATGGGTGAGATACAAAGAATAAATGTCAAAAGAATAATGCGATCAAGGCTCCCAAATGCAAGAGACGATCCTATACAACAGTTGTTACATAATGGTGGCCTCAATAAGAGGCTTAATACAGTACTAATCTGAAGAACTGATAAATCAGACCCATGGAATTCTCATGGAATGCAATATCTTCACAAATGATGACCTGCTAGATCTGAAAGTTTGACATCACATTAAGGACTCACTGGTGGAGAGTCTGAGTCTCTGAGGTACAACATGCCGCATCAATCATGACTTTTGGGAAATGGTTCAGAAAATCATAGTAGGAGCACAAGACAAAGGTCTCGTCAAAAGATAGAGGGAAAAAAACTGAACCCGGATGTGTGAGAGGTGTATCAAACAAACTCTGGATGACCTCTAACTAGCAGCTAATGGTGTTTCTCCTAGTGCAATGATGCACAGGGAAAAAATAGACCAAATGGGGGCCTATGGGTACATGCTAGCTCAATGTACTATGTATGATTTGCATGGTGGTACACAAATCGACGTGACTTTGGGAAATGGACCTGAGAATTAGTAGGGAGGGAAGCAATATAGAAGGTTCTTTCTCAACCCATGAGCTTTTCGCACAATGGTGGCAGCTTCCTATTCTTGTGGAGGATGATCCATACGCAAGCATGGAATACAAGGGAGACACGGAGAGGCCTCGACCTCCAGGTCAGGTCTAAGGACCTGATGGTATGCAAACATAGTGGTAGCTAGATCATATGTGTGACATACTATGTGCATGTGTAGATGTGGGCTCACACCCTCCAGTGGGCTACCAACAACGCAGGGGTAGGGATTATATCAACATGCTCACGTGCAAATGATGCAACGAAGTTCTATGTAATGGACTCACTATGACTAGATGTGGAACAAATACTGGAGGGGGTCATCGACTCATGGAAAAAATGATGTAAAACAAAAGAAAAAACTATGCTATAAGGGACTCATAGTGGTTATATCAGGCATAGACTGTCTTAAGGTAGAGCTCATTGCATGGCTTCTTCAAGAGTCGACCGTTTGAGTCAGGGAAGCGGTATGCCTCCTTTCCAAGACGAAGGTCATTGGAAAGGTGGGGTGACAAAATCTGGTATTTTATGGGAAGAATCGATTCCACACTATGGTTTAAAGGGAATGGGATAAAACCAAAGGCAGTCTTATAGATCTTTTCATCATCGCATAAGTGGTGTCGAGATAGATCAGATGGATCTTCCACGCTCGACGAGATGGAAGGGCAACTGGTGCTAGAGATCATGTAAAAGGTATTGGTTGTGGTTTGGTGGCCTTTCCCCCAGTCTCTATTGGAGGAAGAGGGGTAGTTCTGGAGACAGGAGGAGTCTTTGATGGACCAGGAGGTAGGTGTGACATCATCTCAATTGGCTGGACAGAATTCAACACATCCTGGGGCCTCAAAGGTAGGGTAGGTGGTTCAAGGTACCATACAGGAACTCCCATTGTGAAATCCTATAAATTGCGGTTTGCCAAGACAGGATTACTCACGATCCCATATGGTAGGAAAATGAAAAGGAAAAGATCATGTTGATCAAGAATGAACCCCAATACTTCCCTAGTGACTAAGGTTGAGGTTGCAACTGAGGTTGTGATATGGTTAGAATGGTACTAGATGTGATACTACACAAATCCACTATTTCAATTGGCGTAGATGGAGGTGGTAAGGTTGAGAAGGTGGTCATCATAGGGGTGTAGGTGAATAAGCCCAGGCCAATAGCAGATAAGGAAGGGATTGATACGCTATCGATGGTAGTATCAATGGTAGTAATAATATGTTCCAGTGTGGCCAGCCCTTGGGGATCGTTGTACATAAATTGGTCGATGGTCACGATCTTTCCATCATGAGGAAACATCAGGAGTCCAAATATGGTGGAGGCCACGGATTTCATGGTGTACATGTAACTACATCCTAGGAAGAGGTTATAATCAAGTTGTGCATTGATAACCTCGATGTCAATCAAAACCATTTTACTGGCTAATGGTATAGGGACATTCGGAATAATTCCCTGGGATTTGGTGGGGCAACCATCATATGCGCGAAGGGCAATAGAGGGTTGGAGGGTGGGGGACCCAAGTTTCTGCCAGACATTGGTTGACACGACACGGGTAGATTCCCCTTCATCAACTATGCAGCGGGGCATGAATAAATTCCGAATCGAGACCGAAATCTGGAAGACCATAGTAGATGACATTCTGGGTTCATCACGATCCCAATCGAACGTGATCAATCTGGATTTGGAGGGATCCACGGCACCAAGGAAAGATAACAGCGATTTTCACTATGATGGGCAGGTCTTGAGCACCGCTAGAGCGGACATGGATGTGGGTGATTAAGCCAAGTCATAAAAAATGTTGTAGTTTGAAGCAGCTTGCACAGTTGCATTGTTGGTGATACGTCGTAGTGGAAAACATGGACCTTTGGTTGCCTTGTTAGTGGGGGTGTAGGTAAGTGGAGGGGTATTTTGGCAGTGTTGTAGTTTTCATGGTGGATCCATACTGATTATGCCTAGTCTGCAAGTTGACTTCTTCAGCTGTCATTTCCAGCAGGTGATTTCTATAGGCGGGGCCGCGGCAGGAGCTACAGGTGCGGTTGCAACCAGTCCTTGGAGAGGTACCAGATTCCGGAGCACCATGGGAAGAGGGCTAGGTGGTGCTGGGTTGGGTTGAGCATGTGCTACCTCATGGGTGTCCTGTTGAGCTTAATTTTGGAGAAGTTGCTTGATGCGGTCCATATGCCAGCATTTAGGAGTATACTGATCGTAGACGTTGCACAATTTACACATATGGTTAATCCATAACTAAGCAGTTCATCCCGGTCGAGTAGGTTGTTGGGAGTTTTGGGGTGGTTGGTTAGCACCATTGTTGTTAGGAGGGTTAGGATATTGGCCACCTCCTTGTAGTTGATTGTTACCCTGGTTCCTTCTGCGGTTTCTCTTACATTTTTTATGTTGGTTATTGGGGGCGGGTTGGTTGGGATAAGTCTGCAGTGAAAAAACTTGTCCTATGGATGTTGGTGGAGATGGGGCAGGGACTGAAGTGGCTTGCATGGGTGGCACATAGAAGGCCGGAGGAGTAGTAGGGGCTATGAATTTGGTCATGGGTCCCTAATACGACTGTGTCGGCCAAGTTGGTGCATGGGAATACTGAGCTAGCGCGGGTTGGGCATAGGAGGTTGTGGCTCTGGACTGGGCCATCATCCTTGAGTAATCGGGGACTCGGTTCGGTTGTGCAACACTAGGTTAAACGCTTGGGTGTGGTGGAATCATAGGAGGTGTCGCATAGTACTGTGGATGTTGGGAGACAGAACCTATGATGCCATCCATAGCATCGGATGCCCCCAGCGCATCGCGATGAGAGGTGTCACATGGTAGCGTAGTGGTAATGGGTCCACTAGCTGGGATATTGGTAATTATGGGGGGAAGGGACATGGGTCCTCTACCAACTATCCCTCCATGGAAGGGATTTGGATGAATGCCAACCATGGGGCTAGACAAGGCAATAAACAGAATGGAATCAGACTAGTAGGAATCCAAGTCAAAATCGGAGGCAATGTGGCCTTTTGAAGGTGAGGAGATCCTCGACGGTGATGGTCTAAAGACCCAAACTAAGGGATATTCCCCCTCAAACATGAGGAAGAATGTGGTGGATCGATATTGGATTATGGTTGTAACCAGTAATGAGTGTTGGACCCTAGTTTAAATGGATTCCTATTGGTTCACAGGTGGTCACTCAGCCACCAAGACTACCAGAAAATAGCGCTTGGCTTTTTCATCACACGGGTATCTCTAGTCAATCGGAAGGGTTCATTTCCTGTTTCGCTTGGCAATTCCTCTCATTGGCCAGCTACTTTGGGGTTCCTATGGTACTCCTCACAGTGATTTTTAGGGCAGAGCCCAAGTACTTCCTGCAATTATGGCAGTTATGGACTTATGTCCTCAAACTGTAAAATTTGATTTAAAGTAGATTTGTTACTTTTAAAGGTTCGCTCAGGGTCATGAATCGAGTTTAACTGAATTGCATGGTGTGGTTGTGTGTGTACTTTGTGTCTGAGATTTTATTATTTTATTATTTGTTAATCATGTGATAATCAAGTGGTAATAGTAATTCTGCACAGTTTAGACAATGGGAAACATAACCTGTAACATATGAACCAGTAAAAAAGAATAGAACCAAAGTGCACTTATAAAAATGTACAATGCTAATCTACAGTGTGACTGCCCTATTTTGTATCCCTCTTAGGCCAAGGAGTGATGGGCTCTCATCAAAGTGGGAACAAGCCCACCTGTAGATTCACAGGTCACTCCTCAAATGCAAGGTTCCTCAACAGGGAGGACGTGAACGTCGTGAGGCCCCCAATGATCTCCACCTTCTATAGCTTCTTAGACACTTGTTTTTAGTGGTTTAGATCAATAACAAGAACATGTGCCTATTACTATGCTTGATCAACCCTCCGTCTTATCTTAGAATACCCCAGAGGGTGATGACTGAGTAGAGGAGGAAGGGATGGGCAAGGAGGTTAATTTCCACTAATTTTTAAGATTGAAATAATAAAAAGAAATTGCAGAAATTTAACCAAGTATTAGACAGATTTGCATTTATAAATAATTAACCATACAAGCAACCGAATGTAAAGATAATTTGAAAAAGAGACAGGTCACTGGAAAAGGCCAAAAACAGGTGACTGGGTCGCTTAAAAGCTGAAACATGAGCTTTGGGTCGCTCAAAAAGTAGAAATAGGAGCAACTAAGCTCTTGGGAGTATAAGCTACACTTTTAGGGGATGAATGAGTGACTGGGTCGCACCTTTAGGGCCTAAATCAATGATTGGGTCACAAAAAAAAATCACGCCCTGAGAGGCAGGTCACTCCTTTCAGGGCCGAATAAGCGACTCGGTCGCTCCTTTTAAGGCTGAATAGGCAACTGGGTCGCTCCTTTCAGCCCAAAATAGGTGACTTGGCCTGGAAACAAGAAAATTTTAAAAACAGAGTTAGGTACGGCTGACAGTAACTGGCACTGGGGCCGAATGGACTCTGATCAGCCCTCTGAGGGCTCGATCAAGTATCAAAATGAAATAAAACTTGAAAGAAATGACTAATAAACTATTCAAAAACCTGCAAAAAACTATTAAACCCCAAGGATCTTGTGGGATCGACCCGACGGAGTTGCCAAATTGTAGCCAAGGAAAAACCCTGGCTACGTGCAGAAGCACCTCCCTTCCGTCTAGAGGACGAAAGGGTAGAGTCAATAGAGAAAATAAAAGCTGCAACAAAATGTTAGAAAATAAAAGCAAATATGAAACATCTAACAACTACAAATTAAACAAGCAAAGATGAAACAGTGTACCTTCCTATCTGATTTGAAAGTGGGCCACCATGCCCAAACTTAGAAGATGCCCCTCCATAGGCTAGGGTTGGGTGGATTTTTTACTCAACACACCAAAGGGAATGAGAAAATGGAGAAATGGAGTTGTAGGGGAGGTGAATAGCTTGAGATTGAAAGGTCTCTCAAGATACTCACACGGGAATTATAACGACAGGGAGGAGGAATCATGTTTGTGATGGGGACCCCCACCCCTCTATTTATAGTTTTTCTAATCTTTTAGGGTTTTTAGCCCCTGGTTAGGGTTTTGGGCCCTACCTACAGTTTTAATCGATTTTCTCTTGTTTCTTAGCTCCTTTTGAGATTTTAATCCCTTTGAGGATATTAGGCCCCTTTTAGGGCTTTACCCCCTTTTTGAGCTTTTTAAGCTCTTTTGTGGGTTTTTGAGCCCTTTGAGGGTACTTTTACATCTTTTTGAGAGAAAAACATAGGTTAAATGGGTGTGGAGGTAGAATGGGTTTGGAAATTAATGTCTTTGTATGGTGTAGGCTATATGAGCAATTTTTTTGGGTTAATAGTCACTTAATCAAGAGTAAGACAAGCTCATACAAATGGGTACCATCAAATATAGTAAGGATCAATCCCTTAGTGCAGGAGTTTTGAATCCAACCAAAGACAAGAAGAAATCCAGAGATTCGAAGCAGCAAGAGAGTAAGAAGTAGGAGAAGCCCAAATATTCAGATGGGGTTTCGAATCCTAGTAAGGATAAAGATAAGAAGAAGCAAGAGAGAACCAAATGTACTTATTGTCACAAGGGTTGGAATCAAAATAGTGCATGAATGAAGAATACCATTGACATGATGGCACAGCTACTTGAGAAGAACAACATCCCAGTTCCAAAAGGCGCAAGGAATATAGAGGGAGGTTCAATCTTAGACAACAAAGAAAGGTTCCATGCCTTGGCTATTGGATCTTAGAGCTCTTCTTCCTTCATCATAGATTCAGGTGCCTCAAGGAACATGGCCTCCATCCAAGATTCCTTATCATCCCTACATACTTACAGTGTTCCATCGATTATTATGGGTGATGATTAAAAAATCCAAGCCAAAGGGATTGGAGGGATTGATTTTGAAGAAGGGTACTTCAACAATGTTTTGTTTGTGCCTGATCCAGCAGCAAACCTACTCTCAGTGTATCAAATGACACACACTGGTGAATCCAAGAGAGTGACATTTACTCCAAATGTAGTGGATATATCATAAATATCTACATACCAAGTTGTGGCAATGGGTTTTGCTTACCATGATTCAAGAATGTACAAATTCTCTCATTTCCTCCCCTACTCTCAAGGGAATGAGCTCCTCTCAGATGCTGATGAGACAAGAAATTTGTGGCATGAGAGATATGTTCATCTCAAATACAGTTACTTTCAGTCATTGAGCAAAGAAATCATGGTGTACGGGCTTCCTTCTATCAAGTTTTTCCAATGGCACATGTAAAGGATGTGTAGTGGGAAAGCATGTTGAGCACAGATATGAGAAAGGAAAGGAAAGGAGAGTTGTTCAAGTGATTTATTTGGTTCATTCGGATATCATGGGGCCTCTTTCCACACCCTATTATGGGAATTCAAGGTATGTGTTGACCTTCATAGATGATTTCTCAAGGTAGTGTTGGGTGTATTTTCTGAAACTAAAATTTGAAGTTTTTGAGACTTTCAATGTTTGGAAAGATTTGGTTGAGAATGGATGTGGGAACAAGATCAAGGTTATTAGGACTGAAAATGGAAAGGATTATGTGAACAATAGTTTTCATCATCTTTGTGAATAACATGGAATCCAAATGCATCATTCGATGTCCTACACACCACAACAAAATGGTGTTGCAGAGCGCAAGAACATGCCTCTCAAGAGATGGAAACATGTATGATGGAAAAAAAGGATTTGAATCCTAAGATATGGGTTGAAGCCATTAACTATGTTGCATATGTCCAAAATAGATCTCATCACAAATATTTGGATGGAAAAACTCCATATGAGGCTTGGAGTGGTCACAAGTCCAATGTTTCTCATTTCAGGGTTTTTGGCACAAAGGATTGGGCTAGGATTCCTCACGAGAAGAGAAAGGCCTTGCAAGCTCAAATTGAGGAGTCCATTATGGTTGGATATTCTAAAGATTAAAATGGATACAATCTCTTTTTTCCCTCATCTCAGAAAACATTCATCGAAAGGAGTGTATAGTTCAAAGAATACCTCATGCAAGAGACCGAACTAGCTCAAGGGGAATGCTCACTTCCTCCACTCCATCATGATGTAAGTGATGAATACTTATTTGATTTTTTTGATTCCTATTTTTATGATGATGATGATGATGACATGCATCTAAATCATGACTCACCCATTTTTCCCAAGTGGGTTGAGAAAATCATTGAAGCAGTTGGGGATCTTACTGGTGATCCATTAGACTCTAGGAAGACTAGATCTCAATTTTGCAATACCTACTCTACTTGTGAATTGATTCTTTCATATTGGTGTTTCATGATGGTTGGATATAATCCTAAAACATATCAAGAATCATCACTTGACCCAACCTGGAAAACATCCATGCAAGAATAGTTCAAGTCATTGCAAGACAATGAGACTTGGGAATCGGTTCCCTTGCCCTTGTTGCTACCGCAACTGTTCTCCCCAAATTTATTGTTATTTAAATTTTGGGCCCCTCCTCATCATCTTTGCTTGGTTTGATCGTTAACTTCTTGAGCCTCTTGGGCGTGTCTTCTTTTTGTTTTACTTTGAAGTTGGATGCCCGCGAATTTATGTATGCCATGTTCAATTTTGGTTTGAGTCGTGGATGTCTAGTTTACTAGCCAAAGAAAAGTAAAATCTTGTTCTTCAGGGCAGCCTTCGCTAAGAAAAAATGACTTTGGTTGTAGCTGACTCTTAACGCTATTTTAATCGTTGATTTTTTCTATGATCAGGCCTCTTTTTGCTGTTAGATCGAAAGTGCAAAGTCCCAACCCCTCCGTCGTTGCGGCTCCAAGATCGTTTATTCATCCGAAGTCTAGATCCCTCTGACGTCCGATTCATTTTTGGTCTTAAATCGCTGGACCATAGCTTATACCCTCCCACCGTTGCGGCTGGGTAGAGCTAGTGAGCTTCCGATTCGAGTATCTGCCGATGTCTGATTTGGTCTTTCCCCACCCGCGGTTAGCTTATGTCTTCAATACTGGTCTCGTCCGTCGTTGTGGCTGGGGAGATCCATTCAGCCTCCGATGTCCTACCCTTTCGACGTCCGATTAATGGTGTTTCCACCCTTTCGACGTGAGTCTTTTTGAACCACCAGTAAGTTTCCCGCCATGGTCAAGATAGTGGTGTCGGCGCCTGGTATTTTCCTTGCGGGATGGTGTTGCATGAGTAGATCTTGCTATTTTGTTTTGTAACGTAAAGACATAAATGATGCTTTTCTGTTTTCACGCAGGGGGACCCAAGGGATTGGTGGGACTATGATGGCGCGAAGGTATGGCTGAGCATTTCGGCATGGATCGAACCAAGGACATGGGGACAAGAGAAGAAAGGACAACATGCGTGGCAACGAAGAGATGGAACGAAAAGATCTGTCAGTTACTTACTAGGTAGACGAATTTGAAGAGTTGGGGAAGCTGAAAGGGAGAGGATGGAGGCAGCCCGAGGGGCGGCAGTTGCAGTTTAAATATTGAAAAGTAGGACAAAGAAAAGGGGCTTTTTCCTCGGGAAATTTTGTAAATGTTTGCTTGTAAGAGGAACTATTTCGTTTTGCAAAGGAAACTGCAATTTTGCCTGTCGGAGAGAGTGAAAAGTGGAATGTATCAATGTAACTCAAGGAATAATGTTGAAGAGGAACTCTTTCGTTTTCAACTGTGTTTCATTTACTGTAAGAGTATTTAATGTTCTGAACCTATGTTCTTGTTAAATGTTCTCCAGTAGTTTCTGGGATATTTTTCACTGTGAGTAATAGATGTTGTTATAAAATGATCGGCTATCTGGTTATTTAAATATCTATAAGTGTTCATGTGTCTTGAAAGAAGTACCAGCTATCTGTGATTCTTCATAATGCATGTGCAAAATGTATTGCTCACCCATAATGATAACTTTTCTCCCTAGGGATAGATTATATAGTTAGTTTATTTCTTATTGTATCTGATTTGGTTGCTTGCGAGCATAAGACGAGAGGTAAGAACCTGCGCATCACATTGTGACCGCTCCCTGCATCTTGATCGCTCTGCATTTAGTTAGGCACTCGCATTTCATAACTTAAGTCAAAACACAAAAACTCGGTGGACCGAGCCGCAACCAGTAAAGCCTTTGTTTTGTTTCTTGACCTACGGTAGCCAGACCGCAAACCGGACGGATTCCCTATTCCAAACAGTCAACGGGCTAGTTGCGAACGTTGATTGGGGAGAATCCCTTACTGTTGCCGCCTGCGAATTTCCAGGCCTCAACAGTTTTGGTGCTAGAAGGAGGGTTGCCAGTGCATGGTTGGCCGCGGAAACTTGTTTTCCCGAGATTTTTCCACTGGTAACAGTTCTGAAAGTAGAAGACCACACAATCCGATTCCGGAAGAAGAAGAAAGAGAATATCTATATCCCGTTCGCAACGAAATTGTTAATGACCTAAGGAGACATACCCGTGCTTATGTGAAGAAGATTGGAGGATTTCCAATTATTCCCGAATTTCCTAGAAGAGAATACAAGAAGAAGGACCGTCCCGTAGTAGAAGATTCATTGTTGGTGGGAGACTGGGAAGAACTTGTAGAGACTGCTCTGCAGGAGGTTGAATTACCTTTGAACCAATAAGGCCCAGGTACCCCTTACAGTTCTCTTGTTCACACCCCTGTGAGTTCACCTCCTCACCCTCCACCTCAACTCATGGCCGGCGTTAACGCAAATCAACCTCCACCAAATCCTCCAAACCCACCACCTGCATGGAGAGCCCAATCACCTCTAAATCTGACCCCGCCTTTTCATGACCTACCTCAAGCCTTTGAGAAGTTACTACCTAAATTTGACCCCAACGAAAAGATCCTAGTGGACGATCATCTACAAAGTTTCTACTTAGCAATAGAAGGTCTGAGGGCTGGGGAACACGAATATGTGGTGTGTAGACTATTCCCGCATACCCTCAAAGGAGCTGTGGCCTCATGGTATTTTGGATTGCCCGCTAACTCTATCCCAGACTGGGATACCTTCGAGAGAATGTTCAGGAGTAAGTACGCAATACAAAAGACTCACGCTGCCCTCATGAAAGGACTGTGTGCATTGAAGAAAGAGAAAAGGGAAAAAGTGCACAGTTTCACACAAAGGTTTGCAGCATGTCTTAAAAATTTCTCTGAAACAGATAAACCTTCAGACAAAGTATTGATTGAATACTATACTTCAACTTTGGGCCCTGATTTGGCCATGTTTGCAAAAGGTAGGGCCAAGCCTACTCTGACAGAAACTTATGAAGAAGCAGAAGTGGTGGAGGTTGAAAGAGATAGTATTGAAGATTACCCCGAACAATCAGGAGAGAGAAGGAAAACTTTATTGTTCACTAAGCCTAAAGAGGAGAAAGCACCAGATTATGAAAGTATGGCCAAAATGATGCAAAAGCTATCTAATAAGATCATAGACTTGGAAAAAGAGAAGGAAACGCAGAAGTTCTACAGGCCTTATTATAAGAAAAGGGAGGAAAACAATCAGTCCCAACCTCCTCCTCACAATACTGCGTCTATGAATCTGACAGAGATAGGGATGGAAAATTTCTGCACCTTTCACCAGTAGCCTCACTCTGAAAGGAACTGTCCACAATGGATAAATTCGATGATGCTAGTTATGAATCAGATGTTGGATTCGAGACTAACGGAAGAAGATGATGATGAAAAGAAAGAAAATGTTGCTTCTACTTCTACAAAGGAACAAGAAGAAGAGACTATGGCATTATGGAGTTCTGTCTCCTTACTCGATGCAGAAGAAGATATAACTAAAAAACACAAAGATATCAGGGAGGCTAACGTGACAACTAGAAGTCAAGGGACGGTTAGCAATGACAGTCTTTTACTCCCAAAGATCAGAAGGCTGCAAAGAAATATCAGGAAGAAATTTCAAGATAAATCCGTGGCTGATAAGACTCTGGAATTCACTATTACCAGCCAAGATCCTAAGCAGAATAGAACGCTGCCTGAACTAAACAAAGAAAAGGTGAATGCTGATAAATCTCAGTCCATTAAACAACAAATAGAATATGACGTTGTTGAAGATTTAAAAAAGATAAAGGCAAACGTCCCTCTGTTTGAAATGTGCAAAGTACCTCAACAAAGAGAAAGGTTGTTGAAAGCACTGGAAACATCAGAAGAGGAGCGGCCTGCTGACAATCAACCTCTAGACGAAGAATAAATTGGAGAAGCTAGCACTAGAGGTAAGTCTACAACTAAACAGCCACCCTTCCTCCTGACGTTTGAAATTTTTAACCATAACGTTCACAATTTTCTAGTAGACTCAGGGGCATCAATTAATTTCATGCCCATATCAGTATGTAAGAAAATCAATGGGCAGTTCAAGCCAACCACGTGGAGGGTGGTGCAATTGGATAGGACAGACGTTAAGGTAATTGGTGAGATGGAGGACGTTCTAATCCGTCTGGCATCAAATGACAAAGTATGCCAGGTTATTAACATCGTGGTGGCTGATATACCAGACGCTTACGGCCTGGTCCTGAGCAGAGATTGGTCAGCTAAATTGAATGGATATTTCGCCTCAGATTGGTCGCACCTGTGGTTGCCGTACAAAGGAAGTCTGAATCAGATTAAGGTTTTGAGAGAACCGCATATGAAGTACAATGTTACTCAACTAGATGAGAAGAATATACCAGTCAAACCTGTGTTGGGAAACTATTTCCTTGAACTGGAACCAGGGAACTATCTAGCGGAAGAGGCCAGTGACACATCTAACACCCAGCCTGATCTCCTTCGTTTTTCTCAAGCTGATGAGATTGACTGTAACATAGTAGACTTAGCAGTAGGAATAGATTCATTTTCAGTATTTAATGATTTTTGGACTTTATTTTTTGATGGCTCAAAGATATTAGAAGGGTCGGGGGCTGGATGTGTCCTTATTGATCCGCAAGAGAATAAACATTTCCTGTCATGTAGATTAGAGTTTGAATGTACTAACAATACAGCTGAATATGAAGCACTGGTGCAGGGACTCAAGAAAGCGATTGAATTGAAGGTAAGTAATTTAAAATTTTTTGGGGACTCAGAAATAGTTGTAAAGCAAATAAGAAATCAAATGCATTGTGTTTCCCCCCACTTGAAAGCTTACCAAAACGAGGCATGGGATTTGCTTAAATGTTTTCATGCATTCAATATTATTTCAATCCCAAGAATGAAAAATGCGGCCGTTGATCTTTTGGCCACATCAACCGCCAGGCTGGTACCCACTAATAACAGATGTTCTGTTGAATTAATTTTCAGGCCTTCAGTACCTGACATGATCACCAACTTGCGAGTATTTGACAATGACCAGCAAATAATCGAGTGTTTGACAAATGATGAGATATTTAAAGGATCCATTATCGATGATGAAACACACCAAGCCGAGATGAAATTTGACAATTTCGTCCCCAAAGGGGTCAAAACGTTGGAGAATATGTTTGACTTGGATGAAAAATTCAGAAGACCCGCTAACGTAAAGACGCACAGCTCAACTCTACAGTTCAAACTGGTAAACTTAGGGACTGAAACGGATCCTAAGTTTGTGAACCTCGGCAAATGTTGTTCACCAGTAGAGAGGGATAGGTTCATCAGTTTGTTTAAATAGTACAAATATGTCTTTTCCTAGACGTACCAAGATTTGAAAACCTACGACACTAGCATCATCAAGCATATAGCGGGCATCAAGCCATATCAGCAGCCGTTAAGGAAGATGCACCCGAAGTTGGAGCCACTAATCCAGAGCGAAGTAAAGAAATTGTTAGATGCTAGAATTATTTTTAAAGTCAGACACTCTGAGTGGGTGTCAAATTTAGTGCCAGTTAGAAAAAAATCGGGAGAACTCAGACTGTGCGTGGACTTCAGAAACTTAAACTGTGCCTCAGATAAAGACAACTATCCGGTGCCTCCCATGGAGCAGTTGTTACAGATGGTTTCCAGTTCTGAATTGTTTTCATTGTTAGACGGGTTCTCTGGTTACAACCAAGTGTTAGTAGTTGAGGAAGATAGATTGAAGACAACATTCAGAACTAAATGGGGGACTTTTGCCTATAGAAGGATGCCTTTTGGACTGATTAACGCTGGAGCGACATTTCAGAGAGCTATGGACATAGCTTTCCGTGGACTGATTGGACGAAGTGTTGTGGTATACCTTGATGACATCACAATATTTTCGAAGAAAAGAGGGGATCACGCGTTCCACCTGAAGCAAATTTTCGAACGCTGCCGGAAATATGGCATTTCCCTCAATCCTAAGAAGTGTGTTTTTGCGGTCACAGAGGGAAAGTTACTGGGGCATATAGTTTCAAACAGAGGCATATCTATAGACCCAGAAAGAATTAAGGCCATTTAACAAATCCCTATGCCCCATAATAAAAAGGGAATGCAATCTTTCATGGGAACAATAAATTTCGTACGAAGGTTTGTGCCTGATTTTTCCCAGACTGTTAAGCCACTACAGCAGATGGTCAAGCAAAATGCACAGTTTAAGTGGAATGAAACCGAAAAGAATGCTTTCAGCAAAATCAAGACTGATGTTGCACATGCTCCCTCCCTAAAAATTCCAAACTTTGGTAAAGACTTTATTATGTACACATTTGCATCCAATGATTCATTGGCAGCCGTGCTGACGCAAAAAGAGGGCGGGGGTGATGAATTCCCAATCTCTTTCATGAGCACTGGGCTTCAAGGGGCTGAATTAAACTACCCAGCCATTGATAAGCAGGCTTACGCAGTATTTAAGGCAGTAAAGCAATTCAAGCCTTACATATTAAAAAATTGAACCAAGGTAATAGTCACTTACCCAGCTGTAAGATCCCTTCTCATTCAGAAAGAGTTAGGAGAAAGAAGGGGCAACTGGGTAACAGCTCTTCAAGAATATGACCTTGAATTCAAGCCAGCCACTATAGTGAAAGGTCAAGGGTTATGCAAATTGATGACTGGAAGTAGAAACAACGAAGAACAAGCATGGGAAGATGAAGCCGAGTTGCATGTAATGGATGTGTGTCCTTTATTCACAGCCCTTGATTCTTGGTATAGAGACCTTGTGCATTACCTGTAGTCAGGGCTGTTGCTAGAACATTGGAGTTCCAAACAAAGGAGAGCTCTGCGTCTGAAATCAGCCTCCTACCAAATCATAGAAGGTGTATTATTCAGAAAGAACTACAATGGAGTCCTCCTGAGATGCTTGGAGAAAGAGGATGCTGAAAAAGTAATGTCTGAATTACATGAAGGTCCGGCTGGGGGACATTATTTAGGTGACACTACCACCCACAAAATCCTTAGAGCTGGTTACTATTGGCCTACACTCTTTAAAGATGCACATGCACATGTCAGAAGATGCGATATTTGTCAAAGATGCGGTGGAAGACAGCCTAAAGCAGCAGCACCTCTAAAGCTTGTGATGGTCATGGAACCATTTGAACAGTGGGGGTTGGAAATTATTGGAGAAATAAAACCAAATTCTTCCCTGCTGCACAAGTACATTCTTACTGCTACTGATTATTTCACCCGTTGGGTTGAAGCTATCCCACTGCGCAAGATAAACGAAGACGAAGTCATCAGCTTCCTACAAGATCATATCATGACCATGTTTGGAGTTCCAATTTCATTAGTTTTTGATAATGCTAAATATTTTTCATCTATCAAATTGACTGCATTCGCTCATGATAAAGGGATAAAATTACATTATTCTGCCAACTAATATCCGCAAGGGAATGTCCTGGCTGAATCTTCCAATAAAAACCTCATTAGAATCCTGAAGAAGACTGTCATATAAAACCAGCGAAGTTGGCACTCAGCCTTACCCAACGCCCTGTGGGCTGATAGAGTCACCCCCAATTCTGCAATAGGAGTGTCACCCTATACCCTTGTGTACGGAAAGGAAGCCATCCTACCTCCCAATATCATGCTACCATCTTCCATACTAGCCCAAGAGTCTAGGGGGTCGGATGACGAGGTTCTCCAAATAAGGATATATAATCTTCTGAAAGCAGAGGAGGCCAGATCCAAGGTGAGAGAACGTTTTAAACAACAGCAGGAGATAGTAAAAAGATGGTTTGACAAACATAAAGCTGGGAAAAGGGACTTGGAAGTGGGAGACCTCGTTCTCAAATGGGATCATCCCCATGACGAGAAGGGAAAGCATACTAAGTTCCAACAATTGTGGGTAGGCCCATTTCAGATCAAAGCAAAGCTTGGCCCTGCTACTTACAAGCTGCAAGATTTACAGGGATGGGAGGAAGAACCTAATAGTTAATGGTTTGGTTCTCAAGCCTTATTTTTCTTGAAGTTGTCTTTGAGTTTTCTGTCTTGTATATAAATAAGTTGTGGGGTTGTTTTCGAGTCATGCTTTCATTTGATTTAATTTTAAGTTTTTTATTTTCCATAAGGGAAACGAACTTGCGGTTTTCTGGAGGATATTAAGGTCTTTTAGGAATAGCAAATACGTTGAGTATCAGCCTGTGAGTTGCTAAAAGATTTCTTCCAACCTAACAGTTTTCTCAAATAAAATGGTGTGTGCTTTGAAGTCCTGCTTAACCCCTGTGAATTAAACCGGATTCGAGGAGTCTGGAGTACTATGTCGGGGCTCCATCCACGTCACATTTAAAACGTTCTAAGGAGCGACAGTAAAAGACCCATGGGAAGAAGCAAGGTGAACAGTGTATTAAATATAAATGATCCCATGCCAAGAAATGGATGCCAAAAGGCAAATAAAGAGTCAAAACTTCTATAAAAGCATCATAAATCAAAGCAGGTGCTAAATCATAAGTACTAAATTGCCGAAAGATCCTCTCCGTTCGTGAGCTGAAACTTGAAGCACACCACTCACACAAAAGGACACTATGGGATAGAGGATCCTGAATTAAAATTCAGTAAGAAAGGCGTACAGAGGGACTCAGATGAAAGTGACAAAAGTCCAAAAGCACAAAAGTGTTAAAATGGCATGGGAATGAGGAACAAACGAATACTGTTGTTTACTATCGGCTACAATCCTGTGGTGTCCACACTATTAGCTACCTGAAAACAGAGGTAATATTGAAACTCATACTCTGGCCTCAGCATAGTTATCTGGACTTGAAGGTCCCAGTTTTCCTTTTCCCCCAATGGATCATCATCAATGATTAAGGTACACACTTATGTCGGTTGAGAAATCCATCTGGATAGCTGGAAGAATTCATTTGATACATTTTTGCTGTGAAACAGTATGCCACTCAAAGAAAAGTTACCCAAAGATCGAGGTTCACCAGGAAATCACCAGTTGTTGCTGCCGCAACTGTTCTCCCCAAATTTATTATTATTTAAATTCTGGGCCCCTCCTCATCATCTTTGCTTGGTTTGATCGTTAACTTCTTGAGCCTCTTGGGCGTGTCTTATTTTTGTTTTACTTTGAAGTTGGATGCCCGCGAATTTATGTATGCCATGTTCAATTTCGGTTTGAGTCATGGATGTCTGGTTTACCAGCCGAAGAAAAGTAAAATCTTGTTCTTCAGGGCAGCCTTCGCTAAGAAAAAACGACTTTGGCTGCAGCTGACTCTTAACGCTGTTTTAATCATTGATTTTTTCTATGATCGGGCCTCTTTTTGGTGTTAGATCGGAAGTGCAAAGTCCCAACCCCTCCGCCATTGCGGCTCCAAGATCGTTTATTCGTCCAAAGTCTAGATCCCTCCGACGTCCGATTCGTTTTTGGTCTTAAATCGCTGGACCATAGCTTATACCCTCCCACCGTTGCGGCTGGGGAGAGCTAGTGAGCTTTCGATTCGAGTATCTGCCGATGTCCGATTTGGTCTTTCCCCACCCGCGGTTAGCTTATGTCTTCAATCCTGGTCTCGTCCGTCGTTGCGGCTGGGGAGATCCGTTCAGCCTCCGATGTCCTACCCTTTCGGCGTCCGATTAATGGTGTTTCCACCCTTCCGACGTGAGTCTTGTTGAACCGCCAGTAAGTTTCCCGCCATGGTCGAGATAGTGGTGTCGGCGCCTGGTATTTTCTTTGCAGGATGGTGTTGCATGAGTAGATCTTGCTATTTTGTTTTGTAACGTAAAGACATAAATGATGCTTTTCTGTTTTCACGCAGGGGGACCCAAGGGATTGGTGGGACTACGATGGCGCGAAGGTATGGCTGAGCGTTTCGGTGTGGATCGAACCAAGGCCATGGGGACAAGAGAAAGAAAGGACAACATGCATGGCAATGAAGAGATGGAACAGAAAGATCTGTCAGTTACTTACTAGGTAGAGGAATTTGAACAGTTGGGGAAGCTGAAAGGGAGAGGATGGAGGCAGCCCGAGGGGCGACAGTTGTAGTTTAAATATTGAAAAGTAGGACAGAGAAAAGGGGCTTTTTCCTGGGGAAATTTTGTAAATGTTTTCTTGTAAGAGGAACTATTTCGTTTTGCAAAGGAAACTGCAATTTTTCCTGTCGGAGAGAGTGAAAAGTGGAATGTATCAATGTAACTCAAGGAATAATGTTGAAGAGGAACTCTTTCGTTTTCAACTGTGTTTCATTTACTGTAAGAGTATTTAATGTTCTGAACCTATGTTCTTGTTAAATGTTCTCCAGTAGTTTCTGGGATATTTTTCACTGTGAGTAATAGATGTTGTTATAAAATGATCAGCTATCTGGTTATTTAAATATCTGTAAGGGTTCATGTGTCTTGAAAGAAGTACCAGCTATCTGTGATTCTTCATAATGCATGTGCAAAATGTATTGCTCACCCATAATGATAACTTTGCTCCCTAGGGATAGATTATATAGTTAGTTTATTTCTTATTGTATCTAATTTGGTTGCTTGCGAGCATAAGATGAGAGGTAAGAACCTACGCATCACATTGTGACCTCTCCCTGCATCTTGATCGCTCTGCATTTAGTTAGGCACTCGCATTTCATATCTTAAGTCAAAACACAAAAACTCGGTGGACCGGGCCGCAACCGGTAAATCCTTTGTTTTGTTTCTTGACCTACGGTAGCTGGACCAAACCAGACGGATTCCCTATTCCAAATAGTCAAGGGGCTAGTTGGGAACGTTGATTGGGGAGAATCCCTTACTATTGCCACCTGCGAATTTCCAGGCCTCAATAGCCCTCCAAGAGGAAACTAGTGTAATGCAAGTGGGTATATAGGAGAAAATTGGTTGTTTATGGTTTAGATATCAAGTATAAGGTCAGGTTGGTTGATAAATTCTTCTCTCACATCCAAGGAATGGACTATATAGAGACATTTGCACTAGTTGCAAATATGGACTCTATCAGGGTAGCTTTAGCCATTACTGCATCTAAGCGTTGGGAGGTTCACCACATGGATGTGAATAGTGCTTTTCTTCATGGTGAAATTCATGAGGATATATATATGTAGTAGCCTAAAGTTTTCATTCATGATACTTCACTTGTTTGCAGGTTAAATAAGTCTCTCTATGGCCTCAAGCAAGTCCCCGGGGATCAGTATGCCAAGATGGACAATTTTCTACTATCGCTTGGATTTAAAAGATGTAAATTTGATCCTAATGTGTATATGCAGCATTTTGGTGAATTATTGCAGGTTATAGTTATATAAGTTGATGAAATTTTGATTACATGTAGCTGCACTAAATAAATTGGATCAATTAAGTTTTCTTTGCAGAGTGAATTCTGCATGACTGACCTTGAATTATTGAATCAATTTCTTGAATTAGAGATTGAGCAATCTGAAGCAGGGATCAAGGTCAGAAAACCAAAGTATGCTGTAGACCTGTTATTGAATTTCAAAATGGATTAATTTAAGGCAACCAAGTTCCAAATCCTTCAAGAATAAAACTATGTGATTTTAGTGCATCTCCATTAGTGGGCAATTCATTGTACATGCAACTAGTTTGGAGTTTGTTGTATCTTACACACTCTCGACCTGATTTGGAATATGTTGTAGGTGTTTTTTCTATATATATGTAGGAGCCTCATTATATCCATTGGAATGCTTCCAAAAGTATCTTTCATTATGTGCAAGGAACCAAACACTTCGGGGTACACTATGTTGTTGGTTCTCCAATAGAACTAGTTTGATTTATTGATTCTGATTGGGATGGAGATTCCATTGACATAAAGTACACTTCAGACTATGTATTCATGATTGCACATAGTCCCATATGTTGGTTAAGAAAGAATCATCATACCATATCCCTCTCTTCATCTAATTTCAAGTACAAAAGAGTAGTGAGTGCAACTGCACAATGTGTGTGGTTGCAAGGTATTCTTGGGGAACTTGGATTTGCATTTGATTCACCCACAGTAAATTGGTGTGGAAATCAAATTGAAATAAATATTTCCACTAATCCAGTGCAAAGAAAGAGGACCAAGCACATTTATATGCACATGCATTACATCAGGAGCTTGGTGCATGAACAGATGATATCCTTGCAGTATTTCCCATATACAGAGCAAACTGCTGACATCTTCACCAAGAGCTTCACAGAGAATAAATTCACCTATTTGAGATCCCTTCTTGGAATGGGTGACACATGGTGATGGCTTATATTCACTTTCATATTTTTTTCCTTTTCCATTTTAGAATGGAGTTTTTGTTCCCATGAGGTTTTCCTCCTTACCTTGGTTCTATGGACTAATAAAAAGTTTGTTGTAAGAGGTGACTTGAGCCTTAGTTGCCAAGGCCTCCATAATCATTTGGTATAAGTTGTACTAAATTAGGCTCAAGGGGGGATGTTAGAGCACTAATCCACCTTAGTACCATGGTCATACACCTAGGATACATTTTCATTAGCTTTCATGCTATGTCATATGGTCCAAAACTAGGCTATGTTGATCAACCTTGGTCTATTGGGTGTTTTGGACTCATTTATTGTAGTTGAGGCACTCCACTTTTATCATTCTGATAGTCTAGGAACCCTCATTGATGACATATTAGTCTTGGTGCACTCCCCATCCCTTAAATTATGGAAAGTGTTTGACCATCGGCACTAGTGCATGTATTTTGTGGTTTTGGCTCTCCTTGGTCATTTATTGCTTCCTAGAGCCACTACCACTCACCTATGTGTTCACCCACACCTATATTTATTTCATTTATGTTCCAAAATGCTCCATCCATGTTCATACTAGAATTGGTGACCGTTTGGGATGGTTAGGGAGCTCATTAGTCCACCTAGGGGGATTTTGAGGTCAAATCATAGTCTGACACATGTATGCATCCAAATGGCCTCCAAAGGATAAAAATTTATCCCTAATGTAATATAAACCTGATCCATGGCATATTTAAATGTTGTGCAGTCATAATAAACTTTGTTATTGACTACATTTCTATGTGCTAATTTCATATTTTCTAATGTTTTTCTGCATATTTGTAAATAAACTCGAATTGTGAGGATTCCCTTAGATCCTAGATCCTAGTGTGAATAAATTATCACTTAAATGATAGTGCAAACCTTATTGGTTTATTGTTGAAATCATTGACAACACACGGCTCCAACAATCTCCTCCTTTGGCATTTATTTCAACACCAACTTACTAAGAGATCCCCCTAAAAATGAGCTCTTTCTTTGTGCGTAAAATGATCCCATGTGTTTATGCCTTTACTTATTTTCTTTGTTCTTTTGCATAGATCCATCTTTCAATTTCAATTGTTCATTTTCTCATTTTCTTTCCTTAACTTTTGTTCTGCCCCTTTGAAATCAATGGAAAATAGATTCTTTCAGTCATTGACTCTGCCTGACTTCATGCTCATTACTTCCAATTTTTCTTTCTTTTGTTGTGACAGGTACACTTCTATGTCACAAATAATCTTTTTTGCCTCAGGTACACTGAATTTTGTCATTTTTCCTTGTCACAATTGTTTTCAATTTATGATGTTGTGTACATCTCAATTAATGTAGTCTATGTATGATCTTCTCTTGGCTTTCACACACAAGGAAATTTGATGGATGTCATTAAGGATTTATGTGGTCACACATATTTCCATTTGTCAACATGATTGGAAATAAAGTGATACAATCATTAACCCATGTGAAAATGTCAATGTGTTGCTTTCATACTAGAGCTTTCAAGTGACATCATTCCTTCCAAATATGACCCATGAATTGGATTTCCTCTTTTGTCATTTTTCCAAAATACAACAATCCATGCTATAAATTATGATGTCTTCATGATCACATTTAGATTTCTCAACACACCAATCCATTAACTTCAATATCTCTTCAATTTATAATTTTTAGACGCGTAAGATATTTTCTTCTAGTCTTTATAAGTTGGTTGTGCATTGACAATTCCATCACCCCGGTTCATTTTATATCAAGTTTGTTTGGATATTATTATTTTTTCATCACATGTATTTTTTCCTTTAAGGTTCTAGCGATCTAATTGAAATTTTCCAGTTATTAGTTCAGTCTCAACAGGTAGAGTTTTGAAGGTTGAGAGTGGACTTGAGGGTTTGGCAGTTTCAATTTAAGGAGATGGAGTTCATGCAATGGTACCACTAGTCACAGTTAAACCAATGCACTTCAGAGTAATTGTATAATTTGACCAACTGAGTCAACCTCCTAGAGCAACAATGATGATAGACTCTTGACCTTTTGTATGAAATTCGTGTTGAGCAAAATGTTGTTAAGCCTTCATCCTCAACTCTATATCTTTTTTTTTTATTACATTCATCAAAGTTCATTGAGCTGACTACAATGGATTTGGAATTGTGTATTTCACAACTTCTTGTCATTCATGATACATAAATAGATCTCAAACTGCATCTTTGATTCATCTTCACCTCAATTTCATCCTTCGAATTTTAACTGCTTCAATTATGTACATCAAGTAAATGGTTGTGATATTTTTATTCAATTTTGTTCGACTTCGTTGTATGTGATTACTAGAACTTCAATTCTGTTTTGTACAACATATGTGGCCTACTTCAATATGAGCATTAAAGATCCATTTTGTATTTTGTAATCACATTCGAATATAATACAAATCTGAAAATTTTTTTTCTGCGCAATATTCATGTGTGTTCAACGAGCATTCTTTTCTTTGTATATGAAAATTCTAGTATATAATTCTTATATAAATGAAGACTTGCATATCACATAAACAAAATTAACCAACTTCAAATGCTTTCTATATACAATATTTCACTAATTTACTCCTTGAATTCCTAATATATACCTTGTTGAATTCAAGGATCTTTCCTAACCTTTTCTTGGTTAGCAAGAGGGGAAACAACCACTTGTTGCTGGAGTTGTACTTGAGCTACTTGCCTTTTTCTGTGGATATTTGAGGATTTTTATTTACCCATGTTTTCATGTATGCATGATGCCTTTGTTTTAGTATAGAATTCCTTTCCTCTTTTCTTCATTCCTTCTTGACAGTGTTATATCAAACTAGTCTTCTTGGCTTCTTTCATTTCTTTGAAAAATATGAATCCTTGTACCTTAATATATCGCACACATAGCACCTTACAGTACAACAATATTTTTCTATATATCCATTATAGTTACATCTCAAACATTTCACTGAGCTGGATTTATTTTTGTAACTAAGAGTATTAGCATACCTGAGTTTTACATATTTTGTAGATATATCACACCTTTTCTAAGATGCATCCTGGAACAATTTCTTCCCTTTTGTCGTAGATATTATCTCTTACTCCTTTATAACCAATACATGTTTTGTCTTCTAGGGATCTCTAATTGCTCATAAATTCATGTAGAATTGTCGAGTTGTTATTGCATTTTTCTTAGGTTTATGCATCCAAACACATTTCAATTCTACTTTGATTTACGCAAACTGCTTTACTTTGCATATGTGAAATTTCTATTCCCTTTCGCGCAAGTTGTTTTATCAGCAGTTCATTTTTTACTTCTGATTCCTTTAGAGATTCTTCCAATACAAACTTATACTCTTCAATTTCTTTGATCTTGATATTTGTGTAGTCTGACTATTTTTCAAACTCCTTTTCTTTAGCATTCATCAATGATTGTTAGAACATCATACAGCCAAGTACCATAGGCATCATATCACCTAGGACCATTATCTCATTCATTTTCACTTATGCTAGATAATTCAAAATTGGTTTATGGTGTCTCCCTTATTATAATTTGAATGCCATTAAGATCTTCAAGCAGAGAGTTATGATAATGTTGCAGAATTGAATGGAGGATGAACATACAAACTAAGCAAAACAAACCACACAGGAAAAAGACAAGTATTGCTCAGGAATTTATAGTATATTCATCATAATAATATCCGGTGTACAATGTAGTTTACATAGGTAGAATTCGAATGCATGAGTAATGAATTCTTATCCACCAAGTGGATAAGACTGTATCTAACTAAATCTCTAACTCAAGGTCTCACAATCAATATCGGAGTCAAAATAGACAACTCCTTGATGGCCAATAAATCCAACAAGCGGTAACAACTAGTTAACGCAGTGCAACTGAGTGTGGTAGGTAGGAAAAGTGCTCCTCCCCATGCAACCATGCATTATCCATGCATTGGTAGTGCTAGCTTAACTGACAGAGAAGTAACTGATTGTAACTGGGGGCTAACTAAGGCTAACTAGTACTAACGCCAATTAACTGAAGTAGGTTGGTGTCGAGACTCACAGTGGCTCCTAAAATGTAGGGATTGGTCTAGGAAGCACCCCAACTGATGCATGCACATGCAGTAAGTGGCAGTTAGCCTCTAGTAGTGTTCCCCACACTTCAATGACTTGTACATGTGTCCCAATTCGTCCAAGTGGACCCAATTGTACTAGTGGGCCTAATTAATTAAATGAGCTTCCTAAGTTAGGCTAATTAATCTAATAGAAAGTATGAACAAGGGAGGATTAATAATCCTAACACCCCCCCTGAATCCTAACTTGGACAACTATGGGCCCTAGTAATAAGACCATAGGTCACCCAATATACAATCTAAGAGACATAATACAAATGAGGTAGGAAAACCTCTTGGGGAAAAACCCCCTCAAGATAGGAACTGAGAATCAAACCTTAATGCCAAAAAGAGACCTGATAAAGGAAAATATATTTTCAGTAAAAGACTTGGTAAAAATATTTGCAATCTAGTCCTCTGTCGAACAATAGTGCAGTGTGATGGTTTTTTCATGCAACAGTTCTTGAATGTAGTGCATGTGAAATTCTATGTGCTTTGTTCTTTGCTTCTGAACAGGATCACTAGAGATCTTGATTGTACTCTGGTTGTCACAATAAACATCTATTGTAGGTGAAGTATGAATCTCAAACTATGTCAAGATGCCATGCAGCCAGACTGCCTGAATAGTTGCAATCACAGCTCCCTGATACTCTGCTTCTACTAAAGAAAGTGCAAGGGCTGCTTTCTTCTTGTTGGACCAACAAATTGGCCCAGATCCAATTATGAATACAAAACCCGAGGTGGATTTCCTATAATTTCCATCTCCTACCTATTCTGAGTCTATAAATACTATGAGATCCAGCTATGCTCCAGTAGCATAGTGGATCCCATAATCAATAGTACCATGCACATAGTGCAAGATCCTCTTTGTTTCCTTCAAGTGCAGCTAATGTGGCTCCTGCATGTATCTAGAAGCATCACTCACAGCATAGGATATATCTAGTCTCAAATGAGTGAGATACATAAGGATTCCAATGAGCTATCTGTAGAGAGTGTTGTCCACCAAGGGTGTGGAACCACATTCTTCAATCCTGATGCCTGATAAGAAAGGGAAGGGGGTTTCCTTGCGATCATCCATGTGGAACCTCTTAAGCATGTATGATGAATACCTAGACTTTGAGATCATGATTCCTGAATCCTTTTGACTTACTTCGAGACCAATGAACTGTCTCAACAGTCCTAAGTCAGTCATAGCAAATGATTTATTAAGAGAAGACTTGATGCTACTCAATCCAGCAGCAGAGCTACTAGTAATGAGCAATTCATCCACATACAATACAACTAGAAGCAAGAACCCCTCCTTCTTCTTCACGTAGACATTACAATCATGTTTGCACATTTCAAACTTATGAGAGATGAGGAAGGCATCCATCTTGGAGTACCATGCCCTCGAGGCTTGTTTGAGTCCATACAGTGGTTTCCTCAGTCTGCAAACAAAGGAAGGATCATCAATAAACCCCTCAACTTGTTTTATATAGATCTACTCCTCCAAATCATCATGGAGGAAGGCACTCTTCACATCCATATGGTGTACTTCCCATCTCTTGGAAGCAACAATGGCCAATACCATCCTGATGGAGTCCATTCTAGCTACTGGAGTGAATGTCTCATTATAGTCCAAGCCTTGGACCTAAGAATACCCTTTTTCCACCAACTGAGATTTATACTTGGTTGTGGTCCCATCAACAGCTATTTTGGTTTTATAGATCCATTTGCACTGTACCATCTTCCTTTCCTGGAGGTAAGGGGACAAGTTCCCAAGTTTGGTTGTCATGTAGCGAATCAAACTCCTCATCCATGGCTGATTTCCATCTAGGATCATGGAAAGCCTCCCTTGAGGATTGAGGATCTGACCCAAGCATCATAAAACACCTTTCAGTAAGAAGAGGATCTATGTGAGATATTGTTATAGTCTCCTTTTGATACTGGGACCTCGTTCTTATTTTGTCATATGGATCCCCATCATCATCTCCAGCTGCTTCTATGAGCTTCTTAGCCCATTTAGGTTGCTGGAATGAATTAGATGTTGGATTTGTATCTAGATCCCTTTGAGTTGTAAGCTCAATGTCTGGATCATGATGGGATGAGGCCTCTTCTGAATCTGAATCAGAAATGTCAAGATTTAAAATTGAAACTGCAATAGGAAGTGAAGGAATGTCTATACCTTCATCCGCTTCAAATGGAAGCCGTGATGATGCTAGAACTGAGAATGGCATGAAGTGAGAGAAATAGTATGCCTTGGAGGCATGATCAGCAATCCCTTTCGCTACAATCTACCCAGTTGAGATATTGGTGATCTCTACTGAGTCAAGTCCAAACATTACTTGCTTTGGTGAGCCAGTATGGGTCATCTATAAACAGATAACAGATTAGCTGCAAGTGAGGGAACATATAGGACATCTCTGAACACACCATGCTTCGCTATGATGGTTCCCTTTCATGCTGCTGGAATTTGGGAATCATCTCCCATGTGAATAGTGGACCCTTCTTTGACACTGAGAGAGGAGAAGAGATCCTTGGAGGCAACCATGTGGTTGGAGGCTCCAGAATCAATCAAATAGGTTGTGGACCGAGGTAGTCCTACTTTCAAAGAATGACATATTTGATGTCCATTATTAGACTATTTTTCTCTTTGAATGTTATGCTGCTTGAGAAGAGCATACATTTCATCAAGTTCCTTCCTCATACAATGATCTTCAGGGTGATACCCTTTTTCACAATAGGGACATAATGTTTTCCCAAATTTCTTCTTCTTAGAGCCAGTGGCCCCTTCAGAATCTTGCTGATTTTAGACTTTGAATCAGCTGCCTTTGGCTCTTTCTTCTTTGATTTCCCCTTTTGTTGTGCTTTGGAAAAGTCAGTAACCAAGAGAGATTGATCTTTGGAAGTCTGGATGACTCCTGTTGGGAAATAGGGCAGACCCGGGTCTAATCCTTTTATGTCGCACCAACAAAAGACCCACCGTGTTGGCCCTTTCGGCAACAACCTGCGCGCAGGTTGCAGTCTCACCCGAAATAGCAATGGGGTGCCGCAGAATCAGGTTTCTGCAAGCAGAGAGGGATATTACTGTACCTTAGCCTTTAATAAACTTATTAATCAACAGTTACACAGCTTTGTCATTCGCTTATATATAACTTCGCAGATAGATAAATAACCGTGACTTGCTTAACCAACTACAGGGAATTCACAGTGAAGCTTATTATTAGCAGTGATCTAAGTTATCAAATGTATACAGTTATTAATGCATAAAAATAACAGAAATAGAAGCAACACAAGAAACCACAACACCAAATATAACGTGGTCCACCCCCAATGTAGGGGCTACGTCCACAAACTATTTTTTATTCAACTTGCTACAAAACCACAGTTTGATCTGCGCACTCAGCTGCAGATCCCTTCAGTCCTTAACAGCCGCGCACACAACAGCAGGCCTCTGCGCACACAGCTGCAGATCTTTCCTTAATTTTCTTACAAAACCCTCTGCGCACACAGCTGCAGAGGTCATCCACGCACACAGCTGGGACTTAACCTTTCCTTACAAAATCAGCCATAGCTTCGCCTTAATCTTCTTTACATCAAAAAGCTAACTTTTTCTTATTTACAAAAATGCCTATTTATACATTGCGATATTACAAAACCATGGCTTCAAACCATGGGCACCCAAAAACCCTAAACCTTGGATTTAAACCATGGGTTTAATACAAAAAGGGGTTTTGACTTACCCCGACACCCCTAAGACTATTTTGACCCGTAACTCCGCTTACAAACAACCGCGAAGTTACCAAAACTGACAATCCTTAGGGTAGGCGCCCCAACAGGCCCCTAAGACTCACTAGTGGCCCGTCCCGGGACACTCTGCGAGGGTTCTGGTGGGAGAATCTTCTATGTGAGAGTCTGGAAGCGACTGGTGAGATTGTGTAGTATATCATCAGCGGCTTTCTCCTTTTCCACCAATTCCTGTAATACTGAAGATGATTCTGTGCCAGCCCGTTCCTGCGCAAAAGTGTCATAGGTCTTCAAAAGTTTGAGCTGGCTCTCTGCAGTATTGCTCAATTCTAATGCTTCATCAACCAGGGGCTGTAACGCATTCTCTAGCAGCGTTACCTTTGTCCTGCAGGGCTCGATTTCCTGCTGAAGTTCCTTGCTGCGCTTCACTTTAGCCATCTTCTGCATAGGTGGCAGTGTCTTAATTTCTACTCTGACTGCATCTAATTCATCCTGGTGTAACTTGATGGTTTCCTGGATCTTACCTACATCTAGATGGTCCTGTAGGTTCGCCCATGCTTCTATGCTGTCTTCCATTAGTTTTGCGACGCTGGCCACATTATCTGATATTTTTGTTGCTGAAGCCTTGATGTCCTGATGGCGTTGTTCTCGGACCTCTGGTGGAGTCTCGGGAGGAATGCGCAATTGAAGTTCTGCAATCTGGTGCTGGTGTTCTATCTTCATCCTTTCAATCTCGCTGCGAGACTGCTGGGCATAGTCTCTCAGCTTAGCGATTCTCTGCTCTAGTTCCTCTGCTCCCTGTGTGTCAGAGTCAGAAAGACTCCAACATGCCTCATCCAGTGCTCGCATCAGCGTAGTTGTTTTATGTTCAGCCTCTTTCTTCTGTTGTGCTATTTCTTCTAGGCGTGCTGCAAAGGTTTTGTTTTGTTTGATGGTGTCTTCCAATTGGAGTTGGGAAAATTGGTCTCATGCATGGATCTCCTTTGTAATAGCGAGCTGGTAGAGGTGCGATTCTGACATAGACATCTTTGTATAATCGAGCCCCACGGTCATACCCATCTGGGGTCAGGAATCTGTATCAGGCAGGATCAGAGTTGTGCTTGATACCTGTCCTTGGTGATCTCTAGGTGGCCATTGCCTAATATCCTGCTGTGTGGGTGTCGTAGTGCTACTTGTCGCAGTACTGTGTGCTGATTTTGCTGCTAACTCTTTTAGCTCCGACACCCTGTTTGCGATACCTGAGAGCTCGGCAAGATGCAGTTCCGCAAACTCTGACCATTTTTTAGTAAGCGTTGCCGTAGACTGTTCTAGAGCTTGCTCCAGCTCATCAAGCATTACAGTGGCTTCGTCCTCAATATATTTGTCCCTCGATGCTTTTGCCTTTTTGCGAGACTGCAGCTTGGTTACCTCTGCTACTTCTGGTGACTTGCGCTTCGTTGCTGGGTTAGGATTTGATATGGTCTTGATCGACTCCTCATCCTGTTCATCCTGTCCGTCGTCTCCACCCCGGTTGTCGTCATCCATCTACGAATCACTTAGGTCTTCGCTATCTTCCAATGGGATTTGCTGCTGCGCTTGACTGGTACTTGCGCCAATATTGGTAGCTGGGGGAACTGGAATAGAAGGTTTTTTTCCTAGATCTTTCAGCCATTCAGCCGGCCAGTTCTGAACTATACCCCTGATATCTGTTTCGGTGACTACACATGGTAATTTAAAGCATTGACGTTGTGGATCTACACGAGCTTGAATGAAAACATGATGCATATCGACACTAAAGTGCGTGACGCCCTCGTATTTAGAGAACACTTTATTGGTGAGTCGTGGTGTTCGCACAATCTCATAGTGGATACTCATGGCATAAAATATGAACATAGTGTTCGTCATCTGCTGAGCTACCTTATCTGAGGATATCCATAGGGAGGCGTAACTCGCTGCCCCTGGCATGCCTGGGTTTAACTCTACAAACTGTGCTTCAGTGGGTTCTTTCCACCCAACTAATGCATTAAGGATTAAAATCCATGAATAATGAAAAGGTCTACCATTTTCCTGCGCATCGCGGGCATCCTCCAGGAACTCCTTCGCAAGATATTCGGCCCAATTATAATTATACCCCTCAGCGCAGTTCACAGCAATCCGGATAACCGGAGTAGGTACTTCAGTTGGCCTGCATTTCTGTATGAGTTTGCAGGCTAAGAGTTCAGCTGCAAAGCGAATGGGCTGCTCCTGAATCACAGAAGTGTGATACCCCCGTTTCCCTTTTGTCAGGCCAAACCGCTCTTTCATGGTTTGTGCGAGCTTTGTATCGTCATGTTTGGACGGAAATTCAGTTCCCGGATTAGGTCCTGCCATTGGTAAACCTGTGATCTTATGGATGAGTGCAGCGTCAATAGGGATTTTTTGGTCCCCTACCAATAAATAGCCATCATGCACCAACGCTAGTAACTGTTTGGCCACTACAGTCACATGTATGCCACGACCGAAATGGGGAATATCAAGCATCTTGAGTAGGCCAGCTTTGTCCAGGCCCGCAACCCATGGTTGCACTTCCAGTAGTGTGACCTTATGATCTGGTTACTTGACGCGGTGCAAGTATTCTGCTGGTTCAAACTGTGGAAACTTTCCATGGTCATTAGTGTCGTGATCGCTGTACTTAAGCCGATCGATCTTCCCTGTCATGCTTCCTATCAGCTGAACTCCTTGTGGTAGCGAAGGTGTGGCTAATGTAAATTGCTTTGTTCATCGGGGTAACGCGGCACCTGGGAGAACAAGTTGTAGATATGGTGGTCGTGGTGGTGCAATATTCTCCCTATCCCGGGCCGATACCTGGGTGGAACCGGAGGGATCCATAGGATGATCTGCTGGTGTTTTCCCTGTTTGCCTCTGCCGGTCTTGGTTTCGCTTGGAGCGAACTTCAATTCTAGACTTTTTCCTGGCAGACCGTGTCTGCATCGGCCGTGGTGGTGCTGGGGGAGCGTCTTCACAGGGAGCAAGGGCAGGCGGCCGATTAGAGCAGCTTATCAGACCCTCTTGCTTGAATTCTCTAACCAAAGCATCAATCTCGCGTTCTGTTGTCATGAGTTCACTCGTAAATCTTGAAGAATTGCAGAATACAATTTTCCCTAAGTTAGGCATCTTCTTATACACGCCACCAATCAAATCGGGCAGGACGGTGCATTGAAGCCACCAAATCTGATGAAAATCTTGGCCATGTGGAGCTCGATTTCCGATACTGGTCTTAGTATAGGCATTTAAGGCAATTAAAACACTGCCGCTGCCAAATTGGCTGCTTCCCAACGGTCGGATTTTAAGCCTCGCTGTGTTTGTGGACTTCGGCAGAATCCAAGTGTGAGCTTCGTGAGAATAAGTACCCTTGGCACAGTATTTCCCTTCAACCCGTCCTGGGAATGCCGGCGACAGGGCTGTTAGGTCTGATGAGCTGGCTTCTTGGTTCTGCCCCTTGTTTTGGTATTCAATTCCATGTCGGAGCGCAGCCTCCTCATACCATTTTTGTGCTAGAGGTTCCCCGGTGTGTACGAACTTATGCACCCACTCTTCGCGCGGTATGGTGTCCTAGGCTGCATAATTGTGCCTCACTTGTTTCTGAGGGCTATTCTACCCAATGAACTTACTTCGCGCCTCTTGGACTTGGGTTATGAAGCTAAAGCGCAAAAATTTCTGACTGGCTTCCAATCTGGGAGTAGACTTGTTGTTATCATTCCGCCCCGCTGCTGTAGCTCCTAATGCTGTCTCCAGAGTCTGCATTCTCAGTGATTGAGGTGCTTGTACAATAAGTTCTCCATGGTCAGTCAACCCAACACAGGGAGGCAACTCTCTCAACTGCGCACTAAGGCATCTAAGAGACTTAGTGAGTTGCGCGCGCCTGTGGCCATGTAGCTCATACAGTCGATTCTGCCAATTCTCTAGACCATCATCTGAATTAGACATGCAGGAGCTACCACATTGCCAATCTAGTACGCCATCGGCATCAGGCTCGACATAATCTGCTTCCTGGGCTGTAATGTTGTAGATGTGGTCTAGAGTATTCTGCTCCCCTTCATCTCTGATCGGTTCTGTATATCTTTCTCCTTGGGATGGGTCGAGGGGTATGATAACTCGCAGACCATTTCCTTCAAAGGTCATCTATCTCCTCTTAAGGTTGATGATTGCAGCATTTGCCATGGCCCACTCGATTCCCAACAGGGCCAGATAAGGGTTGCTGTCATCAATGATCTCAATAACTTCGAAATCCGCTAGAGTGCTTACCCCATCAAGATCTATGGGAACACTAAGAAGTCTCCCTAGGGGCACAATCTTTTGCTGGTTAGCTAATCTCAATTGTATAGGTGACCAATCCAGGGAAGGTTTTCCCATTTGTCCCCAAGTCTGCTTGGGTAGGAAATTAACTTCTGATCCAAGATCCAAAATGACATCAGTCATATCATATTCCCCTATCTGAACATTCAATCTCATTTCCCTCCCTGTTCGTCGGACATGACTAACAGTTTTCTCCTGATCAACTCCTCTCTGAGGGACTGTGACAGCAACAACTTTTTGCAGCTCTTTTAAAGCATTCTGATTCCGCAAGAGTTTCATACAACTCTGTAAAAAGGAGGAGAGTGTACTTACTTTATCTGGCGAAGCATCTTGCGGCTGCGATGCCTGCGGAGGTTGCCGTGCAGGTACTGCAGGTGTGCGAGGGTCAACAATATCGCACTAGGCCGCCTTGACTGGTGCCTGGTCTTGCACAGGATTAAGTGCTGGGACTGGCGCAGAGGCCTTACTCGCGCACACCTCGACAGGTTGTTTCTGCGAATGTTGAATGTGCGTCGTGGCGCCACTCTGGGTGACCACATTGATGGCTGCGGTAGGTCTCTGCTCAATAGAAATCAACTGAAGATTCTAGGTAGGGCCACTATTGTTTTCTTGAATCTTCGCTATGAGCTGGGGGCACTGTTCAATCACGTGGTCTACTGCACGGAAGTAACGACAGGTTGTGGTGGGGTTCCAACAGTCGCGAGCCAAATGGCCAGCTTGGTTACAATTATAGCACACCACCTGACCTCTTTCTCTCCCGGGCATACCACCACGGCCGCGACCTCCAAAAGCACCTCTTCCAGAGGTACCGCCGCGGTAACCATAGCCGTCATTATTCTGGGCTTCATTTTGCACTCGGTAGATGTCAGAGATGCGCTCTCGCATGAGGTCATAGCTACGACACTCCTCTTCATTATGCCCTACTAACTTACAAAACTTGCAGTAGGGGTTCTTGGGAACTTGCACATATCGCTGAAGAAGATGGTAGTTTTCAGGGCGATGTTGGCCAGTGGTTCGACAAATCTCACAATATAGAACACCGGGATTGAATTGGTTGGGCACACCCGTATTTAAGTAGGTTCTGACCCCAGGGCACTGGTCCCTATCGTGACCTTCTGTCTGGCATTGCGTACACCAGACCTCCTCTCGAATGGTTTTATCCTTTTTCATATCGCGAAGCTCCAGGGCCATGGCTGCTAGCTGCGCTTGGATTTGAGCAAGACCGGAATCATCTCCGACGGGGGCGGTTTCTAGCTTCATTGCAATTTCCAGAGCTTCTTGCTGATCAGCAACCTTCTGTTGCATGAGCGAAGTTCGGATATGTGGTAATAATGCTGCAATAAACCACTCCTTGTGCTACGCAGGGCTAATGGTAAAGCTGACTTGGTCTAGTAGAAATTTGAATCTCTGGTCAAAGTCCCACACAAATTCACCACGCCGCTGTTGAATCTCTTTGAGCTCAGTGATGCTCTACGATTCAGATTTAGGCTTCTTAAATTCTTTGGTGATGGCTGCCTTAATCTCATCTAAAGTAGGGGTCTGCGTACTGGAGAATTTCATGAACCAGGTCAAATCCCGGTCCCAGAAAGAAGTAATGAGCTGCGCGGTTCTCACATCCAGGTCTGTAATGTTCTTCGCGTTCCATACTGCTTCACATAAAAACCAGAATTGTTCGGGGTCTTCTGATCCCATGCCCTTGAAGATGGGCAGCTTGATATCATCGGCTAGGTGGGCCATGGCGGTTCTGGGAGGGTTGGGAGGGGGACAGGATGTCAAGGGGGGGGGGGTTTACAGAGGCAGATGGACCTGTGGCTGGAATACTCGAACTTGGTGGACTGGCGGACTGCGACGGAATTTCAGGGGTCACAGAGCTTCGCTGCGGGGTGACCGGAGGGTTTCCAAAGGAAGGGTTTCCTTCCGGGTCTGAGTTTTCAGAATGGCTAGGGGATGGTGCGGTATCCTGGCCTAAGGAGTAGGACTTGAAATCTCGTTTATACCCTTTTCCACTTCGCGGCAAACTAGTGTGCGCAGCGGGAGTGTTGTCACTTGCAAACATATGTTAGTAACACAAAAGCTAACAATCTTATTCAAATAGAAATATTCCCTTTTCAACCAATAGCATTTTAATTCTTAACCTAAATAAATTCAAAAGCTTACCCCGCGGTCCTTGGAAAAATCGGCGCTCGGCGTCACTAAAGGAAGTGCCCGTGTCAATGGCGAACTCCGTCACGAAGGCCTCAAGGGTCCGTGTGGTCCAAAAGTCAACCGCTCGGGAGATCTTGTTGTTCACACTTTGTACTATATTAACTCTCGCGGTGGTCCAAACAGAAAACCGCCCCTCACGAAATTTGGTTCGCTTCTCAACTAACCTGGACAGCCATTGGTGCAACTCTATGTGGATACTACCAAAGAAAATTTCATAAACATCACAAAAAACATACCTCTGTAAAAAGTCACGTGCGCTACGACGCGGATTTGTGTTCTCTTTCTCAGCAAATTTCAGATAAGTCTCATCAAGCCAAGCCTCGATTTCCATCACAGAGGGCCTCCAGAACATAGCCCTCAAGGCACGACGTAAACCCCTCTTGAGCAGATACTGATTTCAACCGGCAACGGAACCAATTTGTTGGGCAATAGGGCAGACCCGGGTTTAATCCTTTTATGTCGCACCAACAAAAGACCCACTGTGTTGGCCCTTTCGGCAACAACCTGCGCGTAGGTTGCAGTCTCACCCGAAACAGCAATGGGGTGCCGCAGAATCAGGTTTCTTCAAGCAAAGAGGGATATTACTGTACCTTAGCCTTTAATAAACTTATTAATCAACAGTTACATAGCTTTGTCATTCGCTTATATATAACTTCGCAGATAGATAAATAACCATGACTTGCTTAACCCACTACAGGGAATTCACAGCGAAGCTTATTATTAGCAGTGATCTAAGTTATCAAATGCATACAGTTATTAATGCATAAAAATAACAGAAATAGAAGCAACACAAGAAACCACAACACCAAATATAACGTGGTTCACCCCCAGTGTAGGGGCTACGTCCACAAACTGTGTTTTATTCAACTTGCTACAAAACCACAGTTTGATCTGCGCACTCAGCTGCAAATCCCTTCAGTCCTTAACAGTCGCGCACACAGCAGCAGGCCTCTGTGCACACAGCTGCAGATCTTTCCTTAATCTTCTTACAAAACCCTCTGCGCACACAGCTGCAGAGGTCGTCCACGCACACAGCTGGGACTTAACCTTTCCTTACAAAATCAGCCGTAGCTTCGCCTTAATCTTCTTTACATCAAAAACCTAACTTTTTCTTATTTACAAAAATGCCTATTTATACATCGCGCTATTACAAAACCATGGCTTCAAACCATGGGCACCCAAAAACCCTAAACCTTGGATTTAAACCATGGGTTTATTACAAAAAGGGGTTTTGACTTACCCCGACACCCCTAAGACTATTTTGACCCGTAACTCCGCTTACAAATAACCGCGAAGTTACCAAAACTGATAATCCTTAGGGTACGCGCCCCAACAACTCCCATTCGAATCAATTTTTCTTGTTCTTTGATTAAGGACTCGAAGAATGAATCTAAAGAAGAAAGTTTCCAATCAAGAAATATTTCCCGCTTGGAATGAAACATAGAGACATATATAGAGTACTCGGGGCCTATTTTGCTAAGTATGGAAAGGACATTATGCTCATCCTTTCGCTCTATCCCACATTGTTTACATTCGATCACTAGAGACTTGAATTTGGAGAAGAATTGCTCAATAGTATCGAAACTGTTGGGATGTAAAGATAACAACTCATTCTCCAGAATGTGTCCCCAAAGCTCATCTTGTTTGTTAAACAAGCTATCAAGCTTCTCCCAGGATTCTCTGGGATTCCTCAATCCTTCTAGATTAAAGAGGAGATCTATGGAAATATAAGTACATAAGTACCTGAATGCTTCATCACAATGGTTTAGGAACTTGTTCCACTCTACTGGCTGATGAGGCTCAGCCTCCCATCCATGTATGATCATGCGGTAGCCATGCTTGCGCAAGGCCAATTGCATATCAATTCTCCAATCAAGGTAATTGGAAGTTGTGAGGATCTGTGGCTAAGGAGTTTGAGAACTTATAATTGCTCTGGCAGGGAGACTGCAAATACTTCTTTCAAGCTACATAGAACTTGTCAATTTCACTACAAATAACACTAAAACATATGAACTGTTAGAATCATGCTTTTCCTCCTGGCATGAACATGTTTTCAGGGTCCATCATGCCCTCTCCGCTTCTCTGAATAAATCCAAAGCTAGCAAATTTTCATAGGGTACTTCTGTGGAAACACGGCTGCTTCTGATGTTCGATGGGGAGAAAGAAGCATGAAACCTGGCTAAGAAGGCTCTAATACCATATTATAATTTGAATGCCATTAAGGTCTTCAAGCAGAGATTTTTTATGATGTTGTAGCAATTGAATGGAGGATGAACATACAAACTCAAAACAAACCACACAGGAAATGGACAAGTATTGCTCAGGAATTTACAGTATATTCATCATAATAATATCTGGTGTACAATGTAGTTTACATAGGTAGAATTTGAATGCATGAGTAATGAATTTGAACCCTCCAAGTGGATAAGACCGTATCTAACTGAATCTCTAACTCAAGGTCTCACAATCAATATCGGAGTCCAAATAGACAACTCCCTGATGACCAATAACTCCAACAAGCAGTAACAACTAGTTAACTTAGTGCAACTAAGTGTGGTAGGTAGGAAAGTGCTCCCTATGCAACCATGCATTATACATGCATTGGTAGCGCTAGCTTAACTGACAAAGAAGTAACCGATTGTAACTAGGAGCTAACTAAGGCTAACTAGTACCAACACCAATTAACTGAAGTAGGTTGGTGTTGGGACTCCCAGTAGCTCCTAAAATGTAGGGGTTGGTCTAGGAGGTGCCCCAACTTATGCATGCACATGCAATAAGTGGCAGTTAGCCTCTAGTAGTGTTCCCCACACTTCAATGACTGGTACATGTGTCCCAATTGGGCCAAGTGGACCCAATTGTACTAGTGGACCTAATTAATTAAATGAGCTTCCTAAGTTAGGATAATTAATCTAATAGAAAGTATGAACAAGGGAGGATTAATAATCCTAACATCCCTAAGGTTGATGGGGGTTTTGGACCATTAATTGCACCTAGAACCCACATTTTGGTCAACCATGAGCTTCAGCACCCTCATTAATGACCTTATGGTCCCTTGGGGTACTCTCACTCCTTAAATCATGGATCTGGATTGACCAAAGGCACCTATGCACTGTATTTGGGTGGTTTTGTCCCTTTTACAGCATTTATTGCTTCCTAAATCCACTCCCACTCCACCATGCACTCCACCACGCCTCCCTAGACCTTATTGATGACCCATCATGCCTCACCAATGTTCACATGACCATTTGTGATTGTTTGAGGGTGTTTGGGAGCCTATTGGTCCACCTAGGGGGATTTGGAGGTCCAATGTAATCCTGCCACATGTATGCCACCAAAGAACCTCCAAAAGATAAAAAAAAATTATCCTAATGTAATATAATCATGTTCCATACATGTTTACATGTTGGAATTTAATAGAAAATTTAGTTATTGTCACCATCCTCGTGTGTTAATTTTTCCTCTTTTCATTGTTTTCTTCTTGTATTGTCAAATTATTTTGTTGTGAGGATTATATTAGCTTCTAGATCCTATTGTGAATCATAATTTCACATTGTATCAGAGATCAAGGAGATTCAAACTGAATTCAAAGAGTTCATAGGACTTGAATTAGCAATCTAGGGTCTCCTCAAGTAGATTGAGAGTTTGCATTGCAGGTTGTTTAGTGTTATTTGTCACTCAGTGCAAAGCAACAAATGGAATAGTATCATGTCACCTTAGTCACTCCATTCAAATAATTTGAGTGGAAGGATGAGATGGTAATATATATGAGATCAAGAGGACTCTACATGTAGTGGGCATTTCTCCCCAGCTATGTGCAAAATCATCAACCTTAGCTCATGCAGAGCTTAAGGAAGAGTTTAATGATAACAATAGGAAATAAAAACAACAAGATAACGGTATTTTTTATATTTTCATGATATATAGTGCAAAACAAGACAAGACAAAATATGCCTTTTCTGAAATGTTGGGCCACCGTAGCCGTTCAAGAAAATGGTTTCGCAACTCCATGGCTTTGGTCTCCAATCTACTCCACTTGTGGTTGTCGGATGGGGAATGTGGATCCAAATGGGTATGGAGCAAACTCAACATACATCGTGGGAAATGGAATGGAAAAATAATGGCAGAAAAGTATGCATTGTGACTGAGAGAAAATGGAAAAAAGTGTTTTGGGGCAGTCCTTCACAATGTATTTATAGGATGGTCCAAGGGTTTTTTACCCATGGTATTTTATTGTCCATGGTATTAATATATGGTATTTTGACCCATTCTCATTTTTAGGGTTTTTTTACCCTTTTTTGGATAGAGTGGGGATAAATCACAATAAATGCCCATCTTCCTTTCTTTTATGGGGAAGGAATAATGATGTTTTGGACCATATTTAATGGAAATACAATTGCAAAGGTCAAAATGAAGAAAATAATGGTGGGAATATGATGTATGAGTATGGTTTATACCATAGAGAGCTAGGTGAGAAAATTTTAGTGTTAACAGTTTGCCCCCTTATGTGTTAGGGAAGGAGCTCATCGTATGGCTGATGGACATCATAAGATCAAGGGAAAATGGTTACAACCATGGAGAGACTGGAGAGGACCATGGAGGAGTGGAGTTTCCTCGTTTGAACTGTGGTGGATTTTGGTTTGTATTACTTCTCACAAATGGTTGAGGTACATATAATCTCAGAAATGTATATGGATGAGGCACGCATACGTGCTCGTAACAATGTCAGAAAATAAATAATGGGGAACAAGGCTCAAATAATGGGAGCCAATCAATACATATACAACTAGTGATACATAATAGTGGCTTCAATGGGAGGCTGAATACATATAACGATCTAAAGAATGGATACATAGGAACAATGCCATTCTCATAGAATGTGATATCATCACAACTAATGCTCTGATGGATCTGGAGGTGTACATATACATATGGACTCACTGACTAAGAGTCAGAATCTCTATGGTACAATATATAACATCAAGTACTGGAGATATGTGGAAGCACAACACTGGGGGCTTTCGAACATTGTCGCCAACACAGCCTGGAAATCACAAGGGACATGAAACTACATGGGTCCCATGGTAGACTCACTGAGGTATTCGACCAAATAATGAACAAACCAATACCCTGTACGAATCTCAACAGTGTGGTGATGTAGCTCAAGTCGACCATGTGAGACACAACCAACCCAAAAGGCACTAATGACTACTTTCAAGCAGTCCATGGAACTCACCAATGAGGTGTATAAAACCAAGATACAGGGACCTCTGGTTCTATCCTATGGAATATATGTGTTGACATCGACAGAGGGAGACCTGCAACTAACAAGGAAATGATGTTTCCTTGATAGAAGTGCAAGGGGGGTAAATAAAGATGTGGAATAGTCAGGGGACTGAGACACTGAATGGGGAATAGGGGCAGGGGAGTACAGGGGACTCAAAATTCCTTTGTTCAAAGTATGACGGTAGGGATGGCCTGCAAGAAAATGAAATTGACTCGTGGGAGAGGGATCATAGCTATGAAACCGGGGAGATAATTGCAATGGGAGATATTGGGTGGGGGTAATTCGAATAGTGATATCAAGGGGATCCAAGGGAGAGTCATTGCAGAATAATCTGAACAAAGGAGACCCAATGGGGGAAAGCTTCCATAATGTGAGATCATGTGTGGTGGCACCTAGAGACATTGTTTGGGCCTTCTTCATATTTTAAGGAGCAAGAAGAAAGGATAGAAGTATGCTCAATATGATACTATCTTGTGGATTTTTACCGATCCCGAGAAGGTAAACGCTCGATGGTGTTTTCATTTTTAGAGAGTCTAAAAATAGGAATAAGACTTTAGTGGTTCTCTTTTTCGTAAATAGTCCCCTAATCCCAAAAAAAGGATAAAAGTATTCAAAGGAGAGATCTCCCAACTGAAGGGGTAGAGAGACTTATTTACCGTAGGTAGTCCAACCAGGTTTGAAAAGGTTAAACTTATACTGACTGGACGGTCATTCAGACACTTTTATGAGAATGAACAAAACCAAGTTTGCTCGACAATATTTTCTTGATGAGAGGTATGGAAAAGAGCTTAAAGACAACTTATAATGAGATTTTTCATAATTTACGGTCCCAATGTTCGAGAAAGCATAAAAGGATACAAAGAGAAATGTTCCTAGCTGGAAGGTGCTAGTGTGATTCTTTTCTTTTAATAGTCTATGTAGTCCAAAGAAGGATATAAACGAGGCCACATGGAATCCCTTTCAAATACTTTAACTAGCATGAAAGGAAGCAAGCATGCTCGGTAATCTTTTCATTCTTTTAGGAGTCATAAAATAGCTTAACAAAAACTTCGTAATGGTCGGTCAAGCAAGGAGGAAGTGTTCGATATATGTAAATCGGTTATGTTCTGAACATGGATGATAGGAATAACATTAGAACACTGATTGGGCCTCCTTGCGGGATGATGGATGTAGGTAAAATAAGGCCAACTGTGCAGTATAGATGGAGCGAATGGCTCGTCAACAAGCCAATACATGCATGGTGTGATTCACGTGATGGAATGCAAATCAACGTGACTTCAGGAAATGGCCCAAAGAAAGTAGGGAGGGAGGCACTATAGTATGTCATTTCTTCACCCTAGATATTTTTTCATAGTGGTGGCAGCTTCCTATCCTCATAGAGGATGATCCATAAGTGAGCATGGACTACTAGGGAGATCCAGAGAGGCCTTGACCTCCAGGACAGGTCTGGGGACCTGAAGGTACGTATACATGGCGCTTTATGGTTGCAATCATATATAGTTTACTAGCATTGTGGTAGCTAGATCATGTGTGTGACATACTATGTGCATGTGTATATGTGGGACTACACCCTCCAGCAGGTACCAGCAACGCAGGGGAAGGGTGGAGGGGTTAGATCCACCCTCTCATGGGAAGAGGAGGTGACAGAGTGCTACAAGGGACTCACTGCGGTTGGACGTACAGCGACTACTAAAGGGGGTCACTGAATCATGGTAAAAACGATGTAAAACAAGAAAGAAAAACTATGACACAAGTGTACTTCATGGTGAGCGACTTTAGGCATAGAACCTCTTGAGGTAGATCCCATTGCAAGGATTCTTCAAAAGGTGGTCGTCCGAGTTAGCATGAATGTATTCCCCCTTGCTAAGACGTTGATGGATTACATACAAGCCATACCACATGGAATCAAACTTCCCTTTCCCTAGCTTATCATTGGCTTCGTCGTATACAAGGACTAGGTCCCCCTTGCTAAAGGTGCGGGGGTGGATCTGGGATTCATAATGGGACTTCGACCGGGTCTTAGTCAATTTTTTCATTTTAAGAGTGGCATGACGATCCTCATTGGTTAGTTAAAGCATGAGTAGGTGTTGTTCTAATGCTGAAGTGTTAGCGAGAAGTTCGACAAAAAGGCAGAGCGATGGAATCTAGCATTCGATGGGAAGATCCAATTACACACCATCGACTAAGTGAAATCGGGTAAGACCGATGGTAGTTTTTGTCAATATTTGGTAGGCCCAAAGAGAGAAAAATAGAAAGTGGTGCCATTTGGACTCGTGTTTGTCTACGATCCGCTAGAGCATTGGTTTGAGGAGTTTAGGGACAACCTAAACTTGGCCATTTCCCTAAGGATAATAAGTGGAGGAATACTGGTGATCAAATTCAACATGGAGGATAACTTTCTCTAAACAACATCCTCAAAATGAGAACCATGGTTTGAGATTAACTACTGGGGGACTCTGAAACGAGTGATGGCGTGGTGAAAAAAGAGTCACGTTGTAGTATCAGCCTTACAAGTGAATGTAGGAATGGCCTTGACCCATTTATTGAATTAATCAACAACCACAATATTGTACTTATGACCGTCGGCTGAAGGAGGATTACAAGTCATGAAGTCAATCACCCATTTGAAGAAGGGACCAACAGTGACGACATGATGTAGCGACGTGGGAGGTGTCCTTGCTTTTGGACAAAATAGCTGGCAATTGCAAGATTGTTTAACTGCATTGATTCAATAGGAAAAGATGGTGGTCCAGAAATAACCAGCGCAGAGGATATTTTGGGTAGTGGCCAAACCAGAGAGGTGGCCACCACAGGCTCCACTATGGTAGTCATTCAGGACTTTTTCAGCTTCATCGTGGGTGAGGCAACAACACAATATGGTATTAATGCCACGGCAGTACAAGACATCACTAATGAGGAGGTATCGAGCAGCTTGGTGCCAGATGCAATGACAGTATTCGCAGCTCAGATGGGGCCTGAATTCCTCTATGTACAAATACATGAGAATTCCCCCATACCATGGGTCTTCCGTATAGATGACAAATAAAAATTTGTTAGGAATAATTATTGTGATAGGTGGTGAGGTAGATGACAAAGGGAGGTCTACCATCAAGGAAGCTAACGCCAAATATTTGGTGCTTTTTACAACAACGAATTCCAAATCGTTCTCTTGGAATTATGACCTTGAAAAAGGCGATGGCTCAAGAGATACCGCATGGGGTTTGAATCAGCCATGACTTGAGTGTGACTCAAGAGGATATAGTGACGTAGCTTTTGTACCAAAAATATGATTGCAAGGGCAATATTCACTTTGTGGGAGTAACGTAAAGGTGGTCATGAAAGCTTCTAACTTACATAATAAATCACATGCTCTTGATGAGCATCATATTCTTGGACCAAGACTCTAGTGGTAGAATTCTCAAATGTCGATGCATAGAGGATAAACTCCTTGGTGAAGGCGGGAGGAGACAACAACGGAGCGAAAGTAGGAGCTTGTTTCAATGCATCGAAAGCACCTTGTCCATGTTGATCCCAAACAAAAGGAATGTTGGTATGGAGCAGGCATAAGAATCTATGGACTTTCTTCGCATAGTCCGAAATAAAACAGAGAAGGAAATTGGCCTTTCCTTGGAAGCTCTGCAATTGGCGCAGAGTACGTGGTGGGGAAAGATTCAGTATGTATTGAACCTTCATAGGATCCACGACAATCCCTTTGTGGGACACAATGAACCCAAGTAATTGCCCATTTGGGATAGAAAACACACACTTGAGGGGGTTCAAGCGGATGTTGTACTTGCAACATCGCAGGAAAACTTTTCGTAAGTCATCCAAATGTTGAGAACGCTTCTGAGATCAAGTTGTGAAGTCATCTAGATAGACCAAGATAATCTGAACGAGGTTGTAGAAACAAAAGGTCATGACCAGTTGAAAAGTGGCTCCAGCATTTTTAAGGTCAAACGGAATAACCTGATATGCAAACATGCCCCAAGGGGTAGTGAAAGCAGTTTTGTACCGATCCTCTTTCCGGATTTGAATTTGGTTGTAACTGAAAAAACCATCCATGAAAGAAAAGACTTCGTGGTCGACACATGCATCAATGATTTGGTCAATGAATGGAGTGGGGAAGTTGTCTTTGGGATGTCCCAAGTTCAAGTCACAAAATTCAATACAAACGCGAATGACCCTATTTTTTGTTGATGGGAACAAGATTGGAAATCCAAGTGGTATACGCGATGTGGTATATAAAACTTGCTTTATGCAGTTTTTCGATATCAGCTTTGATGATGAGATCCTTTGATGGGTGAATGGGTCATTTCTTTTGGTGAATGAGAGAAACCTCAGACCATGTGTTGATACAATGTTCAATGATAGATGGATAAATCCTAGGCGTATCCATATATGACCAAGCAAAAAATATCACGGAACTCCTGAAGAAGTGATTTGACATAGGAAGCGACTTCTTCGGGGGAGAAAGACGCTATGAGTGTAATATATTTAATTACTTTGGGTGTGGTTGATATATTGACCTTGATGGTTGGTGAAATATTAGCCATGTTACCTTATTCAAAGGCATCAGGTGTCGGAATGGGGTTCTTGAACTAGTCTACCTTTCCATGGATGAAGTCTTTCACTTTGACAAAGTATTGGTCTGACAATGAATAAGGTTCATCGGGGATGAAAAAAGAGCAATGGTGCATATCATCCAAAGGATACTTGAGAGTTGAAAGAGCTTCAAATATCTCCTTGTCATTGTGAAAGTAGCACGCAGATAGATCAGATGGATCTTCCACAATCGAGGAGATGGAATTAGTACTGGAACTAGAGATCGTGTAGATGGTGTTGGTTATTTCCGAGGAAGAAACCAAAGGGTGGATCTCCTCAAGGATGGTAATTTTAGACTCACAGGAATGCGTGCAAAGGTCACTAAGGAGTGACCAATACTTAGGAAAGTTTGGGTAATAGTGTGAATAATGACCGTATTAGCCACAAATTGCACATGGGTGGTTTGTTCGCAGTGACTTGTTCTTAACCGTAGCTAAAGCTCGAACATTGACAACTGCGATGTCGTTAGTCTCGTCTACAGTGAGCATATGGTTGCAAGGGATAGGTAAGTCGAGACAATTATGTGTCGCATGGCCTTGGACATCACATAAAGCACATGTAAGAGAGGCACGAGGTTCTTTCGTCGCTTTGGTTGCCTTTCCCCCATCCTTGTTTGGAGGAGGAGGGGCGGGAGTAGAGGTAGGAGTAGAGGCAGGAGTAGTATTTGGTGTTCTAGGGGGTGGGTGTGACATCATCTCAATAGGTTGGACGGGATTTGGCATGACTTATGGAGTCAAGGGTGGGTTAGGCGGATCGAGGTACCACACCGGAATATCCAAGGTGAAACCTGGAAGTTGAGAGTATCCATGATGGGATTCCTCGCGATGTCGGATAGTGGAAAAAGGAAGGGAATCGTGTGGATGGGGAGTGAACCCCAATAATTTTTGTGGTCTATGGTTGAGGTTGTGACTGACGTTGTGAGGTGATCGGAACACTACCAGATGTGATAGTGCACAAATTCGATATATCAGTTGGCAAAGGAGGAGGTGGTAAGGACAAAAAGGTGTTCGTCATAAGAGCGTTGGAAAACAAGCCCAGGCCAACGACAGATAGGGATGGTATGGACACGCTATAGATGGTAGTGTCAATAGTGGGAAGGACGTGTTCAAGTGTGGTCGGCCCCTTCAGATCATAGTACGTCAGCTGGTCGATGGTCACGATATTCCCATCACAAGGGAACATCAAGAGTCAAAAGAAGGTAGAGGCAACGAATTGCATTGCATACATGTAACTATGTCCAAGGAGGAGGTTGTAATTGAGTTGGGTGTTGACAAACTCGATGTCAATCAACACTATTTTTCCTACTAACTCAATAGGGACATTCGTGAGACTGTCTTGGGGTTGAGCAGAGCGGACATCATAGGCACGATGAGCGGTGGTGGAAGGTTGAAGGGTTGAGGATTCGAGTTTCGACCAAACAAAGGTTGACATAACACATGTAGAAGCCCCCTTGTCAATGATGCATCCATGAATAACCAAATTATGAATCATGACCAAAACTTGGAAGGCGACAGATGATGGTATCTGGGGTCTCCTTGATCCAGGTCGAAGGTGATCAACCTAGAATTAGAGGGATTGATGACACCAAACGTGGATAACAAGGATTTACGTTGTGACAGACAATTTTTGAGAACTTCCAGAGAAAACATGGTTGTGGGAGACTAGGCCAAGTCTTCAACAATACTGTACTTAATCCCAGCTCTGGAAGTGGCATTGTTCCCGACGCTACATAAAGGGAACCATGGGACTTTGGAAGTCCCATCCATAGGGGGTCTCGAAAAATGTAAATACATATCTGGAGTGGTGGATGTAGATGCCAAAGATGGGTCAATAGTTTTTTTGGTGGAACCATACTGGTTTCATCGAGTCTAGAGGTTGACATTAGATGATAACGTCATGAGGTGATGGACACTAGGATCAATGGGTTGAGCTGTAAAAGAGGTTACAAGAGTTTGTGGGGACAAGGGTTGGGTTGCAACCATACCTTGGTGTGGTAGGGGGGTTTGGAACACCATAGGTGAAAGACCCACTGGTGTTGGGTTTGGCTGAACCGGAACAACCGCATTGGGGTCACGTTGACTATCATTTTGGAGTAATTAGTGGATGCGAGTCAAGTGACGACACTGATGGGTATAATGGTCATAGGTGTTGCAAATGGAATAGAAATGGTTAGTGTGCAACTATGGGTTCTTTCTAGGTCTATTGAGATGCTGGGGATTTTGTACAGGGGGTTCAAATTTGTTATTGTTTGGAGGGTTGGCTTGATGGCCACCTCCTTAAGGTTGGTTGTTTCCCTAATTCCTACCTCTCTTGTTCCTCCCCTTCTCGTATTGGTTATAGGGGTGGGTTGGTTAGGGAGCTTTTGTTGTGCATAGACCTATCCTAGAGGAGCAGGAGGAGTTGGGGTCAGAGCCAGAGTGGGTTGCACTGGTGGTGGGTAATAAGCAGGGGCAACTGGTGGGGATACAATTCTAGTTGTTTGGCTAGTACATGAGTGTGCCGAATAGTTCGGTCCATTAACGTGAGGTGCTTATGTAGGAGGTGTATAGGAAGGTGTGGATCTAGACTGAGTCATTCTACGTGAAATATTGGGTGCGTAACCTGGAGGCACATATGAGGGAGTAGCTCCAAAATGAGTTGTTACACGTGAAAGATCAGGGGCATAACCTCGTTGGGAAACAATATGGGTGTTACCAGGATGGGGTGGCATCATGGGAGAGGCCAGATAAAAATGAAGATGTTGGGTAATAAAGACGATAGCTCCATCAGCAGCATGAGATTCCCCTAGCCTATCTCGAAGTGAGGTGTCGGCACGGGGAGCATCAAGTATAATGGTGTACAAGTAACCCAACTGGGCGTATATAAGATCAAAGTGTTGAGCCTTCAAGATGGCTTCCTCTTTGGTTTGTGGGCTCTCGGATGCAACATCCTTGGCGATGAGGGGGAATAAAGTTTTGAGGAACCAATCTAGGAAGATTCTATCATCTAACTAGATCTTACACAAGCTATGACAACGTTGCCATTCATGTATATGGTCCGTGATATGGGTAGCTCTATTTTTTCTACAGGATAATAGAATTTCCACACCCTCATCATATTGAACAAGTAACTAGAAATATTGTAGAAACATCGAGGCTAACAAGGAGAAGTTTGGGTAGGTGGCATGAGGCAACTCAATATACCACTTGGTTGTAACACTAGTGAGTGTGCACTGGAATAACCGTAATCAAACAGAATCATCCACTATGTTGTTAGATGAACACCATAAGTGGAATGACATGATGTGATTTTGGGGGTCCTCTCCCACCTTACCCTCAAACTTAGGGATGTCTGAGGGAAGTTTGGTAGGAGTAGGAGGCCATTGAGGGTTATGACAAATGGGGTCATTGTTCAATTGTGCCAAGTTAGGCAGTTTGAGACTATCCATAAAAGGTAGACTATAACCGGAAGTGGATCGGGAAGGGCCAGCAATGGTGTCAGCGACCGCAGGAGTGTAGTTCCCATGTGTGACTAGGGGTGGGTAAGGTTGACTTACGACACTAGGAATAGTCACTAATATGGTAGGAATAGTCAGAACAAACGTGGAAGGGCCACTGCCCCCAAGTATAACTGGTGGAATGGTAGGAACCAAGGTGGTTGGAGTGGGGCCATCACTAGTGGGTAGCAGACCAGCAGTAGTGTGTGCAGTGGAAAATGGACCACTAGGACTAGTACATGTCGATCCAGTGGAAGGGATACCCATAATGATGGGCAGAATGGACACCAGTCCACTACAAATCATCCCCCCTTGAAAGGAGTTAGGATGTGCACCATCCATGGGGCTAGATGGGGTAGTGAACAAGGTAGGTTCGTATTGATAGGAATCTGAATCAGATTCAGAGGTCATGTGTGGCTCTGAGGGTGGTAAGGGATGTAGAATATGGATCTGATGGTGACGGTTCAAGGAACCGAACTGGGGGGTATGCCCCCTTAGGCTATGTGAGTAGCGTGGTGGAGCTATGATGATGTTTTGTAGTATTGTGTAATGAATGAAAACACAAGAGTATTAATCGCAGGCTCAAAAACCCAACTATAGCCGAGTGTGTAGAAGGAGAGCGTATAAATGGTAGCTCATATGCCAACAACAATCTCTAAATATTAACTACAGCAACCAGTTACAGCAAGGCGAGTCTACAACAAATTGGACAGAAATCCAATAAGCAACACTACCTAGAAATAAAATGACACACTAATCTATGGGATAAAAGTGCAAGCAAACTCCTAACTGCAAGCTGGAATCCCCTCACAAATCGTATCCTCAGAAAGGTGATGAAATCCTAGTCATACAATATGAAATGGAAGAAAAAATAGACTAAGAGAATCCCACTATTGAGAATGACCTATGGGTAAAAGATCCCTAGAAGGTATGGAAACTAGGCTACCTCGTTCATGATGCATCTAGTTGGTTTCCTGGTGCTTAATCCCTTTGGCTCCTGACCCTTGGATGGGTGATACAAGGAGGACTATGAAGGTTTATCCTTCAATGCAAGATGGAGTGTGGTATTCCACCCTAACCTCAAGAACCCCTTCTTGCAGCTTACTCCTGCTAAGAAGCCCCCCCTCACAGACTGGCCTTGATCGTGTCAACAAGTTCAAGAGGATTTTGGTCCCCTAATGGACAACAACTATGTCTCAAAATGTGAGTGACAAAGGAGTGTTGTTTGTATGCCTATCCCCAATTCCCTAACTTAGCTACAAGTTTATTTTGTCCTCAAATGAGGTTACAATGTTGGTTGTATTTAAGTTATTTTTAAGGCTAGCTTTGGGTGATGAACCAAGCGTTTTGTTCTTAGGGTGTGAGATGTGTGCAAATGATGTGTATAAACCTTGCAATCCTAGATTGAAGAAGTTCCAATATGACTATCGAGAAGCAAAAATGCAGATAAATTACAGTAATGACAGTAAAATATCATGCAAAATCACAACTATTTCTTTCAGAATATAAAATAAACACAGTAAATGAGCAAATAAGGAGCTTACTGAGGTGTAGGAAACACGCAGGGGGTATCGACTATGAATCTCAACTCAAGAGGATCAGGTACAAGGAAAAACAGACCTCAAAACAAACCAAGGGGTTATAATGGATCAGATCTGGATAGAAACAGGTCAAGAAGGGGAAAAACACAGATAGGGGGTCTGGAACAAGGATCTCACACACCAAAACAAACTAAAAAAAGTAGGTCACACCTATCGATAGAAAAGACATGATCAAGTTCGCATGGAACTTGGAAATAGTCACGATCGGGGCAAAAAAATAGTCAGAAGACTCAAGCGGCACAAAAAATAGAGGATTAAGTGTGAAAGGTTGCTCAAAATCGAGTGACAATAGTAACTAGGGTCACTCTGGAAGTTGGGACAAGCATGATCTGGATTCTTGATCTAGGTCGCACTTATAGGGGGGAAAGGAACGACCTAGGTCATGCTTAACGAGAAAAAAAGTGTGATTAGGTCGCAACTTTCGGCCAGACAGGTGCGACTCGGCCCGAACTGAAAATTGTTTCAAAAATGGATGTCGGCGACGGCTTGGAGGGCAGGCACTGAAGCAATACTAGTTCGGATCTGTCATGAGGGGGTCATATCTATGACAGATGAGGTAAGAAAAGGAGAACAAACCAATAGCAAAACCTGTGAAAGCAAAGATCTGTATGGATCGACCAAGTGGAGTCGCAAAAACTGTAGTGGGGATTTCTCCCCAGCTACGTGAAAAATATCCAACCTTAGCTCGTCCAGAGCATAAGGAAGAGTTCAATGATAACAACAGGAAATAAAAACAACAATATAATGATATTTTTTAGATTTTCATGTGATATAATGCAAAACAAGACAAGACAAAAGATAACTTTTTTCTAAAATGTTGGACCACAATAGTCGTTCGAGAAAATTGTTCTGTAGCTCCACGGTTTTGGTCTCCAATATAATTAACTTGTGGTTGTCGAATGGGGAATGGGGATCCAAACGGGTATGGAGAAAGCTCAACATACACCATGGGAAATGGCATGGAAAAATAATGGCAGAAAAGTATGTTGTGTGACTGAGAGCAAATGGCAAAAAGTGTTTTGGCGGAGTCCTTCACAATGTATTTATAGGATGGTCCAAGGGTTTTTGACCCATGGTATTTTAATTTCCATGGTATTTTGACCCATTCTCATTGTTAGGGTTTTTTACCCTTTTTGGAGAGAGTGGGGATAAATCACAATAAATGCTCATCTTCCTTTCATTTATGATGAAGGAATAATGATGTTTTGGACCATATTTAGTGGAAATACAATTGTGAATGTCAAAATGAACAAAATAATGGTGGGAATCTGATGTACGAGTATGGTTTAGACCATAGAGATCTAGGTAAAAAATATTTGGTGTTAACACTACAGAGTTACCATGGGGACAGAAAATGAGTCGAACTCAGCTCTTAAGAAGTCCAAGATTTTTAACAATTTGGATGAAGTGTTTGGGATGCTATGTCTCAGCATTTTTATAGATATTCTGTTTCATATTGACATTATCACAACTCCAAACAAAGTGTGTGTTGATGTATTTGCAAATTCGGAAGATATGCTGATGTATATTATCATTATATGTTGTTGTACCCCCATTGTGGATGTCTGTTACCCATTTACGGGATGTCTAAATTGTGTCTAGACCTTGAGGTACAACCTCCGTTGTAAGTCGGGGCAATAATCCCCAGTGTAACATCATGTAATATGTAATTGTGGTCTCTCTAGGAGAAGTGGGCCCCATGTGAGGTGACATGTAGGATCGGGTATTATATTTGGTCAGTGACTTGAAAGGGTATAAATAGGGAGGAGCTCTCCCTCATTTATACACACCTCACACACTCTCTAAGGAATTTTGAGAGAGAGAGACAATCATTGGAGGAGAGAAATAAAGTTGTTGAACATTTCTTATTACTGCTTTTGACCATCTTACTATTTTGAAGAAGTTTGCGTGGTTTTCTCCTTTATGATTTCCCAAATGAAAATCTTTGTGTCTTGTGCATATTTTACATTTTATGCATTTTTTGTACTTGTTATTCTTTCAGATAAATATCCTAGATAATATAATCATATCTTAAGAAAATATAACATGGTATTAGAGCCTCTTTGAAAGAAGGCAATGTGTAGCTGCGGGAACTAGGGTTTCCTAGTTGAAGGTGTTCTCTCCACAGATCATCAAGCAAAGACGGATAGGCTAACTCACCTCACTAGGGCACATCCGTTGGTGGTACCAATTCTAAATCATATAATTTTCACTATACAGTTGTAATGGAAGCTAATGGAAATTAGGGTTTCATGCCTGAAAACCCTAGAAGATTGAATTTAGTAATCCTAGAACTTTAGCTATAAATTAAGATTGGAGAAGGATCAGAAGTTGAAAGTTTAGAAAGATGAAGAAAAATTTGTGTTGTACACTTTGTAAAAGTTTCAGCCTCAGATTCACTATACTTCAGGAGATATGGTTCCTCCAAATCAGGGCTCCAGCCTCCTCCATAATACAGTCATAAACGGGTGACCTAGGGAGATTTGCTATATCTCTGGCTAGGAAGGTCCAAAAAAAATTCCCAAGATGTTGCAAGTAGGGAATGGACTATAGTTTCTATGGTACGCTTTTCAGACCTAGAATGTGAAACAGTGACACGTGTCATTTCGTACAAGCTCGCTATGTTGAACAGTCACCTTGGGAAAATCCGAATAAGTCCCACTTGGAGAATCCATTTATGCTCTAACCTATGGGGTTGGAAAGAAGACTCATCACGCTATCACAGTAATAAGTTTCATACCTTAAGGATCTAAAACTTCATAGATAAAGTAGAATCAATATCATAAATTTCTGTAGAAGAAATTGGAAAGCTAGGGCTTCTTGTTCTTGGAGCTTCCCTCCACTATTTTTAGAAAAGGAGTACATTGGACATCTCACCTTGAAGAGGCACATCTTTCTATCCAATCAGAAGTTTTAAATTCCAATTTTTGAATATTAGGGTTTCTCTAACAAACCCTAGATCAGTCAGCTCCAAAATTAGGACGGACACCTCAAATCGATAAGATCTAATTTTTTGTTATTTACATTTGAGGTTCTTATTTCAAAATGACTAATCACACCAGCTTGATGACAAGCTTGGTGAAGCTAAAAAATTCTGAGTATGGAAGTATAGGACCTTTGTGATCCTTGAAGAACTTGACTTGGATCATTATTTCAGTAAGAAAGTTCTAGGATCCAGAGGGATATGAGGCTAAGGCTAGAGACAAGAGAATCATTGCATATTCTATTAAAGATCATCTCATCCCTCATGTGTCATCCTTGAAGACACCAAAAAGAAGTGTTCGATGCTATGATGTAGCAATCGAAGAAGAATAATATATTGTTATAACCACCTTGAATGGCCTCCCAAGATCATGGGATTCATTCATTCGAGGAATGTGTTCCAAAAGGATGTGATTACCTTCAACGGACTCTGGGAAGAGTGCACACAAGAAGAAGCTTGACTCATAATAAGAGAAGAGAATATGGGAGCAACTAAAGATCAAGCTCTAACAATTCAAAGAAGATCCCTCAAGCGATGAGTAATATGAAGAACTCAATTCTTAAAGAACCTATTATCCATCTTAGCATTTGGATAAGAAATGATGATGTTATGAATGAAGAAGATGATGAAGTTGAAGGCTCAAGAAGGAGTCTACCCATGAAACAAATAAAGATAAGTATTCAATTATCATTTCATGATATTGTTTGGTTATGCATTTGTTTATATTCAGTTGATGTGTTATGCATGTTTGAGTATTTTGATTTATACTACTAAATTGCACATGATGGGTAAGAAGCCAATGATGTTGTACAACATTCCATTACTACTAATCTAGATTGAAACCTCTTTGTTGGCATATTAGGATTAGTACACACTCTTAATAATATTAGGGTAGAATGCATCTAGAAGTTATTGTATATATACATGATATGGATGAATGTTGTAGCATTGGCTAAAATAGTCGCATGGCTATATGACATATATTTGTCATTATTAATATGTTTTGGAAATTATGATATGTTTCTAATCATACAAATGAACTTTACTTGTAGATCATTCCAAAGAACAAGGTGAGTGCAGTTCAGAGAAGGAACTTGAAGATTCTCGGGTCAAAGACACCATAGTGAAAGAAAGAGCTTCAGAAGAATATAAAGAGAACGGTAGATGAAGAATAGTATGACGATACTTCCAAATAAACCAAGAGGCCTCAAACACACTCTAGTTATGTGACACTGTTGAGAGAAATAATTGATGCCCTTCCAACTGTGAAGAAGTAGCCAAGAAGAAAGGGAAGGAGAGCACCAGTTCAAGAAGAATGATGTCTAGGATGTGATATCGAGATCTGAAAGGAAGTCTGTAGTGTCTTCCATATGGATCTACAATATCCAGCATGTAGTAGATGGAAACATAGTGGGATACAAGGCAATATTCATAGCAAGAGGTTTCTCACATAAAGAAGGCATAGACTACGAAGAGACATTTGCAGCCACTCGGAGTTGAGACACATGACAGGAAAACTCATGTGTGTAAATTAAAGGAGGCCTTGTACAAGCTTAGAAGGCACCCATGGGATAACACATACAAAAAGAGATTTAATATCACCTAGAGTGATGAAGATCTTAACCTTTGCTACAAGGTTGAAGATGAAATCCTATAGAGGATGAAAAGCTCACGGATGGGTTCGAGAAGAACTTTTCAAAAAGTTCACGAGAGAGGATCTTTGTATCCAGTGACCCTATATGGATACATAGAATATTAGTAGTAGAGGAATATACTTGTCATTCCATTACATAATGTTTCAATACATAGAGTACGAAAGGAAGAGGGAGAATGATGCTCCGCTTCAGAGGGAGTGGCTGTAGAATATCCTGAGGTTTGACATGGTACAATAGGATGGACATATTACTGATGGCTCTAGGATTTACTGAGAGTAAAGAAGATTCCAACCTTTTCTTCAAGGTTGAAGGAAGAAGACCAGTGATGCTCATGTTATATGATGATGACCTGTTCCTGACATGAAAAGAGGAACTCATTAAAGATGCAAGAGGGAGACATGTTTCCGAGTTCGAGATGAAGGAATTGGGTATGATGCGATATTTTCTAGGCATGGAGGTGTGGCAGAGTGTGGATGGAATCTCCCTTGGACAAGGGAATTATGCAGTGGAGATCCTAAAGAGGTTTCAGGATGATGGAATGCAAGGCCATGGCCACACTTATGGCCTCGAACTTGGAGCTATTGAGTAATGATTCATAAGAGACGATTGATGCCATGATGTATTGTCAGATGATTTGTTCATTGATGTGCCTGACAAATACAAGACTAGACACATGCTTTGCTGTGAACGACCTGAGCTAGTTATTGATGGATTTGAGACATGCTTACCTAGTTGCAAAGAATGCAGTGAGGTACCTGAAGGGTACAGTTGAGTATGGGCTCAAGTATGATACGAATTAGAAGACTAACCTACATGTTTATGTTGATTCGAATTGGCAGTGCTAGTGAGAATAAGAGAACATTGGGTTGCTTCTTCAGTTTGAGATCCAGTATGGGATACTGGTTTGGTACGATGTAGTCCTACGTGGCGCCAAGTACAGTCGAGCAAAAATATGTTTCCACTTGCTTGGCTAAATGTGAGGTAGTATGTTTCTTTTGAAAGCTACTATTTGATTTGATTGATCTGACTTGCATTTTGTATGATGCATAGAGGAGCAGTGAAGCTCCAGTGTGTACTTCAGATCGAGGTTCCTTCCAAGGGGAAGTGATGAGTCTGGAAGACGCAGATACACATGAGATACTTTCTGACATGGTGGAAGGTTGGGCCTCCCATGGCCGTATGTAAGTGCAGAGCCTTTTCAACATGGTGGCAGGCTGGTCCTCCCATGGTCAGATGTAAGTGCAGAGAATTTTCGATATGGTGGTAGCTTGGGACTCCCATGGTCGGATGTAAGTACAGATCCTTTCTTACATGGTAGCAGGATGGGCCTCCCATGTTCAAATGTAAGTGCAGATCCTTTCCAACATGGTGGTAGGTTGGGCCTCCCATGGTCGAATGTAAGTGCGGAGCCTTTCCAACATGGTGGCAAGCTGAGCCTCCCATGGTCTTGATGTAAGTGTTGGAAGCCTTTTCCCGGATGGTAGTAAGTTTGTACTACCATGATGATGAATGTGAGTGTCGTTTTATGTGTATCTAGGTTGTGCTCCGTGTGATGATGATATGTTCTTAAGATGATGATCTAATAGTAGGGTACACAGCTATTGCAAGGCATGTAATCAATCCTGGGATGCTCCTTTAGGCTTTGCAGTAGAATATAATCATTCCTAAGGGATCCAACAGGTTTTGCAAGAGGCATATAATAAGTCCTGAGATGTACCTACTTGATGGCTTGCTCGTAGAGATGATGAAGATCTAGTAGAGGGCTAGGCCTACATCCAACATGAAAAAGGGCTGGCACTGTAGATGAAGACCTAGCAGAGGACTAGGCTTACATCCAGCGTGAAAAAGGGTTGGCATTGTAGAAACTTCTGATGATAGATAGTATGGGATGATGATAAAATTATAAGAAGATGATGGCAGCAGCTATAATGAAGACTCCATGAATTTGTGATGATGATGATGCATTGAAGACCTGACCAGATGTGTTGATGACTTTGTAGAGAGAGAATACCTTCCTAGTTAATAGGGAGTGTTGATGTATTTGTAACTTCGAAAGATATTCTGATGTATATTATCATTGTATGTTGTTGTACCCCAATTGGGGACATGTGTTACCCCATTATGGGATGCCTAAATTGTGTCTAGACATTGAGGTACAACCTCCGTTGTAAGTCGGGGAAATAGTCCCCAGTGTAACATCATGTAATATGTAATTGTGTTCTCTCTAAGAGAAGTGGGCCCCATGTGAGATGACATGTAGGCTTGGGCCTTATATTTGGTCAGTGACTTGAAAGGGTATAAATAGGGAGGTGCTCTCCCTCATTTATACACACCTCACACACTCTCTAAGGTGTTTTGAGAGAGAGAGACAATCATAGGAGAAGAGAAAGATAGTCGTTGAACATTTCTTATTACTTCTTTTGATCATCTTACTATTCTAAAGAAGTTTGTGGGGTTTTATCCTTTATGGTTTCCCCGATGAAAATATTTGTGTCTTATGCATCTTTTACATTTTATGCATTTTGTTGTACTTGTTATTCTTTTAGATAAAGATCCTAGATAATCTAATAAGATCTTAAGAAAATCTAATAGTGTGGCTCAAGCTCGAGTCATTGTTTGGTAAGACTGATGAGCTACGAGGCCACCAACTTGAAAACAAGTTGACCACTTTGAATCCAACTCATTTTGAGAAGATCCAAGACTTCTTCACCAAGTTTAAATCCCTGGTTCTTCAACTGAACCAATGTGGAATCAAAAATAAGGAAGAGTGGGTGATTTTGTCCATACTTTCGAATATGGGGCCTAAATATTCAGTGTTTGTTTCGACATTTCACTCAGGCAAGCTGACAATTCAAAATTGGAGAATTCCAACCTTTGCAGACTTCATGGAGTCTTTGACTCAACAACAAGACAAGATGGTTCAAATGGGTACCATCAAATCCACCAAGGATCAATCCCTTGCAATAGGTGTTTTGAATCAAGCAAAGGGAAATAAAAATCCCAAGGATTTGAAGTAGCAAGAGAAGAAGACGGATAAAGAGAAGCCCAAATATTCTGATGGAGGTTTGAATCCTAGCAAGGAAAAAGGGAAGAATCAAGAGAATACCAAATGAACTTACCATCACGAGGGTTGGCATACATAGAGTGCATGCATGAAGAAAAACATTGACATGATGGCATAATTCCTTGATAAAAACAACATTCCTCCTCCATATGGAACAAAGAAGAAGGATGAAGGTTCGAATTTTGAAAAAAAGGAAAGATGCCATGCATTGGTGGTTGGATCTTCTGGATATTCCTCCTTCTTCATAGATTCAGGTGCCTCAAGGTGCATTGCTTCTATATAAAACTCATTCTCGTCCCTACATCCATACAATGGTCCATCCATCCTTCTCACGTCCCCTCCCCTCTCTCACCGAGGAGAGGAGGCTGCTCACGCACTGCTAGCCATCATAACTGGGGATCTAGCCCCGTGAACATAAAAAAAAATTGCATTAAAATAAAAACATATGTAGATGCATAATGCAATAATATACAGTGGAATCAAATCTCATTCAAGCATTCAATATGTTCATAATAATTCATAAATAATTATATTGTAGAGTTAATACAGAAAATACATGAGAGCACTTATCTTGTAAATGAGTTGTCCCGCAACTATCTATGTCGTTGAAATGTTCCACCCAACCATAGGCAGTTGTGCTCATAAATCTCTTAGCACAACTACCACCCCCGAGTTGGGCATGATTTCCACAAGGAACTAGGGAACAACAGGCTCACACATAGCCAAATACATATCAGAATTCAGCCAAGCCAATCTACAGCTGGGTTTATCAGGCTACTAAGGAAGTGGAAATTATGAATTGCTAAGCTAGTGAGCTCAACCATAGAGATATGGACACCTGCACAAGATCTATCTAGCTTGGCCTCCACAATACCTACACACCCAACACAAGGAAGTATTCCCTTCACTACTACACAATCCCTCGGGCTATATCGTCCCTTCCAATGCTCTTCATGGTGTGCATAGAAGATTAGCTAGCCCCTCTTGATCTTTTTATGAAGTTCCTCTCTTCACAAGATAAATTTCATATGGGTAAATCAACCCTGAGAGAGAAAATATGATTTCATAAAACGTTCATGAGCATTGTAGGAGAAAAAATGACCTCTCCAAACCCCCAAATCATGAATATCCCTTCCCATCCACTAAGCAATACAAAAGCGGGTTCCCAGCCATGGAGAAAATGAGGAAAATTGTAGAAAACATGAGGGAAAAACACCCAACAAGCTCCTGCTACGTGAGGAAATGAAACACATGGGTAAGGAATGGTTTGGGAATCAATTTCTGGGTGTTAACTTGCCCAATAAGCAAAAATTCATTTTTCCAAAAATGATGGCTTGCCCCAATACGAAATTGACTGCCATACCTCTCCATTCCCAATGCATTAACTTCCTCAATTAACTTCTAGAAGAATTAAATGATTGGGTGCATAAGAAAAAATGGGTAGTTGAGAGTTTATGGGTTCTCCCATTGACATTTGGCTCAACACTATTGGCTCAAGGGTTTAAATAATTTCCCTCCCTATTCCTTTTGAAATCATGCCCACATCTCTTTGTTGCATTTCATATCTAGTTGTGGGTATTTTATTAAATTACATATTTACATGACATCTCAATTTATATTGTGCCTGGCTAGCATGAGAACCATAGGTATCGATTTTAATCACTGATACATAAAATGTTAAATCGATGGTGAGGCCTTGGCCTTTAGCTCCTCACCATGATTTAATAATGGTATTTACATCATATATAATTTTACGCAAATGGGGTCAAAATCAGGATATTACAATCCTCATGGGTGATGAATCTGAGATCCCATCCAAAGGGATTGAAAGGATTAATATTGACAATGGGTACTTCAGCAATGTGTCATTTGTGTCTGATATTGTAGCAAAACTAATATTTATCTATCAAATTACCCACATAGGTTTGACCAAGAGAGTGGCATTCACTCAAGAAGATGTGGAAATATCAGAAATTTCTACGGCAAAGTTATTGTAGTAGGTATTGCACATCATGAGTCAAGAATGTAAAATTTTTCACACTTTATTCCTTACTCCTCAGGAAAATGAGATAAACAAGCTATGGCATGATAGGTTTGTCACCTCAACTACAAATATATTCAATATTTGATCAAAGAAAACATGGTTGAAGGACTTCTAAGCATCAAATTTTTCAAAGACACATGCAAGGGATGCATTGTTGGGAAGCATGAAAAATGCAAGTATGACAAGGGGAAGGCAAGAAGGGTTCTTCAAGTGCTTTAATTGATCCATTTATATATGATAGGACCTTTTTCCACAACTTCCTATGGAAACTCAAGGTATGTATTAACATTCATAGATGATTTTTCAATATATTGTTGGGTGTTTTTCCTCAAGCTGAAATTTGAAGTGTATGGGATCTTCAAAGATTTCAAAGCTTATGTTGAGAAATTCATTGGGAAGAAGATAAATTCTTAAGGAATGATAATGGTGAGGAATATGTCTATAATAACCTACAAAATATATGTGAAGATAATGTCATTAAAATGCAACATTCAGTTCCTTACACACCACAACAAAATGGTGTGGCAGAGCGCAAGAATAGAGCATTGAAGGAGATGGCCACACGCATGTTGAGGTCTAAGTATTTGTCTCCTACTATATGGTCTGAAGCCATCAATTGTGTTTCATATGTTTAGAAAACTTTTCCACACAAATCATTGGATGACAAAAATCCATTTGAGTTCTGGAGTGGTCATAAGCCAAATGTGTCTCATTTCAAGATTTTTGGCTCAAAGGCTTAGGCTAGAATTCCTCCAGAGAAAAGAAAATCCTTGAAACATCAAAGAAAGGAGTCCATAATGGTTGGATATTCTGAATATGCAAAGGCATAAAATATCTGTCATGCCTCATCTCATAAAACATTCATTGAGAGAAGAGTACAATTTGAAGAAGAGACTATGCAAGAGGTTGAACTAGTAGAGGGGGATTGCTCACACCCTCCACTCAATGATGATGTAAGTGATGTTTATATTTCCAATTTTTCAGATTATTATATGGAATATGAATATTATTTCATGCATGCACATCATGACTCTAACACAAGTCCAAAGTGGGCTGAAAAAACCCTACAAGCAGCTGGTGATCTTGCAGGGGATCCACTATCTCTAGGAAGACTAGATCTCAGTTTAAAAATGATTTCTCCACTTGTGATTTGAATATTCCATAGATTTGTTTTATCATATGGTTTTATATTATCCACATTCATATGAATAATCGTCACATGACCCAAGACGAAAAACAATCATGCAAGAAGACCTCAAGTCTTTGCAAGACAATGAAACTTGGGAGTTGGTTCATCTACCTTCCAAGAGGAAACTAGTGCAATGTAAGTGGGTTATAGGACCAATATGGATGTTTATGGTTAATATGTGAATTATAATTCCATATTGGTTTCCAAATGCTTCTCTCAAGTCCATGGAGTGGAATATATAGAGACATTTTCACCGGTGGCAAAGATGGACTCAATCAGGCTAGTTTTGGCCATTGTTGCGTCTAAGCGATGGGAGGTGCACCATATGGATGTGAAGAGTGCTTCTATTCATGGTGATATCCATGAGTATATATGTATGTATCATCCTAAAGGTTTCATCCATGATCCTTCACTTTCTTGCAGGTTGAATAAGTCTCTCTATGGCCTCAAGCAAGCTCCCAGAGCTTGGTATGCCAAGATGGACAACTTTCTTCTCTCATGAGGCTGTGAAAGATGAAAATATGATCCTAATGTCTATTTTCAAAATTTGGATGACTCTATTCAGATAATAGTATTGTATGTTGATGACCTTTTTATCACTGGATGTTACATTGCTGATATAGGTTCAATTAAGTATTCATTGCACAATGCATTTTCTATGACTGGCCTAAGATTGTTGAAACAATTCCTTGGTTTGGAGATTGAGAAATATGATGCAGGTACTAAATTTAAAAAATCAAAGTATGCATAATACTATTATTAAATTTGAAAATGGATTAATTTAAAGCTGCTAAATTTCCCTTCCTTTCAAGAGTAAAAGTACGTGATTTTGGTTCATCTCCAATGATAGACAGCTCGTTGTATAGAGAACTAGTTGGAAATTTGTTGTATCTCACACACTCTCGATATGATTTAGATTATGTAGTAGTTGTTCTTGAAAGGTATATATAGGAGCCTCGTGAGATCCATTGGAATGCTTCTAAAAGGATCTTGCATTATGTGCAAGGAACCAAACACTTTAAGATACACTATGCTGCTAGTTCTCCACTAGAACTAGTTGGATTTACTGATTCTGATTAGGCTACATATTCCACTAACAAAAATTACACGTCAGATTATGTATTAATTCTTGCACATGGTCCCATATTCTGGTAAAGTAAGAAACAACACACTAATTCCTTATCTTCAACTGAGGTCGACTACAGAGGAGCAGTGAATGCATCTACATAATGGGTGTGGTTGCAAGACATTCTTAGAGAGCTTGGTTTTGCATTTGATTCACCCATTGTCATTTGGTGTGACAATCAAAGTGAAATCAAGATATCCATAGATCTAGTACGGAGATAGAGGACCAATCACATTGATATTCACATGCACTACATCAGGAGCTTGGTGCATGACCAGGTGATATTATTGCAGTATTTCCCATCTGTAGAGAAAACAGCTAACATATTCACCGAGAGATTCACAGAGAAGACATTCACCTATATTAGATCAATTCTTAGGGTGGGTGACACATGGTCATGACTGATATTCACTTTCATATTTTGGCTCCATGTCCATTTTAGAGGGGAGGTTTTCTTCCCATGTGGTTTTCCTTCTTACCTTGGTAATATGGACTAATAAAATTTTGTAAGAGGTGACTTGAGCCTTAGTTGCCAAGGACTCAAATTTTGATGTGGTTACACTAAATCAGGATTAAGGAGTGGGGGGATGGGGGGGTAGGGACATAATACCAACTACTACCATAGGGATCATATCACGTAGGACTATTATCTCATTCATTTTCACTTATGCTAGATAGTCCAAACTTGGTTTATGGTGTCTCCCTAAGGTTGTTGGGGGTTTTGAACCATTAATTGCACCTAGAACCCACATTTTGGTTAACCAAGAGATTGGGTGCCCTCATTAATGACCTTTTGTTCCTTGGGGCACTCTCACTCCTTAAATCATGGATTTGGACTGACCAGAGGTGCCTATGCACTGTATTTGGGTAGTTTTATCCATTTTTTACCATTTATTGCTTCCTAGAGCCACCTCCACTCCACCATGCACTCCACCACACCTAACTTACCCTTATTTATGACCCATAATTCCTCACCAATGTTCACATGACCATTCGTGACTGTTTGAGGGTGTTTGGGAGCCTATTGGTCCACCTAGGGGGGTTTTGAGGTCCAATGTAATCCTAGCACTTGTATGCCACCAATGCACCTCCAAAGGATAATGATTTTCTCCTAATTTACTAATATAATCATTCTCCATACATGTTTACATGTTGGACTGTAATAGAAAACTCAGTTATTGGCACCATCTCTATGTGTTGGTATTTCCTCTTTTCATTGTTTTCTTGGTGTATTGTCCAATTCTTTTGTTGTGAGGATTATCTTAGCTTATAGAGCCTGCTGTGAATCATAATTTCATAATGATATTGTTTTCATTCACTGTTTTTTCTGCTTTTTCCCAAATGTTCCTTTAATACCTTATTACTTCTTCTTGACTTCCTCAATTCGTCCATTGTGTTGACTAGCTCTCCTTCCCAATCAACCTCGACACTTTCCTTATCTTCGGATTTTGAGTTTTCTACTATGCTATTTGATTTTTATTTCACTTCATATTTTGAATATGGTAAATAGATCCCATTATAGGAATGTTTACTTTTTGTTTTCTTCTTTGAATTGAATGGTTCTTCTATGCGCCTTGATCTTTCTTCTGCTTCAGATTTTGGAGGGGGCATATGAATCCCATTGTAAGCCCGCTTCCTTAATGGTTTAGATGTGATTTCATGAGTTCCTTTAAATGGTCATTTCCCTCCATTTGTTGAGTCTTCATCTTGATTAGTGCCATAAATAATGCTTCTTTTGAACTATCATGGCTATACTCTTCCTTAAATGAATAGCTATCTTGCTTAGTGTAAATACTTTTCCTCGGTTTGGGAAATTTCTTCGTGTTCCCAATTTTGTTTTGCTTATATTTATTTCTTTGTTCTTGGTAGTATATTTCCTCTTCACGCTTGTTGTCTTTCCTTTCCTTCAAAATACACTTGGAGGCAAATTGTCCTATTATTCCACATTTAAAGCACTTGAAAGGCAACTTACCTTTATACTTGCCATGTACCCTTTTTAACTTCCTCATGAAATTGGTTTCTTCTTCATCACATATGTAAAATGAGTTCTTAAATTCATGCTTGTTGTATTTATGTTTTTGTGTGGCCTTAAAGGTGACTTATTTTTTGGATACATTATCCTTTTCAGTCCTCATTTCATAGATAATGAGGATTCCATGCAAGTCATCTTTTGTCAACTTATCCAAATTAGTTCTATCTTCTAAAACTAACATCTTTGATTTGAATCATGGTAACAAGGTTGTAAATATTTTCTATACAATCAAATATTCTTGAATGGTTTCTCCAAGTCATTTGATGGAATTCACAATCTCATCAACTCTGATAAAATAGGATACAATATCTTCCTCTTATTTCATTTGCATCGTTCCAAGCTTTGCGTAAAAGGTATGAAATTTGGCGTTTTTACCTTTTCATACCCCTCATAGATGCTCTTCAACTTATCCAAAATGTCATTTTCTATGGTGCACTACATGACCTTAGTGAATTCAATCTATATAAGTCCATAGATTATTTTCTTTTTATCCTTTGCATTACATTAATATAGTCTTCTATCCTCTTGTTCAATTGGAGTTCTTCTAGGGATTATGTGCTCATTCTCAACTGATTCTTTTAGTTCCATTGGAGTCATTTTTGGAAATTCATACCCATCCTTTACTGATTTCCAGATTTCCATTCCAAGAGATTGTAAATATACTTTCATTCTTATCCTCCAAAATGTATAATTTGAACCATCAAATCGTGGTACAATGTTGGTGGACAATCCTTCCTGCTTATCCATATATGTATTGGATTTATCTTACAAATGATAAGTTGTTACTGAAACACTCTCTCTAATACCAATTGTTGAATTTATCTTATATACTGAGAGGGGGTGTCTCACATGCCCCAATTTGCAAAAACAATTTTATATTATTTGAGGAACATTTTGTTAAATTTTATGCTAAGTTGTAATTGATGACCCAGTGGGGTCAAGAATATTTAATGTAAATTCAGAATATTTTATTTATAAATAAATAAATGAGGAGACAACAGCTTAGGAGAGCTGTTAAAAGAGTGTTTACTGGTCAATTGGTGGAGGAGACTGGGTGGAGAGCAAACTGACATGTGGCAGCATCCTCAAACCACTTCCAACTGTTGCAGGTGGCAACTTCCCTATATTTGTGGTCATGATTCCCCAAGAAAGTGGAATCAAAGCAGGTGGCTCATTTAATGAAAACTGACCCAGAAGACCTAGGCATCTCTATAAAATTTCCCATTGAAGAGAGCTGAGGCTGCTCATTTCTAGAGAAGTGATCATTCAGGGTGAATGAATTTACTCAAGAGAAATTCAATGGAGGGGAGTCTGGAATGTGTTTGAGGGGATAACTGCTGAGATTGATCTAGTTGCAGCTTTTAAGCTGAAGATCATACTGCTGAGAGCAGATTTTTATTACTGAGGTAATTGAACCAGTCAGGTGACAGAGGTTTTACAGTTGCATTATCCACCCATTTCTCAGCCAAGAAGACCAGGAACAGGCTCGGGGGCCCTGAGGAAGCTTTGTGTAAGCGCTCTCCAGGAGTTTGGTGGGGAGGAATAGCCTCCTTAAGCTGTTGTCATCTTGTCCTCAACAGGTTCTATTTTTATTTTATTGTCTTAGTTAAGTAAATCTTAGTTTATCTATTACATGCATGTTAAATGTTTAGGGTTTATGAATGAAAGGTAACTGTGAAATGTTAGATTCAGTAAAATTATAGATTATAGCAGAAATGGGAATGAGTATGTATTTACTAAAGCAGATAGAAATTATATTTCCAAGCTGTGTTTTTCCACACCTGAACTCAGGTCGTACTATAGCACAGTTGGCTTTCGTAGGTAAATGAAATGATTCTTTTATTTGAATATGAGCAGTAGATAGAATTTACTTCAAAGTTTATAATTTATACTAAATATCAGTGTTATGTATTGACTGCTCTATTTTTAATGTAACTAACTAAATAAAAAGAAATAGGTATAAAAGAAGCAGTAAATATTATAAATATTTCAGTATTAGTTAACTGATAAAAATATAAATATCATAGTTAACAGAAGTAAGGTAAGAAAACTAATATTTAAGAAAATATGTAAAAGAAAAGGAATTAGTAAAACTGTTTATAAACATTAACATTACAAACTAGTGTGTTACATCCAGAATTAAAGGATTCTTTTATAATCCTTGTATATTAATTACTGACAGTCAACAAAAACCCTAAGTATTTCTTAACTATAATTTAGAGGTAAGAGACTGTAAAATTTATTCAGGATTTCCTATTTTGTTTTCTTAAAAGTAGTATCAAAACTTTAACTGTAAGTTTATCTCATCATTCATTATTCTATTTTGCAAAAACATAGTAAAAAATACTAAAAGCAGAAACAAGAATTTCATAAACTGTAGGGTTTATAATATTCCTTTTAAACCCTTAAAAGTCGAGTTCTAAAAATTAACCTTATCTTCTATACAGAGCTTAAAAGTAAATATAACTTATAGAGTAGTAATAAATAAAATGTATATGTAAATAACAAACAAAGTAAACCAAGAATCATTAAACATGTGCAATATAAATCTCAAATCCATGCAGGCTTATAGCCTGTAAGAATCAAAGGGTCGAAACCATTTCTACTATTAAAACCAAATACATAATGATCCTATATTAAAATATACCAGTTACATTGCTAACTGTAAGAGTAAAAACCCTGCGAATTATACAACTAGACTGTTCCATGGTCTTCTTTCTTAAAACCAAATATATATATAAATCTTTTATATTAATAGTAAGCTAAATACACTACTGACAAGTTAAACAAAACTCAACTCACAATCTTCATGTAAAAGAAAAAATGATGCAAACGAGACAGAGGTATTTTAAAAATTCTGAGCATAAAGAAGATTCTTATATTCTTAAATCGACAGTATTACATCATCAAGCCGTAAGGCTGAATTTGTTTAACCAAAACCAAATACACATCACAGCTAAAGAGCATGTGCTACCAGTGAAACACCGCAAGGGTTTTCAATTAAAACATGAGTAATAAACAAACTAAATATCTTAACCAATGGAGAATCTGAATCCATGCTTCCAACCACTGGAAACTTCATCCAACAACCCAGATCATAAGTAGGGAGAACCCACATCGAGACCAGGGCTTACCGGTTGGAAGCCATGAAGTTCACTGAAGCATGAGGTTGTTTTCCACTTAAAGCGTGGAGCCATTGCAGGTACCTACAAGAACACAGTTTCAAATGATAAATTAAAACTTGGTTCATAAGTTTTAAACCCTAACCTAGTAAATAAATTAACAAATGGAATTTCAAATTAAACTTTAAAATTTTACCTGTGAGCAAGAATAAAGCAGAGTTGAGAAGATACAGCCATCCAATTCAAATGCACAAAACCGAGAAGCAAGGAAATACCCTTAAGGCAACTCTGCGATAGAGGGAGCAAGAGACAATCTCAAAATCCACAAGGCTGAGGCAAGGAATAAGCAGTGATAGGGTAAAATCCTTTACATGCTTCAAGCCAAACGAAGCAGTGAAAACCACTAACACAGTAAAACTTTACTCACAAGAGAAACTAAGATACCCAAACCACTTCACACCGTAATGTAGACTACGGAGCCAAAAATAGAGAAGGTGCAAGCCTCTCATGGCCACATGGAACCTCACAATGCGGCCTGCAGGCCGACAAACCCTCGGAGCCAAATGCCAAGAAGTAGGGTTTCACTTCTTTTTAAGTCACCAATGCATGGAGGAAAATGGACCATGTTCCCTTCCAAAATTTTAACCATGAGTGGGTCGTTTTCTAATGTCAATGTTGCATACCACCGGGGATGAATTATATCATTGCAAATAATTTACACCATGCAAATCGACTATTATAAGGACTTCTATCATTGCTAATAATGAAATCTATGCCATCGACCATAGTATAACATTCTTGTGTTTGCTCATCATATTAACTTTGCCTTCGACCCTTTAACTAGCTCTTATGATTGCTTACAATGACAATCATGCTATTGTTTAAACCATGCTTTAGATCTAGTATAGTATAAAAACGAAATTTATAATGTGTTTTACCTTTAGTTTCGACTTTATGAGAGTAGTTGTTAGGTAGTAATTCTACCTTAGGATACAAGTAAAATTATATGGTAACATTATAAAATAATGTGGTATTGTATTATTGCAATAACACTTGTATCATGGCGATAACCTAAAGATTAATATTATATATTGTAAACTAACTGAGCAAAGGATAATCATACTAGCAAACCAATCAAACAAATTGGTATGGTTCACGACTAGTAAAGAAGAGGTAGGGTAGAGATATGTTGTTCATTTATAAACTGAAGAACTCTAAACTTCTCCAGTTAAAACTCGAAACTGATAAATGAAGGATTCTTCAAGGAGACTGAAGACAAACCATTTTGCAAGAGTTTCTCATAATAAAGCTAATAATTCATTATAAACTTTTACCTTTGAAAATCATAGGATTATGTTCATGCATTAAAAAAAACAATACATTTGAGTATTAAACATGACAATAGCAGTAAGATCATGACACAATAAAAGTATTTATATGTCAAGATCGTGATCCCTATGCTCACTAGAAGAATTTATAATTGACTAGGTATTATCATATTTACGACAGAAAGAAACCTTGACAGAACTCATTCTGGTAAATGGCACTAAGTATGTTAAGGATAATAGTCTTTATGGCTAAAATATAAATATTGTCTTAGATCGAAACAACGAAGGAAATTACTTTACCTCATCGGAGCCTTGCATTTTTTAATAATCAATTTATACTCTAGCATCTTATCACGCTAAAGAAGTACTTTTCGACTTAATGCAAAATAAACTCCTACTTGATCATATGCTTACCTGTTGAACCTGTAAGAACCAGCAGTCCATCTGAGTTAGCAGAATGCTAAGTAAGCCCTGAATTTCAAACATGGTTTCTCAACTACTTGACAAAATTAAAACATCAGTACAGCTAGCAGCAATGAAATGCAAGTCCTCTTTCTATGATTTATAAAAAGTAAAGTTGTATTAGTGTTTCTGTATTTAAAACAAATCCTTAAAAATTTGTTAAATTGTTTCATTTTCCGCTAACCGCTAGCAATTACTAAACTGTGATCTAAGACATTTTATGTCACTATAAAAAAATTTAAATTTTTATGAATTTTTGGGGTTATGACAGGGTGGGTGAATTAGTATATAGCAGAGATTTCAAATTATTTCACTTTATTAAATTTTCACCACTTGAAAATTTTATATTGAAACAATAATAAACACAATTGCGCACAACAATCTGAAAGATATGTGTGTGTGTGTGTGTATAAATAATTATTACATCAGTAGGAAAGAACATTCTCCAATTGTGATCACTGACTCACTCATGTGCCAACTTGATCCACAAGCATCAACCTTCTAACTATAAGCATAGAACTATAAAGACTTCGATATGCATAAGCACCAACTCATAGACTTCAAGCACCAACATAAACATATGTATGTCTCTTTTTGCAAGCTTCAACTTGTAGTAATCAGGTGCTAACCTGTTGAAGACTACAATCTTCAATTGTTTCTTCAACTGAAACTGAATGCAAGCACAAAATCTCAAATATATTTAATATCTATGACTGGAAGGAAGCTCCAAATCCCTAATTTTTTTCACTGCCTACTACTAGAAGGAAGCACCAACTTCCCAATTGTTTTACCAACTGCTACTAGAAGGAATCTCCAACTCCTTGATTATTTTACTAGTTGTCATTGGAAGGAAGCTTTAACTCCATTTTCCTTACTCCTTCATGCCTCCCTAAGAAGTTTTACTAGAACCAACTAGAAGGAAGCTCCAAATCCCTTCTTGCCTCACTGAAATAAAAATAGTTGTGTATCAAATTTTACTAGAACTTTATTTATGATCTACGATATTTCTTATCAACAACTACTGCAACCTCATTGAATTGTGATTTATCCTTCTAATATCTACGTCAAAAAATTTAGTTTCCTTATCTATGATGTGTGACAATATCTGTGAATTATTCAATTTGTTTGTATCACACAATCTTCATATATCTACGGACACTAAGTTACTTCTACAATCTGCAATATGCATTTATGCATTGTTCAATGCTCTGAACTTCAAATATCTACACTTCTTCACACACTTTATCACATCTGCAATCTTGCACTTTGAGTCAGTCATTGTGATCATCGCACATCCTGATACCGGATATCCTTCTATTTTGCACTCTTCTTGATATTCGTCCTCTGTTGATCTGTGCAACTTGACTCTACTGTATATGCTTCTTTTGAAATCAATGAGCCATTTATACCCCAATAATTATGAAGTTTTCCCCAAATAGATTACCTTCAATTCTTCACTCATGCTTACTTCAACCCATCCATTCCTTGCTTATTTATACTCTTTCTGATTCAAGATGTGTCTACTTGTTGATGCCCCAACTTGTTTGATTCTTGATCAAGTTATATTTTGCGTTGGTGTGCATCTTTTCACAATTCAACGTTGTGGGGTTTTTGTACGTATGTCATTATCTTTGTGGGGTTTTCACACAAAATTCTTCTATCTTAGTGGTATTCTTGCACATCCTTGACTTTCATATTTTCTTCTAACTTCTTCTTCAAGGTTGTTATCTGTGCACATATGTCCCATGTTTTAGTGGGATCTTTGTACTCTCTGGACTTCCAATTTTTTCTCTATGCTCTTATGTCTATCAAATTTGCACATATTCTTTTTTCATCACAGATTTGGTGTTTGACCTCAACCATTCATCTTCCTTTGACTTTAATCTTTGACATCAATGACAACACACATGTTCAATATATAGAAGTTTGATTTATGATTACTAGATTCGTAGTTTGTGTTATGATGTGTTAGTGCTACTATTGGAGGTTATTTCTTATGTAGTATGATTATTCGAAGATATAGTTTGTTTGGGCATTCCATGTGGTCGTGTATAGTTGTTCTAAATCAGGTCTTCCATGGGGATTATGGTTGTTATTTAATGCCAAAAATTCGATATAAAGAATTGTATTAATTCTCCTTTTTGAACTAGTGTAGAGTGTTGATTTATTTGTTATTTTAGAAGATAATCATTTCCACATTTAGGATATATAATAAGTCTAATTTATGGGCAGACCATATGGTCGTGTATTTTTGTTCTAGATCAAACCTTACATGGAATTAACTTGAATGTTATAAATCTAATGAATTATAGTGTCGTACTCCTGCACAACTTATATATTAGAAGATTAATTTTATTTTTTTTACTAAAACGGTTATAGGCCTTTTAAATTGATTTCCTGGCTAAGCAGCTGCCAGTTGCTTTACAATCAGAGATTCTAAGTCAAATTATGCACAGAGTCTAGAGAATCATGCTTAGGCATCTTAACTACTCCCTTTACCAACTGTCTGGAATTGCTGAGAAGGAATAGAGAATCAAAAGAGCTTAATCCAAGAGGCTAGCTGTAACAACCAATCAAGAATTCAGTGAACTGAATATGGAGTCTTTCCTTGACAAAAGAAGAGCACCATTCCCTCTGTCAAAACTGGACTTGAACTGCTATTAAAGATGGGTGAGAACTGAAGACTGCCCCTCAATATTCTACGTTAGACCGGCCAATAGCAACTCACAATGAGAACTTCTACTGAAACCGGCTCAAACACTATAATTCTTCAGATTCATGATTTGGATCTCATCGAGTGCCTTGCTGTGCACTATTATCGTTGGAAGGAATCGTTGGAGGCATACATCTCCAAGATTAGCATAATAAAATCCATAATCAGATAAATCAAGGCATGTAGTATTTACCAAAATTAACCAGCTTGAAAAATGAAAAGGAACAACCCTTCAGAGGCGACCTCTTGTTAGCACATAATACATCCAAATGCCTTACTCTGTTCAAGAATGACAACCTCAATAGCATAATCTGAGAGGATAGCTGATACATCCAATCATAGAGGAAGAATTCAAAGATCTGAATATGGAGTCTTTCCTTGACAAAAGAAGATGTGTGCCTTTGAGCGAGGATTGCACCATTCCCTTTGTCAATACTGGACGTGAGCTGCTGTCAAAATTGGGTGAGAACTTAAGACTACCCCTCAATATTCTACGTAAGACAGGCCACAAGCAACTGACACTGAGAAATTCTGATCTCATCGAGTGCCTTGTTGTGCACTATTATCGCTGGAAGAAATTGTTGGAGGCATACATCTCCAAGATAATCATAATAAAATCCATAATCAGAGAATTCAATGGCAGGTAGAATTTACCAAAATTAATCAGCTTGTAAAAAGAACAAGAACAACCCTTCAGAGTCGACCTCTTATTAGCACATAAAAATTCCAATTGCCTTACTCTATTCAAGAATTGACAACCTCATTAGCTTACTAATCCTCGAAGCCTCAGTCTACAGGCCTTGACTGATCTCGAGAACTCTGTTCTTCTTCTCCTGTGAGGAACTAAAAGGCATATCTCCCCTGTCTCTAGGGAATGGGCAAGTATTTTTCAATTCCATTTACCAAAAGAACTCCCTGGCTTAATGAGGCTCCCATGTTAGCTTCATGATCTGCGTTTTGATTTAGTTTCCGAAGGACATGGTAGAACTGAACATCTTCGAAGTCTTTCAGCTGAGTTGTGACTTTCTGGTGATAGTGGGCCATGTCCATACTGTTAGGGATATTCTTCATCTTAAGAGCCTAAATGTTGATGCGGGAATCACCAATGACGATCAATTTCTTAATGGAAAGTCTTCTGACTTGGTTTAGACCTTGCCAGATGGCAAGAATTTCAGTGATATTATTTGTTTTTTGGCCCAGCCCCCAAGCGAAATTTAAAACAATTTTCCCAATATAGTCTAACAGGACTCCTCCACTTCCCGCAGGTCCGGGATTCCCTTTCGAGGCCCCATCCACGTGCAGAATGTGCTCGTTCAGAGAGGCTCTCCATTTAATAAATTCTTGCTCCTCTAACCTGATTTCCCAGGTAGAGAAGTGCTTGGATATGATCTTGGTTTTGGTGAGTAGGGAAGGGTCTAGCCCTTGGAACCAGCTGTACTCTTCTCTATCAGGAGTAGCTTCATTGGTGAGGTTTTGAGGCTACCAACTCTCCTAGCAGTGCTTTAACTTTGCTTGCCACTTGGGTCGGCGTACCAGCCAGGCCCCTGAAAATTCTATTGTTACGCTCCAGCCAGAGCTTCCAGCAGAGGATCTTTGGGGTCCACATCCAACAATGCTTTAACAAATTCATCCTGGAGAAGGAAAAGGGAGCAAAGTCAGACCAGGAGTCAAACAAGAAGGCGATGGAGGGAGGGAGAGCTAGACTTAGCTGATCAAAGAGGACATTCCAGAGTTCTGAGGCAAAGGAGCACTGAAGGAAGAGGTGGGTTGAGTTTTCTTCATGGCAGGTGCAAAGGGGGCATCTTGAGGGCCCTTCCCATCCTCTTTTCATTAGGATGTCCCAGGTTAGAATGCTGTTATGCAGGAGGGACTAGCAGAAGAGATCAATCTTGGGGAGGGAGTGGTGGAGCCAGAGGTTTTTCCAAATGGTGGGATCCGGGGCAGCCCAAGGGATGGCTTTTAGGGCTACATACCCAGCTGCAGCAGAGTAACGGCCTGAGGTGGAGCCCCAACCTCTTTTGTCCTTCAGCTTGGAAGAGGTGGGGGAGAGGCCTTGAAGAGCATCTAAGAGGGTACAAGCTTCTAACTCAAGTTCGAGAGGGACAGCCCCCAAGTCCCACTTAATCCAAGAATCAGCCGGGTCCCAACGAGATAAGTCCCAAAGGGTGAATTTGTTGTTCGAGTGGAGCCAAATCTATGATATTCTCCAGCCCTTCCGAGGAGTTTAGAGGGTTCTGTCCAAGAATGGAGTCCTCCCAGAAATTTATTTTGTAGCCATTTCCTGGTATCCAAGTGAGCTTGGAGGTGAACATATCCAGAGATTTCAGGCAGAGAGAGAGAATAGGAGAACCTTTCCTAGTCCTGGGGGGGCGATCCAGACACCATTCTTTGTGACCTCTGAAGTATTTTGTTCTTAGGGCTTTGGAGCTCCAAGTTGTTTTACCCCTTATCATTTTCCAAAGGATCTTACCACCCATTGCCAGATTCTGAGTAGCCACGTCTCTGATTTGCGTCCCTCCTTCCCATTTAGGGGCTTTGACCTTTTCCCAGCTGACCAGATGCATTTTCCTTTCATTATTCCTTCCCCCTTGCCAAAGGAATTTTCTCAGAAGGCTGTCAATTTCTTTCACTATTCCTTTCAGGGCTAAGAGGATGGAGGCCTGGTATACAGGAAGAGAGGTAAGCACAGAGTTTATAAGGATTATTTTAGCTGCTTTGTTTAACCAGGAGACCCCCCAAGCCATTATTTTGGCCTTGATTTTGTCCAACAGCGGCAGCCAAAGGCTCTTTCTAGGAGTTGCTTTCACTAGCGGAATTCCCAGGTATTTAATGGAATCCCACTTGGAAGTTCCGTCCATTTCCAACGTCCTGGAGATTTCAATCATTTCTATGGGAGGGCAGTTCCAGCCATAGATTTTGCTTTTTCTCAAGCTGATTTCTCTTCCTGAGACTTCCATGTAAACATCCAGCTCTTTCTTGAAAGCTCTTGCCGCGGTAGAAGATTAATTTTATTAGTAGCATAGAGATGAAGTTATTATGTCCTTAACTGATGATGGGTGGATGCCCATAGATGAGATGATGAAATAAATATTACATGTTAGAAAGATTACTAGATCAGTCGTATTCATGCTTCATCACATTAGTCACATTTAGGTCCGGATATAGACTTGCATTGGAAGGGTTGTCTTCCTAAATGACTTATTATTTTAATTAAGTTTGTTGTGTTGGCATGTTGACCTAACCCTACAAGATCATTATTCCATTGTTCTTAACCTAAAATGATTCCCACCTTGTTAGAATCCGTGAAGTATTTAGACCCTAATGATGTGTTTGGTGCCAGGTATGTTACAAAGTGGTGTCAAATATTAGGTTCCAACACTACGACTATTGGGTCGTATACTAAGATATAAAACTTTATTTATGTGCACTTGGAGATTATAAATGTTATTTATGAAATAAATTTAACCCCCCTTATGTTAATGGAATATTTCTAAGACTCACTTCAAATATTAATTCGGCTGTATCCTACTTTTTAATTTTAGAAGTTAAGAGATTGAAGATTAGTTTATTGTATGCTTTAAATTAATTAATATTGTATATTTACTACTCAATAGATTGATTGGTGGGAACTATGAATTGTATATATAATGTTTAGTACATTGATTGGTTTATGCATGTTCACTTTACTGTCTAGTAATTGGATTAGTCGATGCTTGTTTAATGTGTATTGCTTGTTTTACTGGTTAGTGAATTGATTGGTCGATGCTTGTTCAGTGTGCATTGCCTCTCTTACTATATATATATTGAATTAATTGGTAAATTCTTAAGCATTGTGCATGGCATAATTACTGAATGGAAATTGCAAGGATTATGCCTACATATTGTGTGTTCGTTATGCATATGCATTAGGTATGAATGTGCATGCATAGTGTATTGAGTAATTTAGGAAATTAGGGGAAAAACCCTAATCTCTCTACATAGATTGCATTGATATGTTTAGGGTGATCCTAAAAGACTTGCTTGAATATGCATTGAATTAATTAAAATTGAAATGCTTCTTGCAATACGATTGATTTATAGGTACTTCGATAATTACTATGTGCTATTACAAATGGAAAATTGTATAATGATTGACTATTATATGCATTGGAATGGCATGCATTAGAATGAATTTGCAAATACATTATCAATAGGCATTAGTTATTGCATGGTAAATAATAAGGTGGATTGGTAATTGCATATTTGATTTGATATTGCATTTCTAATTTTGGACTAATGCTTTAAAGGGCATGAGGATTTTCCTTGTGATATTTAAGATGTTTGTTAGAAAAGATTCTTTATGATATTCATTAAAAAAGCATCCTGGTAATCTTATTACAAAATTATCTTGTGATTTAATGAAACAGAATCCTTTTACAATTATTATAATAATACCTCATGCATGTTGTTGTAAAAATATCTTGATAGTTTGTTGGTTGGTGGACCTATTTTTTGTAGGTTCCAGGGGTGCTTCATCAGTATCTACGAGGATACCAATATTTAAGAGAAATAGATCACTGGCAAAAACCAAGAAGATTTTGAATCTGAGCATTCGGCTCTGGTCGTTGGTAGACTTGTTGATTTTGCGGGATCATGGAGCTTCATCAGTGTCTGCGAGCCAAGTTTACAGAAATTATGGACTCTTGAAGAGATTTTCACTCCATCTGAGAAGATCTTGCACTGGTTCGTTGGTGGAGCTGGTCCATAAGTTGATGTAGTTTTGAAGTTCGTGGTGATTTGCAGAGTGGCTTGTCAATGGCTAGGATACCATTTCGTTTTAAGGTAAACCTTTGGAGACTGATCAAGAAGCTGGTTTCTTGATTCATTTCCTCTATCTGTATGGGTGCTCTTTCCCTATGGTCTCTGGAGGGGGTCCTCCCCCTCCTCTTCCTCCAGAGATCGATGCATTCAAAAGACTTATTGCCTCTGTGGTAAGAGAAAGGGAAGCCCAATGGTGCAGAAATTTGCAAAGAAAGCAGAAATTCCTTCTATTGAACTGCCTACCGAACATCCTTTCCATACTGCCTTGAACCTTGCTGAGTGTGGGCTCATTGGGAAATTTATGATTCTTTGGCCTTCTCCTAAGGAAATCGATGGATGGGTTCAATGAAATTGGAGGCCTATGGTTTCTGAAGGAATCTGCAATCATTTGGTTGGCAGAGGTTATTATGTTTTTGTGTTCAATTCAACTGATGATCAAGACCTTATCTTTCCAAATGGTCCATATTTTATGGGTCCTCATGGGCTTTATTTGAATAAGTGGACTCCAGACTTCGATCCTACCCAGGATATACCTTCAGTTGTTCCTGTTTGGGTTAGGATTCCCAACTTACCTCTTCATTGACGGAACTCAGAATCTCTGGAAACCATTGGGAATAAGCTCGAAAAGTATATCAATAGGGCAGAAAGGAAAGAACAATATTTGTGTGCAGGAATTTGTGTTGAAGTAGATTAAGAGATAGGGCTGCCTAAGGCAATCAAGATAATTGTTGTTGAATGGTCACACATTCAGGAGCTTGATTATGAACAAATCCATTTCAAGTGTCATCATTACCATGGATATGGCTACTTTTCTTGATATTGCAAGAAAAAATCAGAAGAATAACTTGATAAAGAGAAGGTTGATCAATGGACACAAGTTCAGAAAGCATGCACCTCCAAACAGGATAATAGAATGAAAGGTAAAGGAGGAAATATAGGGAATGGATTCATTCCTGGTGAGAAAATATATTTTAAACCTCGGGCTGTGGAAAAAGATACTCCTTATTCAAATCCTTTTGTTGTCGTAAGTCCTTCTGAACATTAGAATTCTCCTGTTCTTCAAGAGGTAGAAGTGCGGCAATCTAATGTGCATAAAGGCAAAGGTGAAGAAATTTTTGGGATACAGGAACAATCTAGACTAGTACTCATAGAAACTCCTTATGCATATGCAATAATGTAGGAAATTCATAAATCACCCACAAGCGGCACATCTTCTCCCTCTTATGTAGAAATTCTTAAGAAAATCAGTAGACACTTATGGTTCCTCGGAAGAAGATTCAATATAGCAATTTACTAAAAAGGAAGGTAGGAAGTCTCGAAAGGAGGTCAAAGAAGAAGAAGATGAGAGATTAAATATGCAAGGCATCCAAGCTACAATAGAAATTTCAATAGGAAGAAGTAAGCGGAATAGACCCCCAAAGGGAGGGACAAATCCCTTTTTCTCGGGTAAATAATGCAGATCGTCTCTTGGAAATATAGGGGACTGGGGAATCCCAAGAAAACAAAAGAAGTTAAAGATATATTAAGAATGGAACCATTAGACATTCTCTTGCTCCAAAAAAACAAAGATAGAATAGGAATCTCTATTATCCTTAAGCATATCAAAGTGGAAAAAAATGCAGACATGGCAATCAGTGCGAGGGGCACTTCAGGGGGGCTCGCAACCTTATGGTCTAAGGACAAGTTTCTTATAAATTCATTGTTTCCTACCCAACATTGGATTTGTATAGAATTACAGCATATAACAAGTAAGATCTCCATTTCTCTTTTTAACCTTTATGTCCCAGTAAATTTTATTAAGAAAAAAGTCTATTGGAATTCGTTGTTAGATTTTTTGGAAATCCACTCTCCTACAAACATTATAGTGGTTGGGGATCTTAATATTATATTATATCCAAGAGAGAAAAGAGGAGGAGTCCGGGGCAGAGATCCTCTTCAGGTGGTAGTGGAGTCTTTGATCAATGCCTGGGATATTCTTGATTTCAAACCCAAGAAAGGGCATTACAATTGGACCAATAATAGAGTAGGGGCAGCCATGATTTCTACTCGTTTGAATAGATATCTGGTCCAATGCTCTTTGTTGGATGGGAAAATTTTAATCTCTTCCAAAATTCTTCCCAAGCTAACTTCTAATCACCATCCTATTTCCCTATTGTTGGAAGAAGAGGAAAATCTTGGTCCTATCCCATTTCATTTCAGTCCTCTTTGGATAGAGAGGGATGGATTTTGGGAAACAGTGTATCAAGATTGCGCTCAGTTTGTAGATGAATCTCTTAGCTGTGTATGTGAATAGAAACTAAAATGTAATAAATATGCCTTGAAAAGATGGATTAAAACACCTCTCATAACTCCAATGAGCAACAGGCAAGAGTCAGTGCATGTTTTAGCTGAAATTCAGATATGTATGGAGGAATCAGAAATTTCTAAATCACATTTGGAGAATGGGTACTCCACTCAATTAAATACTTTCCTTTCCTTTTTCCAAGAAGAAGAGCACCTACGTCTTAAATCTTGTATTCTCTGGTTGCAAGCTAGAGATAAAAATACTACCTTCTTCCATATGCAATGCAAAGCCAGACTATCTCGTAATCACATCTTGAAAATAAATTCAAGAGAGGGTGAAGTCATTAAACGTTAATTGCATGTACAATAGGTTGCTCAAACACACTTTCAGTAATTGTACCATGAGTGAGGACGGCATCACTGATGATGCTGTGAATGCTGATTTTTTATCCAACATGCCTCTTTAGTCAGTGCTGAGGTTAATGTTGGATTAGTGAAACCTTTCTATGAAAAAGAAATAGTGGATTTTATATGGGAAATGAAGAAGGATAAAGCCCCCGGGACGGATGGATTCTCTATCCATTCTTATAGAGTTTGTTGGAATGTTATAAAATCAGATATTTTTCGTATAATTTCAGCCTTTCTTAAAAAATCCAAAGTGGGAGGGTGCAGTAATTATACTTTCCTAGCTTTATCTCCAAAGGAAGTTATTCCAGCATCTTTTGATAGGTTTCGGCCTATCTCGCTCTGTCATACAAAATTCTGTCCAAACTCTTAGCCAATAGACTTAAGCCTTTGTTAGGATTTTTAATTTCTCCTCTCCAGGGGGGGTTTGTTAAAGGCATACATCTTGTAGATAATGTGATACAAGTGAAAGAATCCCTCCATTCCAACTATCAGAGGAAGGAGAAAGGCATGATCATCAAGCTTGATATGAAAAATTCCTTTGATCGAGTTAAGCTTTCCTTTCTCTATCAAGTTCTTCTCTCTTTTGGTTTTAGTGTTGATTTTTTCAGTTTGATAAAATCTTGCACATACATGCCATCGATAGCACCCCTTGTTAATGGTAGACCAACATATTTCTTTCAAGCTTCAAGAGGACTCCATCAAGGGTTCCCTCTGTCACCTTTCATTTATATCTTGATGGTTGAATCTTTAAGTATAAATATTTTAGCGGAATTAGTTGCAGGTTCTCTCCCTAGCATTAAGGCAGCAAGAGGTGTAGATCCTATAAATCATGCCCTCTTTGCAAATGATTCTCTTCTTTTGGGAGGGGCATCCTTAGATATTGCTCAAGCCTTCAATGAAATATTACAAAATTTATGTTTAACTTCAAGAGCTTTGATTAACAAAAGTAAGAGTGTTGTATATGGTTGGAATGTTAACCATCTTTCAATTCTCTGAATGGCACATTCCTTGGGTTTCTCTGGTTTTGACAAGTGAGATAAGATCAAGTATTTGGGCCTTCCATTAAACTTGGGACCAAGTCCTCCTTTTCTTTGGCTAGAAGTGATATGTAAATTAAAAGAAAAAATAGTATCATGGGGTGGCCAATGGTTAACAAAGGCTGGGAAATTTATTTTTATTAAGGCGGTCCTTTCATCCCTCCCCATATTATAGTCTTCTCCACTTCTTTCTCCCAAGTCAATCATGACTCAGATCTCCAAGCTTCTTCGGGACTTTCTTTGGAAGGGTGACAAAGGTAACCAGAATAAGATGCATAAGGTAAGTTGGGATATTCTCAAAAGATCAATTACAGAAGGTGGATTGCAAATTTGTGATCCTGGATTGGAAAATCTAGTGTTGGGAGGTAAACTCATTTGGCAGTTGTATGCAAATAAAAACCATCCAGTAAGTAAGATCTTTTGGATGAAATACCTAAAGGGTGGTTCTTTGAGAAATTTAAGAACTTCAAATACCCCCACAGGAATAGTAATCTGGAACTTATGCAAAAGAGGAATCGATAATATTAATCAACAACTCTATAGAATCCCCAGCAATGGGAAGAGGATATTTTTGTGGGAAGATAATATCTTAGGAATTCCTCCTCTTTTCTCTTTAAGCTCATTAGAATATATCAAGGTTTGGTTAACCAATAAAGGCCTCCTTCAGCTGGATGATATTTGTTTTTGGGACAGCACTGGAAATTGGGTAGATTGGTCCTTTCCTAAGATTCCAGATCATCTCATCTCCCAAAAGAATTTTCTACTTACATCTCTGTCAGGTCTTGCACTGGTTCATTGTTCTTATAAATATAAATGGGGTTGGGGCTGATCTAGAACTTATTCAACTACTCAAGGCTTCTCTGAATTACAAACTCCTCATGTCTCTAGTCAATCCCCTATGTATTGGAAATCTGTCTAGTCTTCATACAGCCTTCCCAAGGTGGACTTTTTCACATGGATGCTCATACATAAAAAGGTACTGACAGGTGAAAATTTGATTAAACGTGGCTTCCTTGGACCATTTAGGTGTTGTTTCTGTAACTCTACCTACGAAACATCAGATCACATTTTTGTTGATTATGTTTTCTCTCAAACGGTGTGGGAGTTGGTCCTCAAAGGTCTAACTGTATATGTCCCTGCTCAAATTCCAATCGTCCCTCTCTACACCTCGTAGAAAGAACGAATTCCATAAATAAGAGACAAAAGCGTTGAATGGACCAAAATCTGGAAATCATTTCTGAAATGTATTTGATGGAAACTGTGGCTGGAAAGGAACGAATGGATTTTTAATAAGAAGACTACGACTCCCTTGATCGTGGAAAATAAAATCAAATTGCTCATTTCTGAATTAGCGAGAAATTTTACCTCTCCTTCATCTCTGTCTTCAAAGGTTTTAGCGTGGATGGGATCCTATTCGTTGGGATTGAGAAGGAGGGTCTTCATCAAACCAGTGTGTTCTCCCTCCTGGCATGTGCGGTGTAATGCTGTAGCATTTAATGAATGGTGGAAGAGCTCCTCTTCTGCTACTATCTTCTATGGTGGTGCGTCCAAGGGGAATCCTAGGATCGTTGGAGCTGGGGGTTTGATTTATCACCAAACAGATTGACCGAATCATGTTTTAGTTGGGGACTTGGAATTAGGTCGAATAATTGGGCAGAAAGTTATAGTCTCCTTAAGTATTGCTAGATAGAAAAGGAGAACGGATATAAGTCAATCCAAATTTTTGGAGATTCAGAGCTGTTGATCAAATTATTAAATTCAGAAGGTCATTTTAATAATTCTGCTTTGAATAAATCTCTACTAAGAATACGAAATACATTGAAAGAGTTTGAAAGTGTCGCATCCTTCCATATTCTATGAGAGCTAAATATAAATGCAGATGCTCTAGAAAATAAAGCTTTCTTGTTGTCACAAGGCAACCTCAACATCAATGGAGAGCACATCAAATTTCATCCAATTGCTTAACTGTGTTTCAATAAGTTGTGATATGTATATCCGGGAGATTCATTTTCAAATTGTAAGAATTTTTACTAACTTTGATCTTCTCTATTACATCCCCAAAATTTCACAAAATTTTAAAAAAAATTCTATGTGACATTTCATGGTAAGTCATAACCTAAAATGCTAGTATAATAACTAACTTTATTTTAATTAACAGATGGATTACAAGACAAGTTATTAAGAGAACTCATTAGTTAATTTTTTTTGTTAACTGTAACTAAAAGGCTGCAGATTTTTAGTTACTAACTTGTAGGTTACCTGTTACTAATCGTATTTCAATCGATATTGATTTTTAGTTTTTAATAAAAGTTTGACAGAGTTTAAGAGTTTCAAAAAGTTGAAATCAGAACATTGATTTGTTTGTGAGCATGTGTATGTTTATGATGGTTGTTTCTCTTTTCTTATTGAAGGGGGTTTTGAGGTTAGCCCAAGGCTTACTTAGCTTTTTCAAAGCTAACGCAGATTTGATGCTTGTACAGGACTTACAGGTAAAAATTTACTTCTAGGTTATGACGTAAAAATTTAAAGATCAAAAGACCAAATGAGTAAGGTAGAAATATTCTTGAACTCTATTTAATGTATCGATTATCTAAATATAAGCGTTCCTAGGCCTACAACAAGGTTTACTCCACCTAGGTAGAAAAATAGAGTTAGTAGTGATGTTGAATTGTTCTAAAAGATGAACTTATTTGATTGATTGTATATAATCTTTAACATTCTTTTAGTTGATGTAATACTAGATTACATGCACAATGTTTTATAACTAAGATCTTTACCAAGTAAATCCTAAAGCTTACCCTAGCATAAAAGATTAATATTAATAAAGAAAAACAATTAGAAACTAACTAAAACAAACTAACTTAGGCATATATATGTTTGAAGCATAGCCAATATACTAACATATATATAAATATTTGATGTATATTATATACTCCAACCTAGGTATACTTTCAAAGCATAAAAACATAAACTAACCTAAGCATATATAACAATGCACGTTATAAAAACTAACTTAGGTGTATTCAAAGCATAACATGTATACTATCCTAAGCATGTATTCCATGCCTAACATGTATATTAATCTAAGCATATATATTCCATGCCTAGCATATATACTAACCTAAGCATATATTTTATGCATCTCATATAAATGTTTATTTTTAACAATATAATAGTATTACCTTCACCATGTATCGCAGGTTCAAACTATATCAAACTAAGAGAAGATTTCAAAGATAATGGATTCCACGTGGTGGACATTCGTTTGAATAAGGGTTTAGGTAATGAACCCTAAGCACGGCATTCAAACCCATGCCCTAAAAACTCGTTGGTTGCAATTTGTGTTTACAGATGGAAAATGAGAGCGACCGACAGGCCCTCAGCCTTCTCGAATACTTAGCAACAGTTGTCACCCAGGCTTGAACCTTGGTTCTTTGCCATTAATGTGTTCTTCAAGCTTAACATTATAAACAGTGTTCACTTAACAGGTTGCGTCTTGGGTTATTTTCCAACATCGTTTTCTGTGAGCTCCAAGCACAAACTAGTAAGTTAAACGAACCCTCCAACTTTTGATTTTCTTTTATTTATTTAAACCGAGCTCAATTTTGACAGTTCTAAGCCGTGGTTGTTTTATTCTAGGCGAAGAAGAGACAGGTGAACATTTAAGGCATTTTCTTGAGCTTGAAGGTTGTGGGCATGAAAGCTCGGGTAAGCCTCAGTTTCAACCTGAGGTATCCTTCGCCATAAATGTTTCTACAATGTTGTCGAAGTGTTTTGTGGATTATTATGGTGGGTTTTAAAATACTTATGGAAAATTTGTTGTTTAGTTTAGGATTAGTAATGGAGGCCATATGGCCATGGTAACCCTTAGGGTTTTACCCAAAAAGCTATGGATTTTGTAATTTAAAGATCAGGGTAAATTATTACTGTTTCAGGGTTTTTATAAACTGGAAAGCGGCCACGAGGCATTCACTTTGTTATTATCACTTGGAAAAAGGGTCGTAGGCCACTACCAATATAATTTACTATTTATTAAAACATGCGAGAGGGTTTTAAAAATAGTTTTACATACTATAAAAACTTGTTAGAAAACTTCCTCGGCCTTTTACTTGCTCAGCCACTGAAATACATTTGAGGATATATAACCTCTGTAAATTTTTGCTTACGGCAATAAATGTTTTTAATATTAAATCTTCTAGTATTTTGTGTATTATCTCAGTTTTGAAATAAACCTACCTTGATAAAGTTTTCATATACGAAGGCTTTCTTTTATTAATGTGGAGAATTTGATTAGGGTTTAAATCATTTTATTTTCTATAAAAGAAAGGATATTTCATTAAAGATATTTAAAAAGGCTAATACTTGATAATGCTGGGCTTAAAGCTTCGGCATGATAAGTAGGATGATTTTATTATAGGCTTTGTCTTTTGTTTAATCAACATTTACACAGAGTTAGTTTATAATTTGGTATTTTAAATGAAAATCCTAAATGTATTAGTTATAAACTTCATGCAAAATATTTACACTTACGGGTTTCGAAGTCTTGACCTCTAATTGAGGAAACTGTGTTAATTAACATGGATTTATATTGCTTAAAAACTATACTATGGAAAACCCTAAATAATATTTCTTTTGGAATACATAAATCTTTACGATTGTAAATCTTTATATGAATAATTATTTACATCTATTTTACCCTAAATCTTTTGTAAATCTTTATATGAATAATTATTTACATCTATTTTACCCTAAATCTTTTGTAAACGAAAATGACTTTCTGGCTGTGTGAGTTTGGTAGAAGTAAAAATTCTTTCGACTATAAAAAGATAATGAGTAAATTTTGACAATAATTTACCTCATAGGTTTTGAACCTTTAACCTTTAATAACGAATCTTGTAAACCGGAGATAATCTTTGGTTTAGAAATCGTAAATATATTGTAAATTAATAACTTAAGGAAAAAGCGTGTTCTTCAAGTGTTTTTGCGTTAAAAATAAAAAGAACTAGATTTACTATAAAGTATCCATTATTTAGTTAATGGTAATATCACTTATTTTTATCTATTTTTTAAAATATTCAGCAACATAAAAATATTTCTACAGTATATACAAATATTTATGTAACTTGTATCTATTTCTGTAACTTATATTTATTGTTGTAACCCATACCTATTTATGTAACTTATATTTATTGCTGTAACAAATACCTATTTCTGTAACTTATATTTATTGCTTTAACACATACCTATTTCTGTAACTTATATTTATTGCCACGGGTGTATAGAGAAAAATTAGAGTAATACTAATTATTCAACATCCATAATACTATAATAAAACTAGATGAGAACATATGATGTTGTTTCTAGATAGTGTACCGAGTTTTAATATGAAAAATTCCGGTTAAATAGTAATATTCATCTACTGATAAATTGTTAAGACATAAAATATATTCCTAACAAAAGAAAACAATAATACTTTTTGAGAAAGCTTTTGAACATTCATATATTCCTTCAGAAAATAAATTTAAAGATAATAACCAAAACAACTTAGAACCTGGATAATTGTAGAAGAGACAAACAGCCCAAGGAGCCCAAGGAGCCCGTTCCACCCAACCTTTTCCTAAAGATAGCTCAACTGCTTGTCTTAGGACCCCCGGTCATGTCCACTAAACCACCAGAATGGAAGCATTATGTGAGGAAATGGGATTAAATACCCTTGCAACTCCACAGAAGTACTTAGCGGCAGTACTTCTGCCCTCTACAATAAAGAACTCAGCTAACAAGTTGTACTAGTTCTGAAAACAGTCTTAACACTCAAACCACTTCTGCCTTTCCCCTCATCAAATCTCTTGTACACATTTCTAAACTTCAGAAAATTCACAAGGTAATGATTGAACAACCCCCTGCTGAATTCGATGGATAAATATATGCATGCCTAGGTCTTTTTGGGTCAGTTTTTCAATTAATGAGCCACCTTCTCTGTTCCAATTTCTTGGGGAACATGACCACAAAATTAGGGAATTTGCCCCCTGCAATAGCTAGAAGTGGTTGAGGATGATGCCATGTGTCAGTTTACTTTCACCCAGTCTATTCCTCCTAGTGAGTCAGTGGACACTCATTCGACAGCCTCCTCAGGATATTTGTCTCATCTTTTATTTATTAACTAATAAAATATTCAAGATAATTAATTACAGTTATCCTTGACCCCACATGGTCAATAGTCATAAACTTTACAAAAAATTAGATATAATGTTTTCTTAAGCATAAAATGTTATTGAAATTGGGGTACGTGACATTCTTGAAGTTTTTCTACTGCTCTTTGTGTAATTGGTTCATTGGCATTTGCTAAATCAAACCCGAATTCCTTCATAAAAAAAAATAAAAATAAAAATTATTCGTTTGAGTTATAAAAAAAATATCTTTATAGTATTCCATGTAATTGTTGGTAAAGTATATGCATGGGATTAATTGATTAGAATGCACTTTATGAAAAAATGATACTTTATGCACTTCATGAACTTGGTTGAGATACTTGATGCACTTCATATTGGTTGGTATACTTGATGCACTTCATGACATTGGTTGAGATGCTTGATGCACTTCAGGAACTTGGTCAGTATACTTGAAGCACTTCATGACATTGATTGATATACTTGATGCACTTCATGATATTGGTTGAAATACTTGGTGCATTTCATGTGCATGACTGGTTGGAAAACATGTTTAATGTATCTCATGTATCTTGTTAGAGTATGTATATAATGCAGATCATGAATCTTTCATGCATATCAAGTAACTTGGATTATGTGCATAATGCAGGATTGGGTTTGAATTTGAATTGATTGGAATGTGTTTAGGGTAGATGCATTCCAAGTGTTCGATTTCATATACCTTTGATGTACTTCATGTATCATAGGTGAAGTAGAGTGAAATTGATTAAGAAGGGATTTATTTCATGGAATTTATTTCATGAACCTTGGGAGTATTTCATGTGATTAATAAGAATTTATTTATTGAAGATGTATTGTATTTATCTTGTTGAACATTATATATATGTTTCTACTAACTGCGTGTTTTTTGGAATGTAAAGAAATGCAACGAAAATTACATTGAATTAAATAATGAGTATATTGGATATGTGTTGCATCAAATCGGATATGCATTGCACTGGATAGTGGTTGCGTATTATGTATGTTTAATATGCATTGTAATTGTTATGAATTAGATGTGCATTGGAATGGAATGGTATTTGAAATGGATAGATGCATCTTAATGTTGTTGATATGTGTTGAATGGACTAGTTATTCCTCTGGGAATGTTGTAGATAATAATAACTAGATTATATTTCCTAATAGTAGGTTTGATGATAAGTATGGATGAATAAAATAATTGGTACGATATGATGATTTTGTGTGACTAATTCAAGTAACCTTATGTGTATTATTGATATGTGGTAAAGGTCTTGTTGAGATGTAGCTCATGTAATTGATGTTACTTTGTAAACTAGTATTCCTAAACAGTATTTCCAAGCTAGGAAGCCACAAGGAGGTAAAAGATTGTATCATGGAAACATTGTTTTATACTAGCATGGATGATATAGTTGTATGATGATGTTATTCATACTAGCACATTGTTGCATGTAGGATATCTGTATGGATATGGTTAAATGGCCATGTGTTTAAGATGTTGCATGCATACACTCGGAACCTATATTATGATCATGACGTTGTTTGACTCTAGATTATAAAGTTGGCATCATTCTAAATGCAATAAGTCATGACATGAATTTAAAATAAATGTGCATCATGTGTGTGTATATGTAATGGTGTTAATCAGGAAACTTATGATTATCCAACGGTTAGAGTGCATAATGTATTTCATATATCTTATTGGAAGGTATCATTTTAGGAAAAGTATCTTAGTGACATTTCATGAATAAAGTAAAAGGTGAAACAAAGTAGTGATGAGAAGAACATCTTCATGAAAATTTATTTACTAATCCTGTAATTGATTAGAAAGTAATTCATGTATCTCTGGTTGAATATGCAATTCATGTTGAAAATTATATTACAGATACTAACATATGATTGATTTGGAATGTGATTCATGTATCTTTGTTAAAGAAGTGTTTCACATATATCTTGTTGAAAAATACATATAGTTGATGACTAATCATCTGAAATGTATTGTGATTTGTCAGGTGGTGTGGACTGTTGTTGGCACAATATTAAAATAATCAATGTTCATATCACATCGTACCAACAAATACCGAAAATACCATCCTGAAAGGATATTACTCTTGTTGAAAACACCTACAGAGCAGATGAGGTCTAACCTGAGGTATCTATGGGAGTTGTAGGAACAAAGTTTTCATAGTGGTAAAGGGGATATTCATTACACCGAAAACTGATGAAATGAACCAAAACAGATCAAGAAGTATGATATCCATAGATATCCATTAATGCATTGCAAGTTAATATTAAAACATCACACAAATATATCATGCACAATCGACACAAGGAATTTAACGTGGAAACCCAATCGGGAGAAAACCACAAAATCGCTCATTTATTAAAAGAGTTCCTTCTTGAATAATTTTATTTTGCACAGAAATCATGTAGAAATTCCCCTAAACCCCATTACATCATATATGTGAACACAACCTACAAATCGACCTCATACATGCAACTCTTCGAAAAAAATGATTCACAGTCTTCAATAGATACAACAACTTAACTTTTCTCACAAACTAATCTAACTTGGGATACCCTAAAGATTGCTCCCTTGAAATTTTATAGGATCTATTAGTCGATTTACATCCCATGCCCACTACCCATTAAGGGACAAAAACTCTAATTAACTAATCAACCTTTCGGTTGGACTTCGTCAAAACGGTTACTTTTCCTCAAACTTCACCCAAAAATTTGGAGTTGACCGCTTCTTTGACCATTCTGCCTCCACTCTATTCATACTTCAACCAAGATTCCAAACCTGATACCAAATTTAACCAAAAAATTACCCAGGGCCAATAGGCCCCCAACACTCACATGTGGTTCATCCCGATCCATTTCAGACTGAAAATGTTGGTGTGTTCAACTTAGATAGGAATTTCGAATAGAATTTCTTCACTTCCTCAACCCATCAATGAACATATTCTTTAATCTTGGTTACTTCCTCCATAATATCATAACTAACATGTTTTGAGCTTTGTGTCTCAGTAGGTACCAAAGCTTTCTTAACTTCCTGATTAATTGGACCAATGGTCGCAATCACTTGCTCTGCATCTGTATGTAACTCTGCGACATGATATGTTCGTCGTTGTTGTTGTGTCCATAGCTTATTAACCTATTGTTGTAGTATTTTATGATCAATATCCTTGCTCATATTTTCAACTAGTGGTTGAGTCCTTTACAAACTCCACGGATCATCCAAATTTTTTTCTACTACACAAAACGTTTTAGTAATGTCCTGCAACGCGATATATTCCAACAGGGATCCCCAAGCTTGGGAAACCTCCTCGTATACTTGTGCATAGTACACCTCCTCTTCCTTAATTCTTTGGGAATCCCCTTAATCTTATTCTATCGGTGTTCCATTACTTTAGGCGGGTTACTACGAACTAACTTATCCTCGAGATCAACAATTTTATGCCAAAAGTCAGTAATGATTTCCCCTAAATTGATTATTTTGACCTCGAGGATCATGTATGGTATGACCCTCACTTCCAAAACTTTGCGGCAAGAATTTTCAATATAAATCTCAAGTCATTGTCTTTCTTGTTGTAGTTCCTCTTGGCACTTGGCACTTGCCTCTAATTTGGTCTCCATAGTGGTCACTTGGATCTTAAACTATTTCAGTTGCTTGTGTCCTGTCGATGTAGAGCTCAAATCCTGTTCATTGTCACAATGTGAAATAGGTGGGTTTTCGTCATCATGAGGCCCACCTGATTGGGTCCAAGAAGTACATTTTTGTCATGGATCAACCTCAACAAACAATTAGTCATCTGCAACAGGTCACTTCCACTCCTATAGACATTCTCAATTAATAGCATCGATAGCTACCTCTAGTAACATAAACTATGCTGGTATCCACTAGTTATGTGGGTCCTATCATAGATAAATATAAATTTAGTGGGGCCCCATTGTAAACTTGATAATGTTCTCATAACTGTGTACAATAATAACTTCAATCCTTGGAATCTTCTCTATCTAATGATGAATTTATTCAGCATGCATGAAGAACACCACATTATTGTCCATTTACCTTCTCTTCATCTTAGAGAACCACATATTTTGATACTGGGCCCCTCTATAGGGGGCATTAACATCCATTCCCCGGTAGTTTAGCATTTTTGTACAAGAAACAAAATAAATGATAATTAATAACCATGAGTAACTGAATGGATTACCTTTTTCTTGAGCATAGATAACATCACTCATTAGCTCATTTAACATGAACATTTCCTAGTTCACTTGAACACTGATAGCACAATATTTTGTTGCACTGATAACCTTGATGGTGCATTGAGTCGGCCTCATATTACGCAACAATTTGATGGCCATTACCTTGGTCACGAATCGAACAACTCTGGCATTAATAGAGGTTATTTTGAATCCCCTCTTATCTCTGGCTAACCCATACTTATCTTTCATTAGTGTAACTAAATTCTTTTCTTGATCCTTTCCAACAAAGAACTGTGTCGAGTCCACCCCAACCTTGGGTAACCCGGTAATGCTGGAAATTTGGTTGACGTTGACAGAAACCTTAGTGTCTAACCAAAGACACCTACCATGAAAACATACCAGAAATTGCTTGACACAAATGTTAACTTCTGCAGTGTGTCCAAAATGGGGCATCTTAATTAACGATAAACTATCGAACTTTGCCAATCCGCATTCCCACTCCTTAGGAACCAACTTGATTTTCCCTCCTTCAATAAGTTGCACTGAGTCCATGCATTGGTCTATCTGGAACTCCTTATACTTCAATAAATCATGGTTAGAGGATGACAATTTCTTCAAATTAGCCATGATATTACCTCTGACATGGAGTCCCTTTGCAATAACTGGCTTTATTAACAAATACTTTGTGTTCTTCTTTATCTACACATGTGGTGCATCATCCTTCCATGGAGCTATATACCCAAAAAATATGGTTGTGGACCTTGAACAATAAGCCTCAACATCATGGTTCTCTTTAGATTTTTTTTATGGGTTGGTTTCCTAACCCCAAATCGATTCTCCTTTGGTGGATTCACAAAAATATGCATTGAAACAACTTCAGGTTGTCTTCAAGGTGGAAATAAAATATCCCAAAGCAATACTAGTCTTGGAAACATTAGTTTCCATGGTAAAAAGTCACAAATTCACAGAGCTTGGATTTCTCAACTGTTATAGGTCTAACTTGCTTAAGACACTTTGAACAATTGATACAATGAGTTTGGATGGTATCGTAACTTCCCTTTTTGAATTTATTGTTGCATGCGGCTAACCTATTCGATCACGTGGTTAGTTAAAATGACTAGATATTAGAAATGATTATGAGGGTGGTGACCAATCTATTCACATGCTAGGATCCTTTTCTAGTTATTTATGATAAGTATCTACTAACGTTGCCACTACATTTTCCATAAAAGTTTTTATTTAATGAGCATTAATTACCAATTTGATAGACAAACTTTACCGGAAGTCCCAACTACGACGTAGGACTAACCCTGACAGATGGTAGACTCTGACACTACAACTAGTACATCAACTAACTATATACACTATTGCGACACAAGAGAATTTGACTTACATAAAATAACTTTGACATAAAAAGTTTTTTTTTACTCCTTATATATAGACTCGGTCGATGGAAATACAACTATCCTTATAAGGTTTTAGTCGGCTCTCGTTCAATAACCCTTCTAGGGGTGTCCCATATAACTTTTTCAACTGAACCGCGCCCCCCTGAGTAATAAAATTGACAATATATGGACCCAATAAGTGTGTTCGAAGCTTACCAGGATGCTTCAAAAATTTACTATCCTATAGGAGGACTAGATCCCCACACTTGAATTACTTCATTTTAATATGTCGATCATACCAAGACTTTTGTCTCTCTCTTTCCACGTGCTGATGATATCCCACAATGAACCAAAATTCGTTCAGATTCGATAACTACAATGACCATTCCTCAATAACACCAGTATCCAATATACCATTGATAGTAGATACCCTTAAGCTAGGCATGATATATTCCATGGGCATGACAACCTATTTCCCATAAATTAATTTGAATGGTGTATTCCCATTCAATTTCTTACATGTTGTGCGAAAATCCCACAATACAACCGATATTTTTAAGTCCCAGTCATCGAGGTTCACATATCGTACCTTGGTTAGTGCATTCTCAAATATTTTGTTAAAGGATTCGATAGTACCATTTGCTTGCGGATGATAAGGTGTAGTATTCCTATGTTGAATATGTTGATGTATATGTAACTTCAGAATGTATTTCACTTGTACTTCTTATATATTGTAACCTAATGTTTATTCCAGGATGTACTTGAGTTATGTCATGCCACGATGTTCCTATCGGGAAGGTCTATCATGTAAACAAGTCATGTCAAGTCATTGTGGGTAACCCTCCTATTGTCTAAGGGTTAAAATCCCCGCAATTCCGGGGCACCAGGGTTATTAGACTCTCCTAGTGAGGTCGGCCCTAGTAGGGTTTTTGTCATGTCGGGATTAGTATAAATAGAGAGCTCGACTCTCTATTTATCACACAACACATACACACTCAAGTGTAGAGCATAGTTGAGGAAGGATAAGACACTGGGGCTAGATAAGAGGAAGGTTACTGCTGTCGGCAGATCACTTACTGTTTTGGGTTCTACTTTTGGTGTTGATTCTATCTCTAAGGAAGTTGTGGGGTTTTCCCCTTTTATGGTTTTCCTGAGGATAAACACTGTGTTCATTGTCTCTTATGTTTGATTGTTGTGCTTGTTATTCTCTCAGTAAAGATCCTAATATAATGCTAGCTTAATGATGAAATTCTAACATGGTATCAGAGCTAACCTGAGAAGAAGACATTGTGCAGCTGTGGGAACTAGGGATTCCTAATTTGTGGATCTTCCTCCATATATTTTCAGCAAAAGTAAGGTGGAATAACTCTCTTCCTTAGGGGGCATCTTTCTATCGAAGCAGAATCCAATTCTGAGGTTTTTCAATTTTGGACCCAACACTACTGCTGGAAATTAGGGATTTTCATAGAAGAGGAATTTTTCAGTGAGCCCAGGCCTGGATTGATCTCCTCCCCAAAATTGAAGTTAGGGATAAATTTCAAGGCATTTGGGTGGATAGAACTCCGGAAAAGCAAAACCCTAATTTGCTACTAAACCAGCACTGCAGGATTTCAGATCCAAATCTAGATCCGACATCTTGACCTAGTAAGATCTAAATATTTTGTATTTCCATTTGAGGTTCTCAGTTTAAGATGTCTCATCATACCAAGCTTGATGAAAAGCTTGAGGGAGCTAATAAATTCTAAGCCTGGAAGTATAGGATCTCCCTGGTCCTGGAAGAAAATGAGTTGGACTCCTATATTAATGAGGAGGTTCCAGTTCCAGAGGGAGATGAGGCTAAGGCCTTGCATAAGAAGAAGTTGGTTATGGCAAAGAGAATCATTGTTAATTCTATCAAGGATCATCTCATACCATGGGTGTCCTCCCTCAAGACACCTAAAGCTATGTTTGATGCCCTAACAAAATTGTTTGAAGGGAAGAACATAAACAGGAAGATGACTCTGAGAAACCAATTGAAGAATGTGAAGATTCAGAATGCTGAGACTATTTAGTCTTACTTTACAAGGGTTTCTTAGATCAAGGAGCAGCTGGAAGCAGTAGATGAAGAAGTGGAAAATGTAGAGATTGTGATGACCACCTTGAATGGTCTCCCTAGATCATGGGACTCTTTCATTCAAGGAATGTGTGCCAGAAAGAAGTTAGTCAAGTTCAGCGGACTGTGGGAATAATGCTCTCAAGAAGAAGCTCGAATAGCAGCTCGAGAAGAGAAGATGGGAAGTGAAGATAAATCTCTCATAGTTCAATCCAAGAAAAACAGAAGGAGCCATTATCACTCCAAAGGTAAGATCTCATACTCAAGAAAAGATCTGAATACTATTAGATGTTGCACATGTAATGAGAAAGGTCACATATCCAGATTCTGCCCTAACAAAAGAAACCTAAAGAAGAAGGGAAACAAAAGAAGACATAATTCCCATGCTGCAGAGGATGATGAATCTTCCATAAAGAGAATTAGACAAGAAAGTGATGATTCTTCAAGTGAGGAAGAATATGTACTGATCTCCGCTCTCACGAGAACTGTTTCACATGGAAGCAATGATTGGCTCATAGATAGTGGTGCTTCCAAGCACATGACGGGATTCAAAGAATCATTTGTGAAGCTATCTGAACATGAGTCACCTCACAAGGTGAAACTTGGGGATGACTACCAATATCCAATAAAAGGTAGTGGTGAATCCTCCCATAAACTAGACTCGAGAAAGTCTTTGAAGATGAAGAATGTATTATTTGTTCCAGGACTAAAGAAGAACCTTCTCTCCATATCTGCATTGGATGCAAAAGGAATGAGGGTTGCTTTCGTAGATGGCCAAGTTCTTATGTGGCCAAAGGGAAATACTTTTGACGATGCAATAGTGATTGGAGAACAAGAAGGAGGTCTATACAAGTTGAAGGGCCAACCAGATAAAGCTTTGGTTCATGACACAGTAGAACCAAATGAACTTTGGCATAGAAGGCTTGCACATGTGCATTACAAAGCACTACCACTTGCAAGCAAAGCTGTTGAAGGTCTTCCAGAAATTCAAGCAAAACATGAAGGGGTCTGCAAAGGATGTGCAAAAGGAAAGAACACAAAGAAGACATTTCGAAGTAGCGAAAGCAAAGCAAAAGGAATCTTGGAAATTATCCACTCCAATGTATGCGAACCAATGTCATCAAGCTCACTAAGTGGGTATGTGTAATATGTCTCTTTTATTGATGACTTTTCTAGGAAGACATGGATTTACTTCATGAAGAATAAAAATGAAGTGTTCAGCAAGTCCAAGGAATTCAAAGCCTTGATTGAGAACCATACTGAAAAGAAGATCAAGACTTTTCGATCAGACAATGGAGGAGAATTCACTTCAAATGAGTTCAAGGAACTATGTAACGACTCAAGGATTAAGAGGGAGTTGTCTACTCCTTATAATCCACAATAGAATGGGATTGGAGAGAGGAAGAATAGAACTATCATGGAAGCTGCAAGAGCTATGCTTCATGATCAAGATATTCCAATGCATCTTTGGGCAGAAGCAGCCAAAACAACAGTGTATGTACAAAACCGTACTCCACATAGAGTACTCGAGAACAAGACTCCTGAAGAAGTCTTCTCCGGTAAGAAACCAGAAGTCAGCCATCTCAAAATATTTGGCTGTCCTGTGTACATACACATTCCAAAAGAAAAAGAGAACAAAATTAGATCCTTCAGGAAAGAAGGGTATATTTGTGGGATACTCTGAAAGCTCGAAGGCTTATAGAATATACTTCCCAGGGTTCAAGAAGATTGACATCGGCAGGGATGTAACATTTGATGAAGATTCAGCCTATATCAAATCCAAAAAGAAACCTACTGAAGAAGCAGAAGCTCCCAGAATTCATGATACAATCATGGACGAAGAAACTCAAGAAGAAGATCGAGAATTTGAAGAACCACAAAGACCTGTAGATCCACCACAGGAAAAGAATCCTCACAAGAGGAAACCCGCTTGGGTACAAGAGATTATCCAAGGTGTGGAAAGATATGGGGTTCCAGAAGAGAATCTCAGAGAAAGAAAGAGAACCAGATCTTGTTCCAGTTATGTAGCTTTACTATGTGACTTTATTGATAAAGAACCTTCCGAGTATGAAGAAGCGGCAGAACGAAAAGAATGGAAGGATGCGATGATCAAAGAGTATCAATCGATCATGAATAATGATGTTTGGGATGTTGTCCCAAGACCAGAAGGGAAGTCCGTTGTAACTTCCAAATGGATCTACAAGATCAAGCATGCTGCAGATGGTAGCATTGAAAAGTATAAGGCAAGATTTATGGCTCGAGGTTTCTCTCAGAAAGAAGGAATATACTATGAAGAAACCTTTGCACCTTTATCCAGATACACTTCCATCAGATCGGTACTTTCTCTGGCTGCAGTGATGAAATGGAAGATACACCAAATGGATGTCAAGACTGCCTTCTTGAATGGTGTAGTAGAAAAGGAAGTGTATGTGGAGCAGCCACTCAGTTTTGAGACACATGACAAGGAGTCTCATGTGTGTAGATTGAAGAAAGCCTTGTATGGTTTGAAATAGGCACCTAGTACATGGTATGGCAGAATTGACAGCTTTCTATCTAGTTTGGGCTTTACCAAGAGTAAAGCAAATTCCAACCTTTACTACAAGGTGGAAGATGGCAACCCAGTCATGCTTCTACTATATGTAGATGATCTGTTTGTGACAAGTATGGATGGGTTGATTGCTGATACGAAGAGAAAGCTTGCTGCTAAGTTCAAGATGAAGGACTTGGGAATGATGCATTATTTCCTAGGTATGGAGGTGTGGCAGACTATAGATGGAATCTTCCTTGGACAAGGGAAGTATGCGGTAGAGATCCTGAAGAGATTTGGGATGATGGACTGCAAGACATTAACCACACCTATGGCATCAAACCTGAAGCTATTGAGTGATGCTTCATCAGAGACAGTTGATTCCATGATGTATCGTCAAATGATTGGGTCCTTGATGTACCTGACGAACATGAGACCAGATATGTGCTTTGCTGTGAACACCTTGAGCCAATACTTGACAGATATGAGACATGTTCACTTAACTGCTACAAAGCATATTCTGAGGTACCTAAAGGGTACGATTGATTATGGGCTCAAGTATAAGGCTGATCAGAAGATTAACCTGGAGGGTTATGTTGATTCATATTGGGCAGGCAGTGCCATCGATAGGAAGAGCACTTCATGGTGTTGCTTCAGTATGGGATCAGGTGTGATCTCATGGTTTAGCAGGAAGCAATCCTATGTGGCACTGAGTACAGCTGAAGCAAAGTATGTTGCAGCCTATTCAGCTAGTTGTGAGGTAGTATGGCTGAGGAAGCTACTGTCTGATTTATTTGATCTCCAGTTAGATGCTACTTGTATATACTGTGACAACCAGAGTTGTGTAAAGTTGTCAGAGAATCCAGTATTCCATGATAAGTCGAAGCATATCGAGATCAAGTATCACTATACCAAGGATATGGTGCAGAGAGGAGCAGTGAAGCTCCAGTATGTTGCGATGGACAAACAGATAGCTGATGTGTTGACTAAGCCATTGGCTAGGGTGAAGTTTGAGTACTTCAGGGAGAATCTTGGTGTTCTCCAGATCGAGATTCCTCCCAAGAGGAAGTGATGTGTCCGTGTTGAGCCTTTCTAACATGGTGAGAGGATTGGTTCCTTCCATGGTCAAATATAAGTGATATGCCCTTCCTACATGGTGAGAGGATTGGTTCCTTCCATGGTCAGATGTAAGAGCTGTGACATGGTGAGAGGATTGGTTCCTTCCATGGTCAGATGTAAGAGCTGTGACATGGTGAGAGGATTGGTTCCTTCCATTGTCAGGTATATGTGTGAATGCCACATCCAGCATGAAAAAGGGTTGGTTCTGTGAAGACACATCTAGTATGAAAAAGGACTAGCTCTATGTAGATGGCACATCCAGCATGAAAAAGGGTTGGCTCTGTGAAGACTCATCTAGTATGAAAAAGGACTAGCTCTGAGTAGCTGCCACATCTGGTATGAAAAAGGAACAGCTCTGTGATGCCTCATCTGGTATGAAAAAGGACCAGCTCTGTGATGCCTCATCTAGTATGAAAAAGGACTAGCTCCGTGAAGACTCATCTAGTATGAAAAAGGACTAGCTCTGAGTAACTGCCACATCTGGTATGAAAAAGGACCAGCTCTATGATGCCTCATCTAGTATGAAAAAGGACTAGCTCTGCGAAGACTCATCTAGTATGAAAAAGGAAAGCTTTGAGTAGCTGCTACATCTAGTATGAAAAAGGACCAGCTCTGTGATGCCTCATCTGGTATGAAAAAGGACCAGCTCTGTGATGCCTCATTTAGTATGAAAAAGGACTAGCTCTGTGAAGACTCATCTAGTATGAAAAAGGAATAGCTCTGAGTAGCTGCCACATCTGGTATGAAAAAGGACCAGCTCTGTGATGCCTCATCTAGTATGAAAAAGGACCAGCTCTATGATGCCACATCTAGTATGAAAAAGGACTAGCTCTATGATGATACATCTAGTATGAAAAAGGATTAGCTCTGTAGAGGTTCCTATGACGAGAAGAATCAAGAGATGGCACCTGTGATGATGACCCAATGATGATCCAGATCGATTGATGATCCAAATCCAGTGATTATGATCCAGCAGTGATGATCCAGATCGAGTAATGACCAGATCTAGTGATGATGCCCAGTGATGATCTAGATCCAGTGATGATGTCCAGTGATGATCCAGATCCGATGATGAAGATGACTTGAAGATGAAGAATACTTGAAGATGACGAGGACTCGAGGATGATCTAGAAGATACAAAGAAGAAGACTTGTGCTGAAAATTGTGTCGAAAGAATACCTTCCTAGTTAAGAGGGAGTGTTGATGTATATGTAACTTCGAAATGTATTTCACTTGTATTTCTTATATATTGTAACCCGATGTTTATTCCAGGATGTACGTGATTTATGCCATGCCCCGATGTTCCTATCAGGAAGGTCTATCATGTAAACAAGTCATGTCAAGTCATTGTGGGTAACCCTCCTATTATCTAAGGGTTAAAGTCCCCGCAGTTCCGGGGCACTAGGGTTATTAGACTCTCTTAGTGAGGTCGGCCCTAGTAGGGTTTTTGTCATGTCAAGATTAGTATAAATAGAGAGTTGGACTCTCTATTTATCACATAACACATACACACTCAAGTGTAGTGCATAGTTGAGGAAGGAGAAGACACCGGGGCTAGACAAGAAGAAGGTTACTGCTGTCGAGAGATCACTTACTGTTTTGGGTTCTACTTTTGGTGTTGATTCTATCTTTGAGGAAGTTACATGGTTTTCACCATTTATGGTTTCCCCAAGGATAAACACTGTGTTCATTGTCTCTTGTGTTTGATTGTTGTGCTTGTTATTCTCTTAGTAAAGATCCTAATATAATGCTAGCTTAATGATGAAATTATAACAGAATATGGAATTCCTCTGTCATTTCCTCTATTATTTTATTAATAAAGTGAGTACCCTAGTCACTTAATAATACTATTGGACATCTAAACCTGGTCATCGCATTATCAAACAAAAATATTGCAGCAGTCGCAATCATACAATATTTCACAGGGGTTGTCGTGGCCCATCAGGTCAAGTAATATGTCATGGTGATTATATATCCATCACCTCTTATTTAAGTGGGTGGGTTGATGGTTCCGACAAATTCTTCGACCGAATTTTCAAATGCCTACAGTGTACCTATGGTACCAAGGACATCTCATTAGCATAGCTAAAAGTATGCTTGAAACTATTGGTTAGATCATCCAATCAACAACACCTCGTTGCAGTTCTAGTGACGTGTACCAATTTCTTGGTATCACATATAGTGTATGTATAAACATATGGACCCACGCTTGTTTGGGTATATCCTTCCATGCTGTAGTACATGCATTTACAAGGTCAACATGGCACATCAACCCTATGTACTTCTCTCTATTGCAAGGAACTCTATCGTTGAATCATATCTCTAAAAATATTTGACACTATGGCCAAATTGAGATATATGGCTTATGCATGGCCCACCACCTCACTCGTGTAGCATTCAACACCACATTTAGATCCAACTATCATTGTTGTTTTGGCACCTTTATTTCAAATTCAACAAGAAATTAATATATATTATGTAATCGTTCATAGGTAGGAAAATCACATACCTAAGTGCCAACCCATCGTAAATACTTTGTGATTTTAGCACATTTCTGCATGGAGACCTCATGCAATCACTTTTTCCAATTTTCCAGTGCTTCCCTTGAATCAAACAAACATGAGCTAACACTTCTCCAACTTCACTTACAATCAACTGTTGGGTTGACATAATCATCTAGTGTAGACGAGATGTTGTAGATATTATTCAAATCCCCTTCATGATATTCACCTCGAATAGGTTCTACATATCACTTCCCTTCTAGTGGATCCAATGGAACAACTACCCTCATCTATGAATCTCCAAATGACAGAATCCTCTTCTTGAAGTTAATGGTTGTTTAATTTTCAATGGCCCAGTCAATGCCCAATAGTGCTAGAAAGTGTTTAGTTTCCTCGACAATTTTGATTACCTCAAAGTCTGCATAAGTGCAGAGTCCTTCCACTTCGATAGGGACTCATGGGATATGACCAATGGGTAGAACCTTTAACTGATTCGTCAGTCAAAACTGGAAAAGAGACCATACTAGCTTGGGTTTTCCCATACTTTCCCAAGTTTTCTTAGTTAAATTGTTGACATCTAAACCCAAATCTAATATGATGAATTTCATATCACAATCTCCAATATGAGCATTCATCTACATTTCTCAACTAGTCTTTCTCCTTCTATGTTTATGATTAACAATATTTTCTTGTTGGATGTCTTCTTTAGGTTCTTCTATCAAATCATTTAGTTCCACCAAAGCATCTTCATCTTTAATAAGGGTTAAACAACTCCTTAAGAATTTTTTTAGAGAACTTACCTTTTGTGATGACTTCTACGGGACAAAGCTATTAAACCTCAATGGGATGTCATAAACTGGTCCTTCATCAAATACTAGAGGAGCATTCAAAGTTGAAGCACCATTATTTTTATCCATAAATTCAGTATGGGCCTCGAAGAAGACCCCTTTATCCTTCTATACATCAAACAACACCCATTGTTGTGCTGCTAGTCAAATATGTATGTCTTGGAAAGGAACCCCTCTATATTCTCATATCACAACTTCTCCCCTGGTGACAATTGCGACAGTCAATGACTTTTTCTAGATTTGGTTGTGATCTTTTGGACATTATGATTTGCATTTCGAGTTGATTATGCTTTTCATTTTTATTTTCTTACCATTTATGATGAGTTGCGGGCAGTATTCAGTAGTATGATCCAACTCCTTGCAATAGGAACACACCGATGTTGGATTCGTGCAATCTCTAGCATAGTGGCCTAGTTGGATGTAGTTTTAATATATTAATTGACCTTGGCCCCAACCAATTCCTCCTCTCCCATGGCCACAAAATCTACCTCTTGGATGGTTAAACTTTTCATTTTCTCTCTCATCTTGATCTTTCTCATCACCCTTCATTAGATAAGTATCGACAGTGCATTCTTGGATCAATTGATATGATCGAAAGTCTTTTTCATCATACCCAACAAATCAACATAACTTACTGTAAAGACTTCTAGGGGTACTTACTATTTTTTGAAGACATAAGAATTCTTGTAAGTGATGTCCTCTTGTTTGGAAAACTCTGCACTATGGTATACCTTATTGACTAAGTTGGTTCGATGCTCCTGAAGCCAAATAGTCATTAAAAGCTATACAATTATCCTTATGATTTCCCTCTGTCTTGCATCATGTACACCATATTTATTCACAAATATCCTTCCATTTTTTATGTATTGAATTTGTAGTGACATATTAGATAACTACAACTGAATTTGCACCATCCCAGCACCAATTTCTCCTATAGGTGAAGGTTCCAATTTCATAGTAAGCTCTAATGTTTCAGACTGGGACACAATTTTACGTTGCATCAAAGGTACAGGAATATGGGGTAACAATGCAGCGATGAACCACTCCTTATGTTGTGCATCATACATATGGAATCTCACTCTATCCATCAAAGTCTTGAATCTATGGTAAAAGTCCTAGACAGATTCACTTAGTGATAGCTTTATTTCTTTCAAATCCATGATGCACTTTGACTCAGAATTTGGTTTCTTAAACTCATCTATTAATCTAGTTATAATCTCGGCCAATGTCTTCTGAGCAATTCCCATAGGAACAATAGAAAACATCATATACCAATAGAGCTCCCAACCCCTTAATTTCATGATCATATGGGCTCTTTTTATAGCATCATCGTGGATTTGTCGTACAGTCCATACAACTTCACACAAAAACCAATGTTGTTATAGGTCTTTCGACCCATTCATTAAATATAGGTAACTTCATATCGTCCCCAGCCATTCTAAGCATATGGGGTATTGTTGAACTTGAAATCATGGGACCACTACCTCAAACTATATTACCACTATTCTGACTACTATTGTTACTTTGATTTACCGGAAAACACCTCAAAACACTTTTAAGTCTTACCTCTTATGTTGGATATGCACACGGGGTCATGGGTTTGTTGCAGATTCATGTCTAGTGCATATTTGGAACCTCATCCTCATCTTCTGAAATGATTCAGTATTCTTCTTCCTCATTGCAGAACACCTCGTCGAGTTGTGGTTCATATTCATAGTCTTCCCTTATGGTTGCACTGTAACTCTCTCTCCTATCACAATCATTCACCTCTTATTCAACCAAAACCTATTGTAAAGGAAAGTTTCCTATGGCTAGGGTTTAAGAGGCCATCAACGTACTGGGGTTGAAAGGTGGATGCAAATGGTTCTGCAAGTAAATATAAACAAGATTCAGAGATTAGAATGGTTCATACCTTAACAAACGAAGGTTGGTCCAAGCAGCCCTTCAATCCTCTTCTTGCTCATCCCGCTCCTCTTACTCCAAGAGACCTGCAAAACGAATTATACCTTCCTCAAATCAATATGACCACATATAGACAAATGATAATCAAAGCAATATGAGAAACTATTATGATTAACATAAACATCTGATGATAAATATAAATTCAATCACACATTGAACAATGATTTGGGAAGAAGAAAGACATCACATCTTTATTAATCTTGAAAACAAGTACAAAAATATACCTTCTCTTCAAGTTGGGCACTTCACGAAACCTTGATCCCGTTCTGTTGCTTCTCTTCTCCAAGGAACTCAGCCTCCAAGCTCTGCAACACAAGGAGATAGCTTCTAGGGAAAAGGTGTCTGCAAATAAAGAGTCCCAATTCCTCCAACACAATAATGCAAAGATTCCAGTCTCATCTCATGGACCTCCCTACCTCTATTTATACCTTTCTAAAGAGATAGGTTCAAAGACAAAGTAGTTACAACTGAAGGGGTCAGTTGCATAACCAACCAACTAACCGAATTTCGAAAAATGTATTTTTGACATGAACACGCGGGTTGCAGAGACATCAGTCACATGTTCAGGGGATACATGCAGGTTACAATGCAAATACTCATGTATGACACACGACTTGCAATGCAAATAGTCGCGTTTTTAGGGTACACGCGAGTATTATATAAACAATTCGCGTACAACACGTGGGTTTCCTTAAGGCAACTCACATATGCATAAAAAATATCATTTTTAGGGTACTTTTGGGAATTTTTAGACTTTGGTGTCTTCTTAAAAGTTTTAGCTAACTAAAATACCTTTCCAACAGTGTAGAGAAGAGGGAGAATGGAGTTATAGAAATCTAGATATGGGTCCTCCAGGTTAGGTGTTTTTTCAGTGACTTTCATGAAGTGTCGCCATGGAAGTGTCGACACGTAACGAAATCATGGGGCAGTGGTCACGGGAAGAGATGCGTCATTTTGAGCTATAACAGATGCCCTCTAATGTATGAGGTTAGAGGGGAAGATGATAGCTGAAATACATTATAAAGGAAACAACTGAGTATGGAGAAAGTAGGGAATCCAAGATCAAAAGGCTCGAACAAAGGTACCTAAAAGAGAGATAAATGTCAGACAAAACTTAACTCTGGGACATACAAGTCCATATACAAATCATCGCCATAAAGATACAGGAAGAGCCAACATATGTATAAGTGATGAAACTATCATGGTCGCTCAATATGAAAAAAGGTGCCATATCAAATCTAAAGGAGTCATGGCCACAAATGAACAAGGTGGATACATGCTCAACAATCGATCATAGCCACAAAAATATAAGGTGCATCTATGTCTCAGCAAAATGTCATATGAAGTATAACAAGGTCTTACGCAGCTTGGTAAATAGCAAAAGATGATGATGCTACTGTCGACCCAAGGTCTTCAATCAAAACCACCCAAAAGGTATGAATACTAACCATGCGAATAAAGGAGCTGAAGTCAAACATGGAGGAAACCATTTGATTACCGATCAATGATGAGAACCATTAACAAACGCAAGGGAATCCACCATTAATGAAAATGGTCCCCAAGGCACCTAGTACATTATAACAAGTGTGAATACAAGGACTTGAATTCGAACACTTGAAGAATCCATCGAGTAGGAGACAATAAGGTATTCCCACTACCCAATAGTGAGGGAAATTGCCACTGATGACTGCGATCCCCAAGGTACTGTCACAGAAATCTAAATCTTATTCCTAGAGCAAGAGGTGTTGCAGTCGATAGGAAGAGATATGTTGGAAGGAAGGAATTAGGGCATCCTTCATCATCCAACATGAGGTAATTCAAAGACTAATTGGATCTATAATTGGTACATAATTTCACAACAAGGACCGCCAAAGACATGATGTAATGAATTGATACCAGGGAATGGCCGACACAAAAGGTTAAGGAAACTGCAAAATGGCTGACAAAGGTTTAATCCTTAAATAGTGAGCATGACACAAAATTGACTCAGGCAGCTTTTGACACAAAACGGACCAACGACACAAATATGCAATGTAGGAGACACTAACAAATTCCCCATATAATTGGAAAAGAAACCAATCGGAGGAGTAAGAAACTCTGAATCAGGATAAGGTCAAAATACTGGGACCCAACTATTGATAGACTCAAAACTGGTGCTTTGTTCAAGTAAACAAGACTTGCTGCCATGATGTAAAATACATGTGAATGAACTTTCCTTCCCCTCTTTCTTGTAAAGGTTTAACGAGTCCAAGAAAGCAAACTCGAGACCTTCTTCATTTTTGAAAAGCTCGAAGAAGAGACAGAAGAATGCTTGATAAAGCACTAATTCGTGGATTTTACGAGCCCGAATTAGTAAATGCTCGACAGTGTTTTCATAGTTTAGAGAGTCTGAAAACTCCAAAGAAGACTCTAGGGGGGTGCGTTTTCATACAATTTAGTCTCATGAGGCCATAAAAGTATAAAACAATCCACAGAAGAACTCTCTTAGCTTCCGAAGAAGTAAGGCACACATTTTTCGTACTTAGTCATGAAGGTCATAAAAAGGTTAAATTACCACCTACCCAACGCTCCTTCAAAAGAAACATATAGCCTGAGTTTTACAAGTGTGAATGAAGGCAAGATCACTCGGAAAGATCCATTTGATTACGAGAAATGGGGCTTACAACAGTAAACTCGATGCTTTGTTCTTTAGGGTTTAGCGAGCATGACAAAGACATAAAGTACATTCATAATATTTTTCATGTTTAGGTCCAAAACACGAAAAAGAGAAAACTAATATCATATCGGGGGTTCCTTTTCTGTAAATATAGTCCCTCGGGTCCGGAAAAGCGATAAACCTATGCCTAAGAATACTCTTCTCAATTCTGAAGAAAAGAGAGTGCTCCTTTTTCGTAACTGTTCCACATGGTCTGAAAAAGCGATAACCTACCACCGATGTGGATGCCCATTCACATATTCTTAATGAGCCTGAATGGACAAGCTTACTCTGCAGTCAAGTCTATTTTTAGGAGTTATACCTGGGCCTAAAGAAACTCCATATATTTCCCATGAAGTTTTAACAAGTCTGAAAAACTCAACTCGCAGCCTCCTTACTGTTTTTAACGAGCTTGAAGGAGAGCAAAAAGAATGCTCTAAATGCAAGGAGACGAGTGTCATAGGCGGGTGAAACTAGTTCCAAGCGCAAGGAACAAACCTATGCATAATGCAAGGAAAGCAAGCAAGATAAGGACACTTGGGGAATGTCTCCTCAAGGTAAAAGGTGTCAAGTTGCAAAGGGAAAAAGATACAAGGCTGATCGATGATGAGAACAAATATGAGAGCTTATACAACGAGCTAAAAGTGTGGAAGCCGGAATCAGGCTCATAAGCGTGAGCAAGGAACATGCAAATGTAGTTACAGCTTGAACAACAAGGCGAGGCTAGTAAACAGTTGTGAATCCAACTACAAATCCTATCTCCAAGAAACAACAACATCATAATCATATTCAGAAGAAAAGATCCGATGCAGGTCACTTTGGCAGAAACACATGCGACTTTGCTATCTTCTACAAAAGGGAAAGTCAAGTCAGAATCAACCGAAGAAGATTCTAGAGCACCAAGGCTCAAGGGTTTATAATCAGTAATATCAACCTCGGAAGGAGAGAAAAAATCAACAAGGGAGATAGAGTCTACAGGAACAAACTCAGTATCACATGAGTTGAAAAATTCATAAGAAAAATCAAACTCATCAGGATCACTGACTTGTTGTTCGAAGGGAGAGTCCAAAGACTAAAAAAGACCAACATAAGAAGACCGATCCATGAGAAGATAAGGCTTACTAAGAAAATTAGGGTTATACTTAGTCACAACTGAACCAGCATCCAAAAGAAGGTCAGACTGTATCAAAGGCTCTAGGAAGACTTCATCTGAAGGAAGGAGATCATCCGAGATAGGACACATGCCTAAACTTTCAAATGGATAGACGGAGTGGAGAGCGTGCTCCACAGTCTGTATAGGATAACTCACTTGGTCAACTGTTGGGACCAAGTCCTGGGAAGGTAAGCATGAAAACAAAGACCGCTTCTTAGTATCAATTGAACGCAAAGGACATGAGGCCACATAGCTCACCTATGGCAGGGTAGTGTCTATAGAAACACTGGGAATCAATAAAGGAAAGACCCGGTCTCTAGTTGGGTTAGGAGACAGATCAAGAAAATCAAACTGATCAATAGTGACAATTTATTCACCATGATTAAAGTACATCACACGAAAGAATGTTGACACCACAGCTTGCATGGCATAGACATAATCATGTCTGAGGAGCATATTGAAATCCAAGGGGTCTTCTATCACCATGAAGTCAACTAAGATGGTCTTCCCACCCAAAGTAATAGGTGTTTGAGCAAGAATTCCCAAGGCTATACTAGTTCTTCTATCAAACGCCAGTAACTGACTAGCTGTCAACACAAGGCTGGGAGATCCCATGCCTCGCCAAGCACGAGCATACAAGATACTAACTGAGGCTCCTTCATCAACAATACAATGAGCAATCATGTATGGTTCAACTTTGACCTTTATCTGGAAAGGTGCATTAGAAGGAAGGCACGGCTCAACTAGGCTATCCCAATCAAAGGAAGCAATCCAAGAGCTTGGTGGGGGTTGATCTGAAGCGAGTTCAGTGCACCCTTGTTCAGTAAGTTTTGAACTGGCAATGAAGAAAATGTGACTTCAAAATGTTAAAAAATGGGATGACCATGAAACCAAACTCTTCACACCTTCGCAATGGAAGGGAATTTATAAGTAAGGTGGTCTCCCTCATAAAGATTACAAGGAAACTTGGGCTTGTGTTTTGAACGGGTAGTCTTTTCAACAATATCAACATGACTTGTTGTGGCTGACAGATTGTCTTCAGCATGAATCACAGAGGCTGAGAGACTCCCCCTAGCATGACCTGCAGAGGCTAAGAGACTAGGTCCAACATGACCTGCAAAGGTTGAATGGGTACCACCAGCATGAACAACAGAGGTTAAATGGCTAGGATCAACATTCTTTACAGCATTTGAGTGTGTGCCCCCAGTATGAACTTCAAAGGCTGGGTGGATGGATCCAACATGACTTGTAGAGGTTTGATGGGGAGGTTCAACTTAAACATCAGAGGTTGAATGGGTTCCCTCAGAATGAACTTTAGAGGCTAAGTAACTAGATCCAACGTGACCTAGAAAGGTTGGCAGGATCCCACCACCATGATCAACAGAGGCTGGATGGTGAATATCAACTTGACTTGCAGAGATTAAGTGCTCAGATCCAACATGACCTACAGAGGTTGGATAGGTGTCCCCAGCATGAACAACAGAGGCTGGGTGGTGAGGTTCAACTTGAATTGCAGAGGTTGAATAGGTTCCCCCTTGCTTATGTGTCTTCTTCCTATTCCTCCTTCTTTTACTCCTTTTAGACTATCGGTTACTAGTATTAGTACTTTCACCGCATGAGGTAGAAGGAGGAGGAGAATCAACTACAGGTGAAGGGGAAGCAGTATTTTTATTCCCTTGGTATAAGGATCTTACTTGAGAAGCATCAAGAGCATTCAGGATAGTTGGAGTGGAAAACAACCACACCGGTATCCCTAGGGTGAATCCAGGCAGATTCAAGGTGGCCATCAAAGGAACACGAACATTCCCTCTGAGAGGAATAGTACAAGTAGTTCCTAGCATGGGGATCTCTTGGTTGGTGTTCAAAGGGGTGTTATCCATAGTTTCAAACAATAAGACAAATTCTAAGGTCGACAGGAAACCAAAAGTACAAAGAACACACTTGAAGGAAAACTAAGTACACACAAAACACACAACACTCACTAAAAAATTCCTAAATCCAAACAGACAAACAGGTATAAGATATGTTTTCCAAAAGAAAGTTGAGAGGCAGTTGCTTGGTGTCCCTGTAGATATTCTTAGGCACAAGCGGAGGAATTATCCACCATCCTTCCACATCTTCTACTGGGGTTACCTTCCAAGCCCGTCAAAGGTCAACCAGAAATAACCTTCCGATATACCTGTGTATAAACCCTAGATGTCAAAGAGACTAAAGGCTAATGCAACTATATTGACAGTCTCGAGGGACAGTCGCAAGCTTGGTTCATACGCATGGGCAGGGTAGCAAATCCCGAAACCCTATCAAAACTGGCACCGCATGGGGCCTAAAGGGTGGTATTGACAGAAGTCCCCATATGCACAAAAACCTTGGTCTACGCTTTGACAAGGAATCAAAGGGTTATCTCCTCAGTCCAAGCCTCCACGCGGCCTCATGCTGAACTCCCGTTTAAGAGGATCTTCCCAGATACAATCAACATAGAAGAGGGTTTACCTATTGATTAGCCAACTACATCTGAATTTAAACACTTGTGGAGAGTTGAAACTCCCTAATCCACAAGTCTATCCTAAGCTAGTTAGTGTAGGAGTCTATAAAATAAAACTTACTAATAATTTTAATTATTTCGTTCATTTTAGAAGGTTGTTTTTAGTTAGAGGTGAATGGTGTGAATCAATGTGGTGTTATGACTCAAAGTTGAAACAAAATGACTAAGCACAGAGAAATGAAATGCAAAAGGAAAAAACTATTCTCTTTCTTTTTCAAATAGAAGCTTGAAATCCACAAAAGAACAATTTTTTTTTTTAACAATGATATGCCATGCAACCTAGACTAAAAACCTAATCTACATGCATATAAAGAAAACTTGTGTTTTTTTATTTTTCTTTTATAAATGCAAAAGAAAAACTACCTACAAAGCAAAGTATGCTAATAAAAAGAACAAAGCAAAAGGAACTCTACTATACAACCACCAAACAGACTCTAGAATTCCCTAAAGTCAGTATAAGCCCTACTTGGAAGGAAGGCTCGCATAAGAGACAAGCAACTACTTAAGCAAGGTGAAGTTAACCAACAAAAGAAGAAGGAAACAAACACCAACAAGCTTATGAAATTAGACAAAATAATTCACTAACATAGGCTGACCAGAAACATAAGCCAAAAATCATACCAAAGCAAAGGGGGTGGGGGGGATGAGCAAAGAGAAAACCCTACTGCTATAAAAAGGCTTACCACATAGATAAAAAAACAACCAAAATGGATGACACTAACCCCCTGGACTCATGCACCTACAGAGGACCCCAAAAGACCTACCAAATAGCCCACAACAGTAGAAAAAACCACAAAAATGAGGAAAAAACACTATTTTAGGGGCACATGCAAGTTTCCCTACTGACAGGTCACGTGTCATATGCGGGTTTACAGTATAGCAAGTCGCATGTACAAACCAGACACGTGACTGTTCAGTCTGTAACTCGCGTATGGGTGGAAAAAATCCCCAAAAAGGTTAAATACTCCCCTAGGAAGGCAAGGGAAGTGTATTATAAGACTTAGAATGTGTTCCTAAGTGGCAAGAAGGACCTGAAAACTTGCAAAACGCCGGAAGAAAATAGAGAAACCCCAAATAGACAAGGCTCTCCCCAGTGGAGTTGCCAGTTCTGTTGTGAAGGAAAGTTTCCTATGGCTAAAGTTTAAGAGGCCATCAATGTACTAGGGTTGAAAGGTGGATGCAAATGGTTCTGCAAGTAAATACAAACAAGATTCAGAGATTACAAGGGTTCATACCTTAACAAACGAAGGATGATCCAAGCATCCCTTCAATCCTCTTCTTGCTCCTCATGCTCCTCTTGCTCCAAGAGACCTGCAAAACAAATTATACCTTCCTCAAACCAATATGACCACATAAAAAGAAATGATAATCAAAGCAATATGAGAAACTATTATGATTAACATAAACATATAATCATAAATATAAATTCAATCACACATTAAACAATGATTTGGGAAGAATAAGGACATCACATCTTTATTAATCTTGAAAACAAGTACAAATATACCTTCTCTTCAAGCTGGGAACTTCATGAAACCTTGATCCGGTTCTACTGCTTCTCTTCTCTAAGGAACTCAGCCTCCAAGATCTACAACACAAGGAGATCGATTCTAGGGCAAAGGTGTGGGAAAATAGAGAGTCTCGATTCCTCTAGCATAATAATGCAAAGATTCCAGTCTCATCTCATGGACCTCCCTACCTCTATTTATACCTTTTTGAAGAGATAGGGTCGAAGACAAAGTAGTTACAACTGAAGGAGTCAATTGCATAACCAACCAAACTACCCGAATTTATAAAAACGTATTTTTGACCTGAACACATGGGTTGCAGAGACAACAGTCGCGTGTCCATGGGATACACGTGAGTTGCAATGCAAATACTCATGTATGACACACGGGTTGCAATGCAAATAGTCGCATTTTCAAGGTACACACGAGTATTATATAGACAAGTCGAGTACAACACGCGAGTTTCCTTAAGGAAACTCTTGGGCATTTTTAGACTTTGTTGTCTTCTGCAAAGTTTTAGCTAACTAAAATACCTTTCCAACAATGCAGAGAAGAGGTCAAATGGAGTTACAGAAATCCAGATATGGGTCCTCCAAGTTAGGTGTTTTTTCAATGACTTTCATGAAGTGTCGTCATGGAAGTGTTGACATGCGACGAAATCATGGGAAAGTGGTCATAGGCAGAGATGTGTCATTTTGAGCTATAACATAACCTCTTCCCACTAATTAAGTGGACACACTCTTCACTATTCTTTCTTATTTCTCCTTGGATCATCTCATCTCATGTCTCATGTTTCCCATACCTTCTTATCGATGATACCCATGCCCTCCATGTATAATCGCTTTAGTCGACAGTGTTCATTTTCAAAATCCTCGTTTCACGTAAAAGGATCTTAATCCACAATTTTAAAGAATTCAAGTGTGTACCTTATGGTCCTCGGAAGAATTCTTGTCCAGCTTCGTTGTTTGACTTGACATTATTAATGACAAAATTAGTAATGTATCCTTCCAAAATTCTATCAATCCAGAATTTGATAGCCCTTGATATCCTATTATAAACCCTCAGTAATTTTCGGAGCAACTTAGGTGTACAACTCTTAAGATAGGGGTCCCCTCCTTGAAAATTTGTCTTCAATAGTGTTAACCTTGATAACTACTCGTTTAAAAGAATATGGCATTCACTAAAACTGCTTCTTGGATCTCAGAATAAACATACCTTCCCAGCCATTGACCTAGAGCCAGTCATGGGTTTTGATTTTCATCTTGAGCAAATGCTTTCACCTTTTGATCTAACCATGCCTCAATCTCAGGATTCATTGGATGGCAAAACATGTCCCCTTCGCAATGATCCCAGTTCCAGAAACGAAACCATTTATTGGCACAATCTTAAACTAAGTCAGGTTCATATCGCATTATACCAACAAATACCCAAGATATAAACCCGGTGGGATCTTACTCTAGTCGGAAACACCTGCAAAGAAGATGAGGTCTCACCTGAGGTACCTATGGGAGCTGCAAGAATAAAGTTTCCACATTGATGAAGGGGATATTCATTACACCGAACACCGACGAGATGAACTAAGAAAAATCAAGGAATGTGACTATCAACCATAAATGATTCGTAACATTATCCATATTCATATCATTAATTTAATCGGTGTTGTGTTGATACATACATTTATCCATAGATATTCATTCATGCATTGCAAGTTAACAGTCAAACATCACACAAATACATCATGTGCAGTTGACACAAGGAATTTAACTGTGAAACCCAATCAGGAGAAAACCACAAAAGTGCTTGTATATTAAAAGAGTTTCTTCTTGAACGCTTTTAGTATGTGCACATAGGTTGCATACATTCCCCAAAACCCCATTACATTATATCTACGCACACAACCTGCAGGTCATCCTCATATGTGCAACTATTCGACAAAAATGATACAGAGTCTTCAACATATACAACAACTTAGCCTTTCTTAGAGACTATGTTAACTCAAGATAACCCCAAAAACCCAATCCCTTACAACGTTATAGGCTCTATCAGTTGATTTGCATCCCGCGCCCACTACTTAGTAAGTGGGGGAAAAATCTTACTAAATAACAAACCTTTCAGTTTGACTTCATCAAAATAGTTACTTTTCCTCAAACTCTGCACAAAACGTTGGAGTTGACAGCTTCTTTGACCATTATGTCATTGCTTCATTCATACTTCAACCAAGATTCCAAAACTGGTACCAAATTTAACCAAAAAATTACCTAGGGCCAAAACTTGAGTTTCCTGTGATGGGAATGTATTGTGATTTATCAGGTTGTGTGGCATGAGTTTCCTATGATGGAAATGTATTGTGCTTTCTCAAATGGTGTTACCTGAGTTTCATGTGATGGAAATGTTTTGTGCTTTCTCAGGTGGTGTGGCCTGAGTTTCCTATTATGGAAATATATTGTGCTTTCTCATGTGGTGTGGCCTGATTTTCAAGTGATGGAAATGTATTGTGCTTTCTTAGGTGATGAGGCATGAGTTTCTTGTGATGGAAATATATTGTACTTTCTCGGGATGTATGGCATGAGTTTCCTATAAAGAAAATGTATTGTGCTTTCTCGGGATGTATGGCTTGAGTGTCCTGCGATAGAAAGTAGATGGTGAAGGGATACTTGAGAGTTGATTTTTTTTTTCATAGAAACCTCGTGAAAGAAAATAAATATGTGAGTAGATAAATATCTTAGTGATATGAATATATTTGTGATCTTGTTAGAAAAGTATCGTTGTGATCCTTCTTAAAAAGTATATTTGTATGAATATCTTTGTGATCTTTGCTAAAGAATTATCTATATTTTATATACCTCTGTATATACTGATGTATTTATTGTTGTTAGTCATAATTCATTTCATGTATCATGAATATGTATTTTATGTATCTTGTATATTTATACCCGATGGCTAATCATGTGGTTAATTAATTGAAATATGATGCAGGTGGATGTATTCTTTTAAAAGATTGAAGGCCTTGTAATAATGTTTGAAGACCTTGTTTTGGGGATTGAATATTAACCCTTGCTTCTATATTGGTAACCACTCTTCTATTATGTGTTCTCGCATGGGAAGCATGAGAATGAGATGGTGATAGTCCAAGGAACTGGCAGGGTGAAGGGATGATGACATCATGATGGACTAGTTGGTTGAAGGAAGTCACATCCCATGCATTGTGGAGACAGAAAAAAAAGTAGGTAGTAGTGGGAAGTATTGTGGTTTCTAGGAAGAGGAGTTTCAAGAGTTGCAATGGTAAAGGCATGCATAAAGGCATGTATGGGTAAGTATGCATCGAGGACGATGCATATATTTAAGGGGAAGGGTATGTAATATCCCAATGGTAAGCCCCAAACATATGTGATGTTATTATTTGATTATTTTGGTGGCACTATGTTTCTAGACTATGGACTGTGGGCATTATTATTTCTATTTTATTATTATTTACCTATAATTAAATAATGGATCAACATGGAAAACAAATATGGATGGGGGATCTTGGATTCCACATGCGAGGGATTGGGGGGATAAGAGTTGTCTCCCTTCCTAACAATACTCTATATTTCCTAATTTTGATTAGTTTGGACCTTAGAGATCCTAGGACACCTAAATAATGCTTACATGCACCCATCCAACCATGCAACATTCACCCATGCATCCATGCACCATGCAGATGAGAATATTCCCTATCTAAGTTATCTTCAGTTAAGCAGATAAAATTTAGGGTGGATTTGAGTTACCTTAGGTCATTTGGAATGATTTGGGGTAATTTGAGCAAATAGAGATATTTTGAGTCTAAATTGAGTAAGTTTGGATAGATTTGAGTTGTCTCAAGTGCATGGGATTGGTTTTAGGGAAATTCAAGTTAGTAGGTGGAATTTGAGTTATCTCTAGTGCGTGAGAGGGATTTTAAGGAGGTTTTGAGCTAGCCTTAGTAATTTTAAGTTAGCCTCAGTGGTTGGGAGTGGGTTTGAGTTAGTCTAAGTGAATTTGAGTTTCCATTTGTAGAACTTGAATAGTTCAGTCAGTGAGATAGAAAATCCTTTAGTGATTTGGAGTTGCTCCTTTATAGTCTTGAGTCAGTCTCTTAGAGGCAATTTTAATGGGTCTTAAGGAGTTAAAATTGTTTTTCATTCATTTATTCTTCCATTAGCAAGGTGGTTGGTTAGTGGTAAGAATGCTCACCCTTGAACTTGAGTTCCAAAAGAGGATTCGAATGGTAGTTTTTCACCATAAGCCAAGCTTTGTTTTGAAGGGAAGGAGATCACATTGACTGCAATTAGTCTTTCAATATATGGGGACAATATTGTGAAGAGACTATATTTGTTATGCATTGGTATTCCAAGAGAGAGGGGGAATCATGTGGAAGAGATCATATCTGTTGGTTTTGTCTTGCAGGAGAGGGGGGCAATCTTGAGCAAGAGAAACTGTTGTTGAAGTTTTGTCTTGCGAGAGAGGGGGGAATCTTGAGCAAGAGAAACTATTGATTTGTGTCGTTTTGCAGGAGAAGGGGGAAATCTCGATCAAGATAATATATTGTTCCACATTGGTATTCCAGGATATGGGGATAATCCTGTGAAGAAGACCATATTTGTTGAATTTGTATCTTCCAAGAGATGGGTGCAATCCTATGAAGAAGATTGCATTTTCTAAAGTTGTATCTTCTAGGAGATGGGGAAAATCCTGAGGATATCGAATTAGTGAGAGATTTTCCTTAGCGTGTGGATATGATACCTTGGCTCGGGGGTGAACTACTCAAGTAGTTTGTCTTGACAGTGTCTACGACTGGGAGGAAATTTTAGATTGGCAGTGTCTATGGATGGGAGGACCTACTCAATTATTTTATTATGTTACCATTGTCCATGTGCCCATGGAGGATTAGTTAGATTATTATATATGTTTCAATTTAAATTTCATATCCATGTACAGGTATGATTTATGATTGTTAGATTAGTAGTTTGTGTTATGATGTGTTACTACTAGTATTGGAGGTTATTGCTCAGTGTAGTATGATTATTCGAAGATCTAGTTATTTTGGGAAGTCCATGTGGTTGTGTACGGATGTTTTGGATTAGTTCTTCCATGGGGATTATGGTTGTTATTTAATGCAAAAAAATGATTTAAAGTAGTATATTAATTATCCTTTTTGAAGCATTATAGAGTACTAATGTACTTGTTATTTTAGAAGATAATCATTTATGCATTTAGGAAAGCTAGTAATTCTAATTTATGGGAAGTCCTTATGGTCGTGTATGGTTGTTCCAGATCAAACTTTACATGGAGTTAATGGTTGATATTTGAATTTTATAAATCTGATGAAGTCTAGTGTCCTAATTCTGCACAATTTATATATTAGAAGTTGAATTCTATTAGTAGCATAGAGATGAAGTTATTATGTGGTTAAATGGCGACAGGAGGATACACATAGATGTGACGATGAAATAATTATTACAAGCTAAAAATATTACTAGATCAGCTGTATTCGTTCTTCATCACATTGCATCACATTTAGGCTGAGATATAGACTTTCATTGAAAGGGTTGTCTTCCTAAATGACTAATTATTTTAATTAAGTTTGGTTTTTTGGCATGTTGACCTAACCCTAGAAGAATGTAATTTCATTATTATTAACCTAAAATCACCCCTCCCTTGTTAGAATCCCTCAAGTATTCTGACCCTAATGATGTGCTCGGGGTCAGGTATGTTACATTAAGTTACATCGAATTCCCACAACATGGAGTATAATGTAGGCGTAACAACATTGTTATATGATGTATGAAGTAACAACATGAGTTGCACCATGGAGTAACATCTCTGTCATGTGATGTGTCAAGTAACAAAATGAGTTACAATAAGGTCATAATTACATGGATCAACAACTAAGGAGTTGCAACCATCTTTATTCCTCCTAAAATTCTACTTGCACAAAATTGAAATGTTTTTTGGGTTATGTGGATTACCTAACACCAATGATTCTCTTGCATTAGACACCCTTCATAAGAAAACACGATCTTCCAACTCATGTGATGATTACTGTAGAGAAGGAAGAACCTCACAAAATTTCTAGGTCTTTCTCATAGATCCACGATGCATGCTTAGGACCTCTATTTCCCACTTAACTAAATATTCCAGATATTCCTTCACGCGGGTCTTCTGATCAATCCTGGTTGCCAATATTTCCTCCATAATATATTTAGCCTTATTTATTAGTATATGATGTTCCCATTCATCTGTAGTACCTTCATCATTTCCATTTTCCCCTTATAAAACTTGTACATATCAACAACATTGAATGTTGGAAATATATTGAACCTTTATGGTATCTCTAATTGATAAGCATTATCAGAAATTCTCCTCAAAAATTTACACGGTCCTATTTTCATATACTTGAGCTTATTATGTGTACCCCTAGAAATTGTTCGTTCCTCAAGTGAATCATGACTAACTTTCCTTTTGTAAATGTATTCTTCCTTATCTGCATGTGTATTCTTTGTTTGTAACTATTTTTGATGTCTTATAGCTTCATCTTCACCTACTCGTGCATTTCTTGCATTCTATCAACAAAATAATGTGCATCAACACTCTTCTTATCTTCTATCTCTAGCAATTTAATTAAATATACTACACCTTTGGGTTATATACCATAAAGGATATGAAACATACTTCTTCCTATATATATGTTCACCAAATCATTGTAAGTGAATTCAACCTGAGCCAAGACCAGATCCCACTACTTAGGATTCTCACCACTCAAACTTCTCAACAGATTCTCAAGACTCGTATTTTCCACCTTTGTTAGTCCATCTATTTGCGGATGGTATGCTAAATTGTACAAGAACTTAGAGCCCAATCTCTTCTAGAGTGTCCTCCAAAAGTGACAAAGAAAATTTGTATATATGTCTAACTTAATACTCCTCGGTAGACCATGTAACCTTACCACTTCCTTGAAGAATAAAGCTACTACTTAATTATCATCATTTGTCTTCTTACATGTTATGAAATGTGCCATTTTTGGAAACCGATCCACAATCACCATCACAAAATCATGATTCCTCTATTTCATAGGTAGTCCCAAAATGAAATCCATACTCCCTTCAGGTACATGCAATGGAGTGTAAATTTAATTGTTCTAACTTCTACCTTTAGCCACTTGGAAAACTCTACAACACTCAACAAATTTCTTGACATCCTTGTTGATTCTAGGCCAAAAGTAACTTACTCTCACCAACACTGTGGTATTGTCTATACCAAAATGTATGCCTAAACTACCACTATGTAATTCTCTAATGAGATTCACTCGCAATGAACTCCATGGAATGCATAAATATTGGTTCCTAAATAAAAATCCCTCTTGAATATGAAAATCCAATAATTGTTTCCTATCCATACTCCATGGTTCTTTTCATGCTTTCCAAGCCTCTGCAAAATACGCTTCTTCTTCATATACTTATTTCATACATTTCAAACTAATCACCTCAAATGACATGGTTTTTAACAACATTTTCCTTTGTCTCAATGCATTAACAACATTGTTTAATTTTCCTAATCTGTGTTTCAAAACAAACAAGTAACTTGACAAAAATTCTATCCAATTAGAATGTTTCTAATTTAACTTACCTTAACTGTTGATGCAATACAACGCCTTATGATCAGTAAACAAGACAAAATCCTTTGGGAACAAGTAATATCACAATTTATTCAAAGCATATATGATAGCATAAAACTCTTGATCGTAAACAAATTACTTTCTCCTAGCTTCATTCAATTTCTCATTAAAAAATGCTATCGCTCAACCTTCTTGGCACAAAACTACTCCAATCGCTTGCATCACATTCTACTTGAAACACTCTGTTGCAATTTGTATGTGCTAATACTCCCTTCTCTGTCACCTTCTTCTTCAAGTCTTCAAACAAATTAGTTGTTGCTCATGTCCACTAAAATGTACCTTTCCTCATGCATTTAGTAACAGGCGCACAAATATGACCAAAATTGCTAATGAATTTCCTATAGAAACTCGCCAGTCCATGAAAATTCTCACACCAAACGTGCATGTAGGTGTTGGCCAATCTAAAATATCCTTTACCTTCTTAGAATCCATCTTCAAACCTTCCTTGGAAACCAAAAAACCCTAGTATGCAGTTCCTTTTGTAAAAACATTCATTTCTTCAAGTTTATTAGTAGTTTCTCCTCTTTTAGTTGCTATAACACTTTCATCATGTGCTCTAATTGTTCTTCTTTGCTTCAACTTAAAATCAATATATCATCCAATTAAACAACTACAAACTTTCCAAAAAAATGGTTTCAAAACTTTGTTCATTAGTCTCGTGAATGTACTAGGTGCAATAGTCAATCTAAATGGCATAACTAACCGTTCGAACATTCCATTTTCGTCTTGAACGTTGTCTTCCATTCTTCACTTTCCCTTATTTGAATTTGATGATAACCTCTCTTCAAATCAATCTTCATGAAGTATTCAATGCCACTCAAACAGTCCATAAGGTCATCCATCCTTGGCAAAGGAAACCTATACTTGATGGTAATCTTATTAATAGCTCGTGAATATGTACACATCTACCATTTACTAATATTCTTCGGTGTCAAAAAAGTTGGTATTCAACAAGGGATTAAACTTCCACGAGTTAAACCTCTGTACAGTAACTCTTATACCTTTGTATTCACCTCTTCACTATCTTCTTGAGTCATCTGATGTGGTGCTTTATTCGATAGACTTGATCCTAGTATCAAGTCAATTTAATGTGATATGATTCTTAAGGAGGTAACCCTATTGGTCAATCATTTGACATGATTTCTATGAAATTCTTCAACAAGTGTTAAATATCTGTTGTCGTGGGACTTACTTTCTCAGTCTCATAAACTTTATTTAGTATCATGGCCAAACAATAATTACCCCTCTTGTACGCTTGCAGAAATTCAAAACATAACATAATTTGGTTGTTATTGTTGCGTAGGTTTTTACTGTTATTGCAGTCCATACTCTTGTTGTTACTGAAATCCACACCACTTTACAATATTGGTATCAACTTATTACATTCCTCATCCTTGACAAATTCATACGTGTTGGGCCTAGGGAAAGGTAAGCATAATTCACTTAGAATTCTGCTTAAGTATGAAAAGAGCTAAGGAAGAAGAAAAGAAAGGAGTTGCGACAGAGGCAGCAACAGAAGGAAGGAAGGAAGAGCAAATGAAGGAAAAAAGGAAAATAAGGTGCGACAAAAGTAGATAAAGAAGAAGGAATTAAGGAAAGAAGTAGTTAAAGAGGAAACTATGACGATAGGACAGAAGAAGAAACTGCGATAGAAGAAGAAATCATGATGGAAAGAAAGGACGTGACAAAGAAAGAAGGGGACGGAGTGGAGCCATGTCAGAAGGAATGCAATGGCACAATGACTAGAAATCGACATGTCTAAAAGATCGTGGGTATGAGGTCGTCTAGAGCCGGTGGAAGCCACATGTATGAAGGTATCTTTGTAAGTCAGGTCGTAAGTGCCTACTATCATGTGTCGCTAGAATAGGAAAGACAACCTGTTGGATAAATGTAGAAAGTCGGTTAAGAAATAGACATGTAAAGAGTCTATAAAAGGAGGAACTCAAGTTGTATGCGAGTTAGCTCCTGGTCGTTGTTAGTCTCTTTGGTCCTTGTTAGTTTTGGTCATTATTGTTGTAAGTGGTGTATCTACTATTTTTGTTAAGTGCATATAGTCAAAGAATCTGCAGTTGAGTGCACATAAGTGTGGGAGAACTGAGTCGATCCAGGCTGTGTGCATATCATCAATAAAGTCGAGTCGAGGGAGATGAGTGACAGAATACAAGAGAGCATGAGAGGAGAGGAAAGTCTGTATAGATAGAAAGGAAGATCTAGAACTAAGTCTGTAGCTTAGTGCGTAGAACAAAAGTGCCATATATTTCTCATGCCAAATGAAGAGCACCTTTATGGTTTTTCTTGGATGGGTTTCCACATTAGATTTTGTGTATATGTGTGAATGTTGAATGTGTTTGAGTCACATGTATATATGTTGATGTGAATGAATGCTTATATATTTTCTTATGAATGAGTCAATACATATCAGTCGCATTGTTATAAGTTGAATACATTTATGTTGCACCGAGATTGTTGTTATATTAGTTACAAGGGAAGAGTTGTGTCGCAGTCTAATTATTCGTAGTAAGCATAAATAATATACCCACAGGATTTAGTCGAGCGCCTTAGTAAATGAGCAAGGGACGTGAAATCCTCCACCCAAATGCAGAAATCTAGTCTGGAAGTTACCTATAGAAATATATCTCGGGTGAGACTGCATCTGCGTCGCAGGTGTTACCGACTAGTATTTTCTTTGTCAGGCCAATATATTGGACTTTGTTGTGCGCAAGAGAAAGGGGATTGAACCTGGGTTGAAGAGATGTTAGAAGGCCAACAAATGGTTATGTTGCTGAGACCAAATCATTTTGGTGAGGGATATGTTGTGGTAGTCGACGAAGCCTAAAATCCAAGATTGGGTGGATTTCAAAGCGTTATAATTTGCACAAGAAGAGAGAAAAGGATCCCAATTGAACCCAACAGAGTGGTTGGGTCGGTACCTCTACATGGATATTCACGATATTTTCTTTTTTGAGTTTCCCATTGTGTTGCATGAGTGGTTGTCTAGGTTGGAAACCCAACAAATAAATTTCCAAGGAGGAGAACCGATGAAGTGGAATCCCTGGTTGATTCAGCGACTGAAAAGTGTGAGAAACCCTGTGTTGAGAGCTGTTGATTTTTGGGTAGACAGTATTTTGCAGGGATATGTTATTGAGTTTGTTGCCGACACAATAACCTCATATAGTGAGGCAGAGCAAAAAAAAATTCAAGGACCTCGGAGAAGATATTTGTCGTCTTTAAAGATGTGGATAAAAATTCTTGTATGTGAAAAAGGAATCCTATGAATGTGACAGTTGGAAGCTGTGCACAGAAAGGTGGGTGTGTCGCAACAGAATTGTGTGAAAAATGATGCAAACTAAGTTGAGATGTTCCCTGGATATAGTGGAACTGAAATAGAGGTTGGTTGTTTAAGAAGTGGAAGAAGATTTCGTTCGGGAAAGTGAAGAAATAATGTGAAAAGAAAAGGGAGTTGCAGCACGACCATAGAAGATATTACGAGATTGTGTCGTACTTGGACGAAGGATCTTGCGACGAAGAAGAAGAATATCAGTCGATATCTGAAGGAGAAGAAGAATCATAAGAATCAACTGAAGCTCCAGATCCATAACATGGGCATGACACACCTACAACACCACTCACATCGCTAGAGGTGATATCTAGAGACTTATCTCCAAGTCGATTTGTACTAACATTGCGAATAGCAAACAACATAGTCTGATTAGTCAAAATTCTTGTCCAAACATACCAACAGTTAATACAATGGCTGGGACTGACATTAAGTTGCCAATATTAAATGGAAATGGGTTAGAAGACCTAGAGCAACATTGGTTTCTCTGTGAAGCTGTATGGACTATGCGACAGGTACAAGATGAGAACATAAAGAAAGAACAGATGATCACAACTCTGTAAGGTCATGTGCTAGACAGTTACATGAAATTTTCTATATTGCCAGTAGTAGTTACACAAAAAACGCTCAACCATATTCAAATCAGAATGATATATGAGTTTAGAAAGTTGAAGTCCGAGTCGCAGTGCATTATGGAGATTAAATAAATCAAGCAGCTACCTACAGAGTCTGTTTGGCACTTTGACCATAGATTCAAGACATTAATGGCCAAAGTGAGCTTTTAGATTGCATATGTACAACACAAGGAATGGTTCATTGTCGCCTTGTTGCCGCACATCCGGATCCCATTGATGCAATAGAAGGTTGTGTCATAGACAAAAGCTCTAGAAATAACAATGAAACTAGAATCCTCCTGGATTGGAGAAACCAGGGAAGGAATGATGCAGATTCAGCTGCAATTGGCCAATATTACGGTGCATCTCTAGGACATCAAGAATTGTGGTGCACAAGATGTAGAACATGCAGACACCATAAGGATAATTTCCCAACGCTCATGAACTATGTCACAGTAGGAGTACCGAACCCTATAAACACCCAAGGGAGGCCTTGGTGTAGAAAATGTCAGACTAGAGGCCATAAGTCAGAATAATGTTTGTATTTATAGAAGATTGTAAGTACACCAACTAGTTTTTACTGTAAATTTTTTAAATTGATAGGACACGATGAGAAAGATTGCATAGCACTTCAGCTGTTGCAAGAGAAAACAATGGATACCTACTTGATGAAGAATGATGAGCAAATGCAAGCTGAACAAGCATAGCCTCAGTATCAGCTTGCTCAATATCCACCAGCATAATTTTAACAACCACAATATCCTCAGCCGCAAGATCAATAGAATCAGTATCTGTCACACCAACAATACCCTCAGCCAAGGGGGGGTGGAAATTTTCGAGGCCGAGGAAAACAACAAGGAGGAGGAGGATTTGGTAGAGGAAGAGGCCAAGTCATATGTTATAACTATGGAAAACCAGGATACTTTTCTTGGTATTGTTAAAGTCTCGTGATGACATATACGCACTGTAAAGCATTTGACCACACTGTCGAACAATGTCCACAATTGATTATGAAATGATAGGCTTGAACTGTGGGAAATCCCAATCCTACACAAAATCTGAACCTGAACCCCAACCAAGACATTCAAATGATTCATGTTGAGCAAAGAGAACCAAATATTGTTGTTGTTACAAGAGGAGGTGTTGTGATGGGAGCATACCAAAATACATAGCATGGACAATCGTAGGTGCGACCTGCGACACAAAATAAAGATCCATTAGACGTCTAGATAAGGAAGTATTCTTGGACTTATGACCAAAATTTATTGATACCAATCAAGCGTAGACATCTGGACAAGTAAAGGCGATGAGCAAAAGATTTGAGCAATTACTCAGGAAGCAACCAATGAAAAAGGTTAGTAACCTCAAAGAATTTTTTAAAAGTTGTTTAGCACTAATCCATGATAAAGACGTTGTCACATAATTGACAACACTAATAGAAGAAAATCTAGAAGAGCTGCAACCTGAGAAAAGAGTTAACCATGTCGGGAAAAGATTAAAAACTGGTCGCGAACTGCGAATGACTACGTAGATAGGAGATTATGATATGGATTATATCATCTTATATTTGGGATCTGATGTCAATGTCTTGACAAGATAGACATGTGAAAGCATGAGCAAACCGCAACTAGATTGGTCTCCCATTTAGTTAAGGCTAGTGAATTAGTCGAAGTTTCCACCCATTAGTCAACTAACTCAAGTACATGTCGAAGTAGAAGGCCTGAGTACATACGCAGACTTTGAAGTAATCGACATTATTGATGATACAAACCCATATCCTTCACTTTTGGGGATTGATTGGGTGATAGATAATTAGACCATAATTAATTTTAAGAAAAGAATCTTGTCATTTGAATATTTAGAGATAAGGGTGGTCATACCAATTGATGCGCTTGAAGCGCAGAGATATGTCGAGCCAGTGAACAGTGAGGGCCAATGTAATTACTTGGACTAGTGATATAATATCATGTCCTCAAGAGATGACTATATAAATCCAACAACTGATGCAAAGCTGAGTTGGAGGACTGTTAGCTTCTTCACATCCAATTCAAGAGAAGCATTAGAAAATTGGCAGAATCGACAGCATGAAGTTTCCATGCGAATATGCACAAGAATTACAAGATCCATGCGATGGGTAGGAGCCAAGGAAAGTGAGCTACCTACATACGGAGTTTTAACTAACCTTGCATCTTTTCTGGTGGAATTTGAAGCAAAAGTTATAGATTCACAGTGACTATCCACCTTGGACTTTGTGCTGCAAGCTATGCCCGCTAGATGGTGGGGTACACATAAACAATCTATCTCTGAGTGGTTGCAATGTAGAAGATTACTAGAGATTATATTTGGATAAGAGATCAGTTATATTGATCGCAAATATATAGGATTGACAAATCCTATCGAACATATTGAGCATTGTCTCATGATATGGCAAGAGTATCCACGACAAGAATGGGTTCAACTTATTGTACATACATTGGATATGGTACAAAGGAATTGGTATACATCAATAGAGCTATGACGAGGAACTCTCAAGTGGGAGGAGCTAGCTACAAGCTTCACACATACATTTGAGTTTGTGAGTGATCACCCAACAATTGATGTTGCACTGCAAATAATGAAGGAGAATATATTTGAAGAAATCCCTTCACTGCCATGAATTTCCATCAAATCAACATGACAGTCCACCATTGGATGGAATGTTACACTGTTACGGGAGAACCGGTGATCCAAAAGGATATTGGTGGCCACCCACCTATTCCTCTTGGACCCCCACCATTGTTTCTTTCAGTTTTCCAGTTTCCTTAATTGTAGCACAATTTACTGTTTTTGGCAATTTTCGGGTCCTAAACTTCCTGAGCCATTTTGAGGCCCTAAACGACGTTTTTTTCGGCATCGAATGGTCGAGAAAATATGAGTCTGTTTCAGACTTGCTATTTGTTATTTATGGATGTAGTCCTTAAACAAATCTTTCTAACGATGTATCATGCGCGTCAAATGGAGGTAATATCCTAAAGTTACGACCCCGGGAAATTGATGTACCAAGTTACCCAACGGGGCCCACATTAAGGCGTTTCACCTCCTAGGGTTAGGCTTTTGGATGTGTAGGGTCTCCATTGTTTCTCAATAATATATAGACCTTCGAGCCTCATTGTAACACATAGTTCAGAGGCATGTAGGCGCCACATCTCTTCTCAGAGATAAGCTACCAGCACTCTAGCTAGTTTATTTCCATTGTGTATGTAAACAAGTTTCAGTTATTGATTAATGAAATGAAGTGTTATTTCCACTGCATATTTGTTTCTATGGTTATTTGTGTATTCTGTTGCGTTCCTGCATAAATCCGGATCAACCGAATGATGATGATCCACTCGATATAAACATACCTGAGTCAGAAGGTATGCATGCAGTGGAGGGATTTGGCATTTCCAATGACCAATTCCCAAGTCCACTTAAGATTAAGAAAGTGAATACTGGCTCGCTTGAAAATTCAAAGTTTGCCAATATTGGAGATAATTGGGATGATGATACCATAGGGAATATCATTGATTTGTTGCGTTGATTTCAGGATCTGTTCCCTACCAAATTCTTAGGTATGAAAGGAATAATCGACGACCTCAGTGAAATGAAGATACCTTTGAGGTCCGACGTAAAATCGGTCAAGCAACGACCATATAAATTGAATCCACGATACAAATAAAAGGTTAAGGTTGAATTGGATCGCATGTTAGAGGTAGGTGTTATAGAACCCGTCGAAGAATCAGAGTGGATTAGCCCAATTGTAGCATAGGACAAGAAGACCTCAGGTGAAGTAAGAAATTGTGTCGACCTAAGAAAGTTAAATGATGCTTGTTTACATGACCCGTTTCCAACTCCATTTACAAATGAGGTATTGGAGAATGTCAAAGGACAAGGGATGTACTCTTTCACTGATGGATTTTCTGGTTACCATCAAATCAGGATTGCAAAGGACGATCAACACAAGACTACCTTTGCGACGGAGTGGGGATGTTTCCAGTATACAATAATTCCCTTTGGACTTAAGAATGTGCCTGTGATTTTTTCAAGAATCGTAGTGGCTGCCTTTAAAGGATTTATACACAAATTTCTTGAAGTCTAATTCGACGATTGGACAGTATTTGGGCTCGTAAAATACCATATATAGAGCTTGAGAATGATGTTGGAACGTTGTCGCCAGTATCAAATTTCCTTGAATTTGAAGAAATGTATCTTTTGCACACCTTTTGGAGCTTTGTTGGTCCATGTAGTCTATCACGACGGAATTTTGGTTGACCCAGCTAAAATTGCAATCATCCCCGACCTACCACCACCTACCATGGTTAAGTAGTTAAGAGAAACACTAGGACACACTAGATACTATAGGAAGTTTATCAAAGGATATGCAGAGGTGACTGCTCTGATGGAAAAACTGTTAAAAAAGGATACTAAGTTTCAATGGACAGAGGACTTCCAAGAAATTTTGGAAAAGCTAAAGAACAAGATGGCTACTGCGCCAATACTTACGTTTCTAGAGTGGGAAAAATAGTTCCACGTTCATGTCCACACATCGTCTGTTGCGCTCGGTGTGGTACTGATGCATCCTGGTGAAGGATTGATTGATCACCCCATTGCCTTCACTAGCAGAAAATTATCAACTACAGAAAAGAACTATACCATGACAGAAAGAGGAGGGCTAGTGATGGTATATGAACTACAGAAATTCAAACACTATCTACTGGGAGGACATTTCAAGATGTACACTGACCATTCTGCACTGAAATACTTGGTCAATAATCTAGTGTTGGGGGGGAGACCTGTCAATGGCTTCTCCTCTTCCAAGAATTTGATTTTGAGATAATTGTTAAACTTAGTCGGTTGAATTTGGTGCCAGACCATCTTTCAAGGATTGAAAGTGGAGAAGAACCTACTAGTCCGGAAGATAATATTCCTACGTGCAACTATTTGCGATAACCATGGTTGATATAAGTACTGAGATATCATAAAAAATTTCAGCATGGGTTATGCGCCAATTGAATTCACCACTGCACAAAAAAAGCAATTGCTTGTGCGAGCTGCAGAATTCCAATTGATCTTTGGACACTTGTATAAATTGGTCTTGATGAGATATTTCGACGCTTCATTTTAGATCATGAGCATCCGATGATATTAAATGAAGCTCATGTTGGTGTCGCAGGAGACCACTATGCAGGAAAAGCTACGATGAGAAAGATTTTGCAAGCAGGATTATAGTGGCCCACCATGCATGCTGACGCCTAGGATTATTGTCACATCTGTGAAGTTTGCCAGGAATGGAAAGCCTTCTCGAAGAGATGAAACACCATTGGTACTGCAAATAACATTGCAGGCATTGATAAATGAACTATTGATTTTGTAGGACCTATCAGTCCGACAGGGAAGCACACATGAGCACGATATATTATTACTGCGACTGATTACCTAACTTGATGGGCTGAAGCAACGCCAGTAAAGGATTGTACTACTGCGACTACTACAAAGTTTATTTTTGAAAACATTGTGACAAGATTCAGGTGCCCAAAGATTTAATCAACGATCATGGTACGCATTTTGTTAATCAGTTGATTGAAGAACTAACTGAGGAATTTTAGATATAGCATAGAAGAACAATGTCATATCACCCTCAAGCAAATGGATTTGTCGAAGCATTCAACAAAATTCTAGAAAACACATTAAAAAAGGTTTGCAATGCGCGAAGAGATGACTCGGACCATAATATTTATGCAGTATTATGGGCATATCGCACGACGTGTAAGAAGTTAACATGCTAGACTCCATTTCGGTTGGTGTATGGGAAAGACGTTATCATGCCTATGGAGTACATTGTACCGAGTCTAATAATTGATGCGATCACTGGAATGACAATTGTTGATGTTGTCAAAGACAGGTTACTTCAACTAGTACAGTTGGAAGAAGAATGTTTTGTTGCAGGGTTTCATCAAAACGTTGAAAAGTAAAGGCAAAAGGTATGGCATGATCGACACATTAAGAACAATCAAGTTCAAGTCAGAGGTCTTGTTCTTATGTATGATAGAAAATTCTTCAAGCATCTAGGAAAGTTAAAAACTCATTGGCTAGGACCATACATTGTCAAAGAGATCATTGATGGAGGAGCAGTGAAACTAGAAAAATTAGATTCGACAGAACTTAGAGGAATGATCAATAGCAGTCGTCTGAAACCATATTTCGATAGCTGTGACATAATCGCATAAAAAAAAAGAGAAAAGAGAAAAGAAAGAAATATGAACCAAAACTCATGGTTGCAGACTGCTAATCTTTCGTAGTAAGACGTAAAGTTCCAATTTTTTTGGTCAAAATTTTGAACCGACACACTTGGTATGTCGCAAGAACATACTCCCTATTGAAGGCAGAATACAAGTCACAAGGAGTGCGACGTTGTCACATAATATACCAGAATCTTGGACGTGACAGGTTGGAGGTCATTAATTCAACAAATCCGAGAAAACATGGCGACGTGCTTTTTGGTCATGTCCAACTTTATGGTAAGAACTACTGTTCGAAGTGATAGTTAATTAGAGGCATAACATAAAAAGTTTCAATAATGAGTTGGATGGTACACCCATGTGCCTGATATGACTGATTCATTTCTATTGATTTCCCACGCGTGTGAGGAGTGGCTGCGGAAATTGGTAAATGTTATCATCTGTCGTGCCCAAGTTCAATTCATTCCATTTTGCAAGAGAGGAGTTGTTGAGCATCTGCAACCTTAAGAGTCAAAGTGAGTTGTTCGTAGCATGGTCATTTCCATCTCCAGCACTAGTACAATTGAGTTTGAGTCTGTATCGCCTATGATAGTCATGGAAGATACTGCTAGTTATATTCCACCGTAGGCGGAGGTTCCACTAGTTGCTGAGTAGACTGCACCAGCCACTGCCCAGAATGCTCCTGTGGCGGAGCCAAACCCCGTTAGGCTGTCTGGAAAAGCACATGCAGATAGACCAGGTCCTTTTGGAACCAAATGGGGCAAGCAAACTGTTAACCAAAAGAGGAAGGAAAGAACATCGATAACCCCAACGCCACCCCCACCAGAGGATGAAGATTGTGAGACAAGAAACTTGTTACCACCTTACATTTCGCCTAGACGAAGTGATGCACCAAAAGTCAAAATCCCAAAGCGAACAGGGGCCATGCTGATAGCACCATTGGTGCCAAAAGGAGTAAAGGTGTTGATGGATATCACACCGAACTTGCAAAAGCTATCTTTTGTTGACCATGACACAAAGAAGCAAAAATACCTGGACCACCAAAACTATATGGATACTTGTAGGACACACCAGATGCACCCAAGCGATTTGTCCCAAAGGAGTGGGCTAGAGGATTGGAACAATATGGCATACTGTCACTGTTATATATGCCATATTTTGGTCCCATCATACCGATAAACACATGTGTTAAGCAATTGTTGGTATTTTTTCATGATGGTTTCCTATGGCTTGGAAAGCCTATACCTGTAGATGTTGAACTTATTGTAGTCATCACAGGCCTACCATTCACAGGAATGGACCCAACACCACTTCTAAGGAAGGATCAAGAAGGGAAGATAGCTACACGAATGAAGGAGGAGTACTATGTAGTAAGAGATAACCGAGGATTTTAGATAGCTTCCATCAATGATTATACCATTCACTTTATTGCGAAGGTATTGGCCTCCAAGTTACTATGCAAGATGCGCTTAACCCAATGCAACACTGTGTATGGCAGAGACATCGCTGCAACATAACTGGTGTGAAGTTGGCATTGCCAACAATATACCAGAACATGACTTGGCAGCCTCCCGGTGCCGCAATCAACACCATGATTACAAATTTGTACACTCATACAATATCAATAATACCACACATAAAGCAACTCTACATATGGTGTTTTTATAAATTTTAATTTTATAAAATAATTTTATTTATTTTTAATTTTTGACAATTAAAAACACTCCTCCACATATTTAGATCCCATTAGAAGTGTCCTACACAAATCCAAAAATCAAAGTATTGTATTTTAATTATTATAATATTTATTTTAAAATTTTAAAATATTATGTTTAATAATAAAATTATACACAACTTAAAAAAAATTTAAAAAAAATATATGTAAAAATTCAAATAATATAATTACCCATCTTTTAAATATATGATAGTGCCCTCCTCTCCCATCATGAGAAGGGATAATTTTAGGGGCGAAATTTAGCCCATGGGCTATTTTTAGGGGGTTTTCTCCAAAAAATGATTTGCCATTTTGCAATTTTTGAAGCCCTGTTTCGCCCAATTTTGATAGGGTAAACTTTTTTCACCCTAAAAATCACCAATTTATTATATAAACGATATAAAATCCTTGGAAATTAAAATATTTTTTGAAAAATATCTCCAAACATTTTATAGTTGGTGTTTTAAGAATTGGTAAGATTCACCAACATTTATACACTTTTAAATAAGTATGGTTCCTTAAAATCATCCCTCATAATGAGTAGAAAGGTAAAGCCTCTCAAATGTTTCTCTAGCTTCAAAGAGTATAAGCGTAGATTCCGAGTGGCCCCTCGAACCACACCACTAATAGCAAAATCTACCCGAATCTTTCAGGCATTTGACAAGCATCCATATTGGTTCATAAGTTTGGGAATTTATCTTTTTGAATAGCTCTATTCACTAAGCCAATTAAATTATCTTTTTCAGATGGAAAGATCCATGGGAAACCCAACAATACTTCCCCACATTCGTGGATGGTAGAGGTGGTAAACCGCCGACCATCCTAGCAGTAGGCCTAACCCCAGAGGACTAAAGGCTCGAACCTGTGACCTCCCCCCGAACCGAGAGAGTGTGCGCACGTCTTACCAATTGAGCTAACCCTTAGAGCTAGCCAATTAAATGATCTATATGTACAAAATAGACCAAAAAATCTCCCGTCTTTAAAGTTCCTAATCTGACATAAATGTCCAACAACCAAAATTGTAGAAACAAATGCAGTCACCAAATAACCATAAAGAAAAGACTAAGATACTCCATTATAGAGCCCATAGTAAAAAAAACATAATGTGACTACTCATCAATTAGTATATTCGTGCCTTTGACCAAGAATAATTAAATTACTTTCCATTATAATATTGATCAAATATACCTACTTTTACATGCTTATCCATTTCAATATTTAATAAAGATACCTACCATTCGATGGCAATCTTTAATACACAACATTTTCCCAAATATTTAATATAAATACCTACTTACCAATTGAATCGCATTTCAATTTTCGATCGTAAGGTAGTTTAAAAATATACATATACATATTTATTCAATTGAATTGTAATTCAATTTTCGTTGGTAGGGTAGTTTAAATAATCATGAAATTGGCATCGAATTAACAATCAATCACAATCAATCATGTGTGTTGTGTTTCTAGTATAAAGGTGGAGTAGTATTGTTAGATGCATTTTTATTATAGGGTTATTTTTAAAAAAAGTGAAGTTTTTTTTTCAAATGAAAATAAAATCACATTTCATAATTTTTTTTATAAAAATAAAATATGAACTATATGGAAAGTAGTCATACAAAAAGTTGTAGATAATCATTAAAAAAAAACTGCCAAAAATAAATAAAAATTTATAAAAGTGTCTTGAACATACAAATATCATCACCATATCATCATAAATTAATATCTACAAATATTTAAAATTAGTCTTTTATGATAAGATCCATCCGTGATTCCCTCCCCTATGGAGTACCTTTTTTTTTTAAAATGTGGTTCACTATTTGTTAGAGGGCCACTCCACGGAAAATTCCAATACCTGATATTCAAAGATTACCCTATGGATTACCTAGATTGTTACTTCCACATCACCTCATTTATTTTTAAATTTGACTTTGGGAATGTGTTTATACATGTGAAATTAACATTTTTTTATATTATAATAATATAGTATTTAAATAATAATTATTAGATAAAAATGTATTTATTATTCATAAGTGTATTAACATATTTTTTTAATAAACCCTCTGAGGTGTAGATCGATTGGCAACCGTGTACTTGTTAAGGTGTACGGGTTGTTAAGCACGTCACGGGTTCAAACCTCGTTGCAGCCTTGAGCATGCGTTGTGGGGGGTCTGCATACTCTCCTGGAGGCTATAGTGGTAGCGGTCAGAATCGACCCTGTGTCACGCGAGCATGAAACAATCTAGTTGTCGATTCCGCCAGATACAAAAAAAAACATACCTTCTTAATAAGTGCAGTAACATATCATAATATAGAGTTTAGATTTTCAATATTTAAGTTCAATTTTATCATAAAATTTTTAATATAAATTGTGAAATACCTTCTTAATAAGTGCATTAACATATCATAATATAGAGTTCTTCATTTCAGAAAATGAATAATCATAGGTTGATAACCAGTTTCGGTCCATGCAGTGACAAAGTTACTAAACTTAAATTCATTAGCTCAAGATTATGAATGGCATCCAGTGAATTGTAATGGTCAAAGGGATGCCAGGATCTTAACGGAGGAAAGCATTACTGTTTGGTGGCGAGTTGCAAAGGATCGTCCTTATCCCTTAAAGTAATTAGCACGCTTCTTCATGGGATAAAGGACTTGAACCATTGGAAAGAGCAACTGCAGAAGATCAAGAGAATACTTTGGGATGATATCCAGAGAATACTTAGAATTAGCTACGAATCTATTCGAATCCAATTTTATTATAAAAAATTTATCGTGTATTAGACAAGTTCAAATAAATTTAAATGAGGTTTTGACTAAGAAAAAATCAAAACTTCAATTTTTAAATTTTTTTATTAAAGATGAGATATTTTAAGAATTCAAATACAAACTATTCTTATTATTATTTAATTTTGTAATTAGAGGAATTAGTAACTAGGTTGGGTTCATAATCACATGACATAGGGTCAATTTTGGTCTACTACCACTAGGTGTACCAACACTGCTCCACACACGATACACATGGCTATGGGGTTTGAACCATTGATGTTGTAAGGAATGCCTTAACAACGCATCTTATTGCCGATTAATTTACACCTTGGAGGTTCAAATACAAATTCATTAAACCTCAAACCTCAAACCTAAACGCAATTTGAGTCCAAAACTAACACATGTAGATAATGACAAGATCAATAATTTAATAATAAGCTCCTAATTTGATGAAGACAAACAATAGCAAAAGATGCTTTTGGCCTTTAAGGCATATCTTTTTAATGAAACAAACAATATCACAAGCACAAGATGCTTTTTTTTTTCTTTTCCAAAACTCACCCATTTTATAATTGAAATTTATTTTTAAATTCAATATTTTTAATTTTTTTAATAAATATTCTTAAGAAAAATTTAACACTTAATCTCCCAACTTTGAATAAATACCACATTTAACTTTTTTTTTCACAATAATTAATTTTAAAATATTCAAAAGGATTTGACAGATAAATACCACATTTAACTTATAACCCCCGAAGACCACGTTTAGCTTAGTATCACTTGAACAAACCTTCTACGGTCGAACATAAAGCCTTACCTCAAACTTTTTTGCCATTTAAAAAAACCAAAAAGCCACATAATTGAAAAACAAAACTCACATTAAATGAGATTGTCCACTTAATGTCACTTCTTGGTAACTCGGACTCCTTAGCGACCTACCGAAGCAATCACCCTATGAAGCAATTGGATTATATATATAAACGCTAGATGGAAGCAAAACAGAAGCATATATTTATTATTTCAGAGGACTAGCAGGATAGTTGGGCGTCTTTCGCAAATCAAGATGGCTCTGGTTGTGAAGGTAAGCAATTTTTTTCACTGCCCTTCTGTTATTTCCCTTTATCTAAGGATATGTAGCACCGATGTTGGGTAGGGTTTAATAAGCTTTTGAATTTGCACTTCAGGTTAAGTATCAGGGCACACTAAGGCGTTTAAACTTGCAACTGAGGGAAGAATTTGTGCCAGAAATAAATCTGGATGCTCTTAGAGGCAAGATCCGCGAGCTCTTCAAATTGAGCCCTAACACAGACATGGCCCTCACATACACAGATGAGGACGGTGACGCGGTCACCATGGCAGACGACGTGGACTTCCTAGACGCTGTTCGTCAGGGCTTAAACCCTCTGCGCCTCGACGTTTCGTTGGGCGCACAGACGTCGAATTCAGAGAGATCTCCCACCCCAGCGGTACAGCAGAATGAAGGGCTGGAACCGTTATTTGAGGCGTTGAGAAAGGTTTCTGATCCTACATATCATTTGAGAGCCCTGTCAGAGGTTCCCGTTGTTAACTCTGTGTTGTCATCTCCGGCAGTGGCTGAGCTCATGAGGTTGGGGACTGCAAATTTTGGGTCGCTTTTCGAGGCACAATCGCGGTCAGGGCTGAATAGGGAAACTCCTAATGGGAGGGAATAACTCCAATTCCTCTGCCAAGTATTGTTTTTCTTTTCTGGTATGTAGTTAGGGTTTATGGAATTTTCTCTTTCAAAGCTTCTATTTGTATAAAAGATATTCGGGGAACATTTATATGGGCTTTGGAAGTTTTGAATTGTGAAAAATCTGGAAGTCAGTTTTCACTCTGCAAAAATTTCATGCCTAGGTTTTTAGGGTTTTATCTGAAGGATGAAGGAGAAACTTTGTTTAAGTATGCTTTCTTTTCGGATTGCAGAGTACTTAAGTGCACAATATTATGTATGTATCTATGAATTTCCGTTTATGAATAACCGTTAACAATGATCATGGTCAAATGGTATATATCTTATTGAATTTAATGAAGATGGAGCTAAGTTGCACGGTGCTGTTGTTGCTACAATCAGGTTTTTGTTCCACATGTGTAAACACGCATGATAAATTTGATGAGTGAAATTGATTCATGGGCACTTTAACCAAAGTGGTGATCTCTTTTCATCACCGGATTCAAGGTTACTTGGTTATGTGCTAAATTAGTTAGTTATCGTAGGGATAGCATATTTTTTCTGACCAAAGTGGTGATTTTTTTTCATCACTGGATTCAAGGCTACTTGGCTATGTAGTAAATTAGTTAGTTATTTTAGGGATAACATATTTTATAAAAAAATATAACTCACTCGAAGGGTCTTAATCTATTCACTCTGCAAATGTTATGCCTGTCTCACTTATGGTGAGTTTGGAAGGATGGAGTCTCTAGAGAATCAAAATACCTCCTGTTAATTTTATACAAATACTGCTAACAATTTTGGACTGTTCTGGTATGGATTTGTAGGCTAAAAATGTGACTTTGGACTGTTCTGGTATGGGTCTGTAGAAAAAGAAAACCGTAAGTTTTGGATTAGTCTTCGAATCAATTTTTGACATTCCAATCTATACCCAAAAAAATGGATCCGGGGTGAATATGGTGCCAGCACATTAGGGGTGGAGGTAAATCAGTGCAACCATGAGATGGAGGCTGAAGTGAAAGTAGATATTAACAAATTGCTAAATTGCTGAAACGTAGGATATTAACCTTCATATTCTTTATTTTTGAAACTTGGTTTTCTAGGTCAAATCTTGATAATTGAAAGATGTTTGTTTAAATGCTAGAAAATAATGGTCACTTCCAATATGTAACTATGGAAAATAGTGAGATAGTGAAATAGGCTTCCTTAAAAATGCTTGGAAAATAGTGAGATAGTGAAATAGGCTTCCTTAAAAATGCTTGATGTTGATCACCATCCGTGACCTTTGGAGAGGTTGCTAGCATTGCATTGGTAGGGGATTTTAGTACTGTTACAAGGGAGACATCCTTGGGGTGCAGGGAGTGAGGGGGGTGCACCCCCGATTCTAGCCCCTCTCACTCTCTGCACCCCGGGGATGTAGGGGCTCCTGGTGCAACGTTTTTTTTGTCCCCGATTTGAGGAAATGCAGAGGAAATGCAGAGGGTGAAGGAGGGGTTTCCTAGATGCTCATCCCCAAATATGGGAGGCTCTTGGACTCTAGATAGAGCTTCAAAGAGGCACTATACGGGGAATAGGCTGCCCTAGAGCACTTCTAGTCCTTTGATCGGTTTTGATTGGGCCAGGTTAAAAAATATTAGTGCACTTTACATAATTGATTAAAGTTCTAGAGTACTAGGAGAGGTTTTTATTCAAGCTTTAGTTGTGAATGAGGCAGTTGGTTTGACAGAGGGTAAACCCTCAAATATAGTTACAAATTGATTTTTAACCTATTGAAAAGGGTGTTTTATAGTACTTTGATTAATATTTCACTCTTACATAATTGTATGTTAGACTTCAAAGCCTCAAATAAAGAATCATGAAGAAACAGAGACCTCAGGTCACATTTCATTATTATATGCCATGGATTCGCATTAGCTAAGTCACCAAATTAGGTGATTTTTCGCCTTCAAAATTGAAATTTGCCAATTTTTGTAGCAACCTGAATTTGTTCAGAAAAATTCACCAATTTTTATGTGGTAAACCCTAACCTAAATTTCGTCCCCCGTGATTTCGTGTATGCACTTGAGTGTTTCGTATCGGTGTGAGCTCACGACCATCTTGAGGGTTTCGTACCAGCGTTTTTGGTTGGTTCTTGGCAGACTGGCAGGTCGTGATTTGCAAGGGGTACATTTACCAATTCAATCGATGGATGGATGGATCGTGCCAAGTAACTGGAAGCGTGAGACGGACTTCACTATCCCGGGTCTTCGACCAGTTCGAAACTTGATCGGGTTGATTTTGCTGGCGTTCGGTCGAGAAGGGGTAGAACATGGATAGTAAGATTTCAATTTGGCTTCGGTCGTCATTTTTTTTTGTTATTGACATTGTAGTTTATATATATATAAAATCATTAATGTTTTTTTAATTATTATATTTAACAATTATAATATAAAAGAGAAATGTTTTTTATTATATCATTATTATTATATTTAATATTTATATATAATATGAAATACTTTTAGTTTCCAAATTTTATATTTAGAATGTATCGCTGATTTTTTTGTTGAATTTTATTGCCAAGTATTTCCTTGCCGATTTTTTTGTCGAATATTAAGATCTTCGAATTCGTGTCAAATATTAAGGTCTTCGAATTCGAACACAAACTCAAACCAGGTAACTTAGATTCACACAATGTTGAAGTATGTGGAACCATTGAAGAATTAGAATTTGGAATCATTGAAGAATTAGAATTAAGTTTTTCTACTTTCCCAAAAACATCCATTGTTATGGATGTTATGGTTGCTAATGTACTAGAGGCTTAGGGCATATTGTTGTCACGCATATGGATTGCTATGGTGGGTGGATTCATAGATATGGACATATCTTATGTTGTGATCTCGTTTCCTAATTATCAACAATTGAGGCTCTGTAAGGAGCAGTGTAAACTGTATTTTTACACGTGATGAATTGTTATTGCTAGGATTTATAATTTTTATATTTATATTTTTTTAATTTTTATAATCCCTCTGTCCCTCCATCTCCTACGAATTTCCTTGGGAGTAGTCTCCACATGTCTCCCACTCCTGCTTCCCGAAATCTTGGGGATCATTGGATTTTAGCTTGATAAATTATGTAACTCTAATGCATGTGAATATGTTATTATTAGATGATGTCTATGATATTTGTCCCCAGTTTCAAGTTGAAAATGTCAGGATTGGAATTGCTGATCCAGATTTTATGCTAAAATCTTTTCATTTTTCTTGTATGATGGAAATTGGTATGTTCTAAACAGTATCTATCACTGGGCTGTCTCTTCACACAGCCGAAAAAAGATGCCATCTGTATAAATGAGTGTGAATATACCACCGAGATTTCTTTGCTTACACTGCAGCAAAACTTGTGCATGACATTTGCTATTGTGAATCTAAATTAGGTCGAGCCTTGATCAGTGACTGGTCTTCAGTGCTCAATCCAAGACTTGCTTTTAAATATATACTCGTGCCACGAGTTCATCTGCTATATTTGTTTTGTGTTGTTTGATAGATGACCAAATTTTTTTAGTTTGCGATCCACCTGTATAAGCATGCATGCATTTGATGAGTTTCATTAAATGAATTCTCCTGGGCACTCTAGGCAGTCTAGCTACCATGGCGATTTTTTCCTCGCTTGATTACGCACCCTTGTATTTCATGTTTCCATCTTACTTAATCATGTAATAAAGATTTATTTATCATACTAATATGAAATATCATATTTTTTAATAAAATCATGACTTGGTAGCTAGCATGGTGGTTTTTCTGGTTACAGCTTTTACATCTATTATATGTTAAATATAGTGCTATCCACCATGTATTTGTTAGTTTGAGATCCCCGCCTGTACTAACATGCATGCATATGATGAACTTTGAGAGGTTGCTAGCATATCATTGGGTAGGGAATATAAGCCTCATATAGAATCATAGATTATATAAACTCTAATTTGTGTCCATAATTGTCACGGACTGTCTATTATATGTCCCCAGTTTCAAGTTGAGAATGTAAGGAATGCTGATTCAGATTTTATGTTGGAAATTTCCTCTTCTTATATGATGGTGCTAAACAAGACCATTCAGCTGGTCCTCTATTCGCACTGCCAAAAAGTTTTCTATCTGTGTAATGAATAAATCTCTGAATGGATAGGAAACAAGTGTGTATGTACCAAAAACAAGTGTGCATATACCAATATTCTTTGCCTACAGTGCAGCAAACTTGTGCATGGCATTTACTTTTGGGAATCTAAATTGGGCTTGATCTTTGATCGGTTATTGCCATATTGGTCTTAAATGCACTTATATCCAAAGTTAGATTGGTTTAAACTTTATATCTGTTTTTAGCACGCAGATCTGTACCAAAATACACATCCATTCTCAGATGTGTGTGGATCTGTTTTTGGTATGCAGCTCTGTACCCAAAATTGGATTCTGGCACATCCGGTACCCGTATTTATCTGTGTTTGGTATGCAGCTCTGTACCCAAAATTGGATTCTGGCACATCCGGTACCCGTATTCAAAGGGTGGAGGCAAAACAGTGCATCTATGAGATAGAAACGAAAGTAGATATTAACACATAGCTGAAGGTAAGATAGCGTTCATATTCTGGAAGGATTCATCCTATTAGAGATGAGGTGGTGTGTGGTTTTAATATTGAGAAATAATTACGCTGCACATTTGTGGCAACGAACATGTGTTGCATCTTACCGAATGATGAGTGCAATTTATGTTTGATGTGCATGTGTGAATGTTTGTATGTACTTGTATTATCCCCATTACCCAGATGATTTCTATGTTTATTTTAAATTTTGTTCTCTGTTGCAAAGATTGATTTCTAAGAGAGGGGCTTTATTTAATTGTTCGGAGAACATCGCTATTGTTGTTTTAGATTCCTCGAACAAGGTTTATATATGGATTTTTTTCCAATCGAGTTAAATATGTGGTTCTTATTTAATCTAGTCCACTCGAAGAGCTTATCAGAAGGGTCTTGATTTATTCACTCTACACAAGTGTCGTGTGTTTCAGTTATGCTAGAAACCTAAAAACTTGTGATTTACGGAAAATCGGGATGGGCATAAAGGATGTGAATATAGAATCATAAAGGATGTGACTATAGAATCGAATGCCCTCTTTTCTTACAGATATTGCCCTGGTAAAAGATTGAATTTTGAACCATTCTGGAACAGATGCATAGACAAAAGAACTGATTCATCCTTGGATCTATTTGGGTCCATCTTTTGCATGCAGATCTGTACCAAAAGTGGATTTGCTTTTAGATCTTTTAGGAAATGTTTTCCGTATGCAGATCTAAAAGGGCTCCAGGTTAGATCTGATACTAGCACCTTAGGGGCAGAAGCAAATCAGTGCATCTGTGAGATGGTGGCCAGAAATAGTAGATTAACAAATGGTTGAAGGTAAGATGGCCTTCATATTCTGCGACTTATAGACTGATGAGGTCGTATGTAGTATTGAGAACTACAATGCACATCTGTGGTCAAGAACATTATTTGCATCTTCTCAATTTACTAGTACAATTTATGCTCGAACTTGTGTCTGAATGTTTTTTGCACTAGGATTTTTGTTCACCTTTGTATTTGAAGCTTAGCTCTGTTTACATGATTGTTAAGAGCAAGGCATATGTTTGAATGCTTAAATGCTTGAAAATCATGGGTATTGTTGTTTTAGATCCCTTCAACAAGGTTTATATAGGGAGGAATAGTTTATATATATACATACGGAAGAAGTGAGATACTAAAACATGCTTCTTTTAGACATGGTTGATGTTGGTTGCCTCCTATAATTTTTGGAAAGGTTGTTAAGATTGCATTAATTTTTTTTATTGGTTTGAGAGAAGGGCAAGGTGTGCATTGTATATACAAGACATCCAAGAATAATATAGAAATGATTTCCACTTTATTAATAGAAAAAATGCTTAAGGTAGGGCGACGCATTATAATTAATCTTTTTATAGAAGGAAATCCACTCTTGTACACTTGCTTTTCAAGGTTGGTTGACTTCTCTAAAGCTAATCTCCAATAACATTTTTTTTCCACACTTTCATAAAGAGGATTTTATCCTTATTTATTGATCACAAGAGAATTGTAACCATAACAACCTCAACTATCTAATGGATCTTTTTTAATTAGCCCTTGTTACATTTTTAATAATAATTACTATAGTGGGTCTTATGTGATAATAACAAACATAATGGATCTTGTTTGTCTCACATTGAATAGTTTATGCTATTATTTCTCTAATTGGCCCTTCGATTCCCCATTATATTTCTAGGGAGGATCATAATGCTTCACTCCCTTTAGAAAAGGGATGTTTTCAACAATGTTCTCCCAAGGTTCCAGGACGCGGGTTTGGGGAGACGCATATTTGGGACGTGTGGAGACCACCCCCAAATTTTAGAGAAATTCGGCGGGGACGGCGGGACGCGATAGTCATACACATTTTAAAAATATGAAAAATATGAAAAATATAAATCCCAACAATAACAAACATTCATCATTCTGGAATCTGCAACCATGCAATGTAAATTCAAAGTTCAAAGTTCAAACACATTACAGGATTCATCAAGATTATCATTATATTAATAATAATTTATAAATCTATTATGTATCAATATGAATCTATGATTAACATGCACATCATATTTGATAATCTTCAAATTTGACTTTTAAGTTTTAAAGTTTTTTTAAGTGATTGAAAATGAATCAATGATACTAGAATCTAGATAGTATGATATTGCACATCAACAAAATAATTAAAGTTTTAATTTTTAATTTTAAACAGACATTGCAAATTGCAATAAATTTAAAATGACTAAACTAGTAAACACTTAACAATAAACAATAACACTAAAGGTCAAAGACATTGAAATACTTCCACAATAAGTTATATTATCAGTTATAAATAATAATCTCAGTTATAAAAATAATATCAGTTATATTATATAAGTTTATAAAATTTATAATTTTAATGAATTTTTAAATTTTTTAAATTTTTTTTTTAAATTAAGAAAAAAAATTTAAAAAAATCAAAAATATCCTCAGGAAGTCTCGACGAAGTTTCGGAGTTTCGGGGCGGGATGTTAGGAAGTGCCTCCAAGTTTCGCCACCCACCAAAACGTTTCGGCCTGCGTCTCGTCAAGTCTCGCCAAAAAGGGGACGTCCCGAAACGTTTTGGGTGGAGTTTCGGAGTCCTCGGAACGTCGAAATGCATCCCCGACCCTTCGGGACGCGTCCTTGTGTAACACTGGTTCTCAATGCTTGATGTGAGGAGGTACAACTATAAACCAGCGTCCCATGGATGAATGTTGACCTCAAGGTTGAACTAGGCCAAGGAATCATGGTCCCATGTACAAGTGTTATCCACTGTGTTGAAGTAGTCCAACAAACTCCATCTTAGCCTTGGGCCCCCCCATGTACAAGTGCCAATTTCCATATTGAAGTAGCAAATGTCCCATGCAAAAGGACTAATTGCAATAAGGGACTCATCCATAAAGTTGGGTCCAATGTCCATGTGTTGAAGCTGGGACCCCATTGGAGATAATTAAGCTCCATGAAGCTTTGAGCGTTATGCTTCAAAATCCCACCAAGGCCATATGGATCCAAATAAGTATAACTATTCAAAGCAAATTGTTCCTCCATATAGTAGTAAAATGATAGATCTAAGAACTATTACTACAGAAGAAGCATATTGGAAATTGGTAGACACCACTTGCTATTGTCTTTCCTCAAGTTTTTCTCTATGTGGTGGAGAAGAGTCATCCAAAAGAAGATGGAAGTAGTTGTCTCTGCAAAAATAACATCTATCTTTACATCAATCCTCATAAGCATCTTTTAAATCATGCCATGCATATCTTTTTTGGTTACACGCTTTAAAGATGAAAGAATATGTGGCATTAATAACATGATCCTCCTTAAGCTTAATGCAATCCTTTTTAGATTTACAATTTTTCTGTTGTATAGATTTCAATTTTGTCACCCACATCTATTCCTCCTATGGCATCTTTCGCCATCTTTACATTTTTCCATATTCTGTAATGGTTTGAGTGTGGAGTTGGATTGACTATAGTTTATTGGCTATGGTGCACGGGGACCTGCCCCCCTGTAACACCCCGGTTTTGACCCTGTTGCATTAATGTATATGATGTAAATATTATATCAAATCATGACAAGGAGCTCAAGGCCAAGGCTTTGTCACTGATCGATGTTTGGTACACAGGCGATCATGGTTGATGCCTATAGTTTCTGTGCTAAGTCAAGCACGTTTGTAAACATCATGTAAATATGCAAATTAATGAAAAACCCACAACCAATTATGTCAATGCAATGAATAATGAGATGGGGGCATGATTTTCCCAAGGATAACGGGGTGGGAATGTTAACCTTAAACCAGTTTTGGGAAAAGCCATGTGTCATGGGGAGAACCCATGAAAACTGTCAACTACCCTCTTTCTTGTTTTCTCTTCCCAATCATTTATTTTGCCAGAAGGTGGTTGAGGTAGTTATCGCTGGGAGAGGGAAGAGTATGGGCAATTTTGAATTGGGCAGAGCACCCAGTCCTGGAATGTCGTGTTTTACTTGCATGGACAAGAAAACACCAGAACCGTATGCCAGTGTTGATCCACGCGTTCACATTTTGGATTTACTCTCACGATTTGAAAGCTACGAGACATTCTGGTTCGGGGGGGGGAGTCACTCATTCATTCATTCATTCACCGCCATCTTCGTTTTCGGAAGGAGTGACATTGTGATAGCAGCAAAGCTCTACCTGTGTATATCCTTCGCGTTCTGCGAGTGTTTTTCCCTTGGCAGGACTGTGATTGCTGTGTTGCAGCATTATCTTAAACTACAAAGTGTATGAGGCCCTGTTACCCGTGTTTCAGAGTAAGCCTGTGTTGTAGAGTCTCCCTGTGGTTGTGTTCTACACCCTGGTTCAGGTTTGAACTATGTACGAGACTTAGGATTGGGAGAGATGTAGAACGTGCTTGATAAACCTAGTGTGGAACGTCACGATAAGATAAGAGTGGTTGGTAAACCTGCTATGCACATCCTGAAGATCACTGGAAGGGAAGGTGTAGCCTGAGAGACTGTGGAGCAGAGAAGGGGACACTTCCTTGTGTTGGGTGTGTAGGCAGTGGGCAAACCAGGGCAGATAGGTCTTGTGAAGGTGTTCTTAGCTCTGTAGATGAGCTCACTAGCTTAGTGATTCTTCCTGCCCATTTCCTTAGAAGCTGGATAAACCCAACTGGAAAGATGGCTTGGCTGGTAGCTCGATAAACCCATCTGTTGGCTTGGCTGTGTCTTGTTGTGTTTGACCTTGTGAGTAACCTTTAGCCGGACAGTTTGATAAACCCAACTGCGAATGCTGGCTTGGCTAGTTAGCATGATAAACCTAGCAGGGAGATGGCTTGACTATGTACAGTTTGATAGACCCATCTATTGGCTTGACTGGTCCTTCAAAGTGAATGTTGGCTTGACTATATTCAGTCTGTGATACCCAATTGTGAGATGGCTTGGCTGAGTGGCTTGTGAAACCCATATGTTGGAATGTTTTTCCTTACAGCCTGATAAACCCGACTGTGTTGGCTTGGCCGAGTGTTATGGCATCCTTGGCTATGTATGAGTCTGCCAGTGTTCCCTTATTCCTTGAGAAAATCATGCCCAGCTCGGGGGTGGCAGTGTTGCTGAGAGACTAAGGAGCACACTGGCCTATGGTTGGGAAGAACATTGCAGCGACATAGCTGGTTGCGGGACAAAAAATGTGCAAGATAAGTGTTCTTGTCTATGTTATTCTCTGCAATTGTATTTCTTGTTTTGGAAATTGCTTGATGGAATGTGATGAACATGTTGCTATGTTGAATTGATGCATTATTCCTTTGAATAACTGCAAGTATAGGCATCTATGTATGTTTTCCCATCAATGCATTTTGAACTAAGTTGCAGGGTAGATTGGCCAGATCGGTAATGGCCTAAATGATCAGATCGATCCAAGAATTTAGTGGAAAAGCTGAGTTACCTGCTAGAAATCCTCCTTTGCGCAGATTTGCAGGATTGTGGGATGCGGGATGCGGAAAGCCGTTTTGCAGATTTTGGTTTCCATAGATTTCCCTTCCGCAACTTGCGGGATGCAGGATCGCAGTGTCGTGATTTCCAATTCCCAATCTCGCAAGTCAACGTTTCTGCACCGTCGATCTTTGCGGGATGGATGTTCGCCGTTGATCTGTCTCTGATGCAGGATGCGGGATGCGGGTTGTAGGAAATGAGATTGCAATTTTTGTAACTTTCGACCCCGCAACTTTGGCTTCTTGCACTGTTGATTTTTGCGGGTGAATTATGAGCCGTTGAATTAGTTCCAGTTGTGGGATCGTTTGGGATTGTTGATTTCCGTTGCGTTTTCTCTCCGCCGTTCGATCTCCTCTGAGATTTTTTCTTGCAGATCGTCGAACTGATCAATGGAAGACGGGAGGGAGCACTAGTACAAGTGATCAATTTTGCCACGTCTAAGTGTTTTTTTTCCGTGGAAACAATTCCGTCGCAATAGAGACGACCCCTAATTTGCGTTGCAAGAGCGACAATGTTCTATATTTCGTTAGATGTCTAAGCCGTCGCTATATCCACGCCTGGCCGTCTCTGTATCCACGCCTGGCCGTCGCTGTATCCACGCTCTGTATAAGGTTTTTTTTTTTAAATGCAAACCCAGGAATAAGACGTCACTATAGCCACGCCTTGCCGTCTCTGTATCCACGCCTGGCCGTCGTTGTATCCATGCTTTGTATAAGTTTTTTTTTTTTTTAAATGCAAACCCCAGGAATAGCAACGGGGATGCTATACCTACGACGAGCAGACTATACCTGCTCTCAATTCCCCTTACCCTTTCGAAAACGCCAATGCTGCATGTGCTCAGATTCTAATATTCTTGTGTTTCTCAGTGGAGCCATGATAGGACCTCTTAGGGAATAAATCTGAAATGAGATATCTCTACAATCTGGTTAAGACAAATCAGGAGAAATTGATGTTCTCATAATCTGCTCTTCTGAAGTTGTTGAATGGACAGGAACACGTTCAACCTCCAAATACTGAATGTCTGTATTGTATTCAGTGACACCAATATTGAGGAGTTGTTTGGAGAGGCTTTAGATGAAGTTATAAATCAAAATAATAAAGAAGCATGGAAAAGGCAATACCAATGTAGTTGTAGAAAAAACCTGAATATGTATAATGTCTTACTACAGACATAACAGGGTTGTACATTCCATTTAGCAATTACAGCCTAACTAGATTACGAGGTAATCTGGTTAAAAGCAGCAGTGCACATAAACAAGCAAAAAGTTATGGTCCTAGTCAATCCAATTCCTCTCACAGAAAGGTCATCCTGCTCAGATGCTTATGTAGATTTCCGCAGTCTATTTTGCCTCAATTTGCAGAAAATCATATTATGAAAAGATCACAACAACCACACTGCAATAAAAATACTCCAAAGTGCATATTAAAAGAGTCCCTTCGCCAGAATTGGTAGAAACAAATCCTATAAGTAACAAACACAAACCATATACAACCAAGCAAATAAGCGGCTTCATAACACTGTGAATGATAAGCATGCATCTTGGTAAACCCTATATGGTAAAACCTGTATAAATGCTTTAAACTTTAAAGTCACTGCCAGTTGGTATTAACATTGAAGAAAGTTGGAGAAGGAAGTTGAAAGCAAATATTTTAAGTGCATAACATTCCAGAAAAAATATCCAAAGAATATTTCAAGTTTCACCTCTGACCTAGCTCAAGAAAGCATTCTACAGCAGAAGAAAAAGAACAACAAGAAAATAATATATGAAATTGGGAGTTGATAAACATGAAAATGGGCGTGAAAAACAAAGCAAAACAAAATCAGTTACAACATGAAAAGAAAACAAACCGTCACTTGAAACAGCTTATAATGTACAACAAATTCTGTAATAAAAGAAACGCAACAATTGTAGGAAAAGATCCAATTGTAGGAAAATATATGAATAGGCTCAGTTCGGTAACTAACAAAGTTTCATACTCATTGGGAGGGAGCTCCATATTTTTCAGATTTAGTTATCGCATCCTAATCTGATGTGGGCTTGATTTCTATTCCACTCAAACAAAAAATTTGATGTCTAATTCAGAGTGCAGCATATTACAAACAAACTTTTGAAGAGGCATCATGAACCTACCCATTACCTTAATGCCAAGAAAATGAAGGTTGAACAAAGATTGGCTCACAACTAAAACCGTGCTTGAAATTGGGTACTGATGGCCACAGGCTATAAACCACCATTAAGGGCAGCTGGGCTTTGGTGACAAACAACCATGCCGGCTTCTGGCTTCTTCAGTTTGAGGAACATGTAGATTCATCTCGTCTCCATCAAAATCCGCATTGTATGGATTGCAGACTGATTCATTGAATCTGAGAGTTCTCCAAGGCATTACTCTTGCCTGGATAATGAATAAAGAGGACAATTAATAAAAATGCATGGTAATAATACCGATTTCTTGACAATGCATATGCCAAGGTCCAAGTAGCAACCAAACTACGTACATACACAATGAAATGCAATAGTGAAACAAAGTACATAAAAATAGAAAAATTGACTATTTTCAGCTTCAGCAAGAAAAAGATACAAGTGATATGTTACCCTGTGGCACATGGTAGACATTCGATGCAGACTTGGTTGCCAGTTAAAGAGTACAATATCTCCATCCTCAAGATGGCGCTCTACAATAAAGCCATACTTCAGCTCTGCAGCAACACGTCTTGGATTCCCAATTTTTAAAGACCTATATTGTCAACCATAGTCACATTAAAATAAATTCCCAAGCTTGTGTACTTCTCAGCCTTTGGTTGAGATTATTAAAGCGCTACTCCTGAATAAATCATCATTTTGCTCTTCATTAACATCGCATAAGCAGTACAAGTACTTTCTTTGCACAATCAAATACTAAACAAATGCAGAGCACAAAATGATGACATAAACTCACTGTCTTGAACCATCAAGAGAGATGACATAATTTTCCCCAGGGTACTTTGAAGGTCCATTACTCACACACTACCTCAGTTTCTCAATATTATAGCGAGAAACCTTTTCAGGATATGTCAAGACCATTGCCATCAACATTGGGACAGCTACCTGCAAAACCCAATGTGAAATTGGAGAGACCATATTTTAGCTATGCCAATTTCATAGGATAGATCAGTTAATTAATATATGCCCATTTGAAACTGACCTCAGTAACTTTGAGATAAGGATCCGAGGAAATCACAGTTCGTCCAGTAAAATCAACACGCTTTCCAGAGAGATTTCCTCGAAACCGACCTTGTTTCCCTTTGAGACGCTGTACAAATCCATGCAATGGCTTTCCAGGAGGCTGCATACCTGGAGGTAGACCTGGAAGGTCACTGTTTATATACATGGCAACTTGAAGTTGGATCAAGTCCCAGAATTCCTGAAATTTTTTTTCCAAAAATTGTAAAAAGGGATAAAAATAAAATCACTTATAAGAGACATGACGGGTTCACTGTCAACCCAGACATATCCTTACAAAAGTGGCCACCAGAAATTGCCAAGAAATATCCAGTTAAGAGTTACCAACTGCCCAGTTAAGAGCATATTTCTTTCATACCAAAAGAAATTAACAATAAAATCAAAGCCAATTGCTTGTAACAAATCCAACACCATACAATTGTTTAGAGACAACCATTGCAATCATCACATGTTTCATAGGATTTTGTACAAAGTCTAAGTTTACAAAAGCAGATTGAAAGATTCCAGTCACTAGAAAACTTAAACTTAGTTGACTCTGAAGATTAGCTGGCATCATCTCACAAATTTTCATGAAGTGATAGAACAACAAGTATTGTTTTTATAGGTTAGTCAAGTCCAGACTAAGCAATGGCAAGGTCATTACACTACCAAAAACTGCCATTAGTAGAACCAATAGCCATGTAGGGAAATTATTTGATCCTCCACGCTTCAGTCCTTTCTGTACTGTCTCTTTGTCATTGTGTCTGATCCCCTGTGATTGCTCCTGACCAACAGTTGTGGAAGATTTTGCATCCCCATTATTTGATGTCGATTCAGACTTCATGTTTTCAGCTTTTTGTTGTTCAGAATACTTCTCCACATACTCTGGAAACATTTTTCGAAATATTGAACTGCATAAAATAAACAGATGCCATCAAAATAAATCACATAATGCAAAAAGCCAGTGTTCTCTAACAATAAATTAACATCCAAAATAGTAAATACAACTGAACTCAGACTCTTATAAACAGAAATCTCCAAAACCACGTGATAAATACTTAAGACACCAAATATAGGCATTCAACAGTAACCCTAAGATATTAAAACTCCCAATAGACCAATTTGTTTCTAACACCTTGCAGGGTAATTCTCAGGGACTTCCCAGAACTAGCTATGAGGATGTACCAGAACTAGGTCTAATTGGGAAGGTAAAGAAAGTAGGAAAGAAAGGAAGATCCAAGCAGGGTCAAAAGAAGAAAGAAGACTCATGGTCTTCTAACCAGAAGAAGAAGGATTTGACTCTTGAGCCATATCAAGTGCTTCAAGTGCAACAAGCATGACCACCATGTTTTGTATAGAAGCATAAATTCAACGCACTTGGCTCTGTGTGAAACCCATTTCCTGTAGGAAAAGTGATTTGCTTTAACTTGTATATTGAATCAAAAGATATTAAAGGGCTTCCAAATAGCCACATTTATCATGAATGGGTTCATATAAAATGTTTCTTACACTTTCTTAATCTAAGCCATTTCCAGGAACTCATGACCATCAATTCTCCATCTGTGGGGAAAGTAGGGGGAAAGAAGGGACTTGCCACTTGTATCACTGGATGTTTGTCCCCTCCCACAAGAAAAACACGGGCTCAGATTGCCATAATTATGTTGAAGTAACAATGCATTTTTTGGGTATCTTTGATAAGAATTTAGTAGTAGTAGTAAGTGAAGAAAAGTAGAAGTTGTCATTATTGGGCAAGAGGACTTCCCAGGAGGCCTAATCTGCTATATTGAGTTTAACTGCAAGCACTTACCTTTATCTCTTGGCATGCATCTAAAATCTTTGATATGCAGCTAGGATCCTTAGCATGGAGATCCATCATACCCCAGAGAACTATATCAGGATCAACAAGCCATAGCTGATGTAGGAGAATGGTACAATTAGGATTGGTACCAACAAGATATGATGGGAAAAGGGCAGCGAATATTTCATGCTGCAGCTGATTGAATGCAGACTGGAGAACAGTGTTACATTCATTTTAGTCACCATAAAGCAATAATGTGCTCAACAAACATAAAACAACTTCAAGAGGAAAAAAAAGCATTAAGACCTTGCATTTTACCTTAACTTGGGCAACGACAATTAACAATATCTCTGAATAGTGCTTAATAGGAAACTCTGATGAAAGAATAATGAAATCTGCTCAATGAGATCTTCAGAAATACTGGCTGTTGGTGCTCGTCTACAATGACCCCGAAGAAAAGATGAATAACTATAATGAAAAGCCCTTTACATCTTCCATGTGCCTTCTACCAAGAAAGATTGTGGTTGCATAGTCTCCTTGTTAAACCCTTGGCAAATCACTATGTCTACACCCATAATTGTTTTTAACTATGCAAATTTTCCAAGGAGACCATTCTTGATGGCGTTGAAGGAATTCAAAATAAGAGGCAGCCTATGCTAGAAATCAGAAGCTTCAGTCATAAAATAAAATCTATAGGGAGAGCAGAAGCAACCAAAGCTGAATGTTTTGAGATTACTGAGAAATTGATAAACTTTCAAAAATATGCAGACCTGAAGAATAAACAATGGAGGTTTTTGCACAGTCGTCATCTGAAAGTTTCGATGGGCCAATTCAGAGAATTATCCTCTGACAAATATAAAACTAAAGTCTTCAAAAAGTAATAGGTTGTCAACTAATTAACTTGTGCTTGAATACATGCACATCTCCGCCTTACAGTAACAGGAAAGGCAAATTTATATAAAATTACCTTGGCTGCCGGAGTTAGCCAGTGAATCTAACGAGTTCTTCCTCAACCGTTCATTGTGTCCCACCAACCTTCTCCTGCAACTTCTCTTTGCGTCGTCAAATTATGCAATGACATGGAATCTAGATAGGCACCACAACACCCAATTATTCATATGTATTATCAAATTATATACTTAATATGTATGGATCCATGTTGACCTACTCAGAAAAACTATGACACAACACTTGGAATTTAATTTGTGCCATAAGCCTCGTATGAAGGGATTGTTAAACATAAGATGCAGATGACTGAACTACTTACTTATACAAGTATCATAATTCATGCCATAAGAGTCATATGAAGGGATTGTTAAACATAATATGCAGATGACTGAACTACTTACTTATGCAAGTATCATCGTCTCTCATATACAGAAGGTCACCTTTGCAGCTACATTCATAGCTACCCCATGTATTTTTGCAGCTGCATTCTGAGCACTGGCAGGCTACCTTTTCTTTGCATTCATTTATATCTGATCGGTAAGTTGTTAAACAAAAATAGCATCAATAACTGTGCTAGAAATTTTTGTTTTCATCATATAGGAAAGTATCCACTTCAACATACCTTCACACTTATCAACACCGTTTCCCCTAAATCCAGGAGGACACTTGCATCCACTAGTCTGTGTGTCCTGGAGTATTGAAAAGAGTAAATACCATTTCCCATTAAAATCTACATGGTCAAGTTCTAATTGAGAAGGACAAGGGCTCTACCAGACAAGCAGAGAACATCTGTCCATCCTGGGTGCTATGCCAGCAACCCCCATTATTGATCTTGCACCGTCCTGGCCCAGCAGCTGGTAAAATGGTGATTTGGGAAAATATTAGATCATTAAAGCATGTTACACTAGAAATAGTTGTTTAGGCAAAGCAACTAGAGTCTAGACACATTACCAGATAACTAGAACACGAGATGATAGACAAATGATAATTGTCTTCGCTGAATGTAAGGGAGGATGATGTGTTTTTAATATTACAACTCACAACTGATGTGAGAGGCAAACATTTAAAACAAAAAAATATATCACGTGTTAAAGCACAAGAATAGAACAACACATTCAAAAACCAGGTGGTAATATTTCTTAGAAGCCCAATGCAAGCAATAAAAAAACTCACATTTCTAAACCTTCAGATCTACAATAATGAGTCAGATCAAACAGCGAATGAAAATATGAATCACAGATTCACAAGAAACTGCCAAAATACAATTAGGAAGTCAAAAAAGAACCTCAGGTGCCTTGTAAGAGCATGAAAATGGTTAAAGTAGTTGGTGAGGTGGGGTGGTCCTGAAATAATGAAAGAGTGCAAAGACAAAATATTTGACTTTAGTAATTTGAAGGGCAAATGCTAACATACCAAATTGGATAAACACCAGAAAAGAAAACCACAGAAGTTCGACCCAAACAGGTAACAGGGAATACAAAAATAGTCTAGGATAAAACAATTGATGCACAAATATGAAAGAAAAGTCATCCAACCTCTGCAGTTAAACAATAAGATCAAAATCCCCGCATTTTGAGAAGGAATAGGCCTCACTGGTCAACTACTGATGAAATAACAGACACTTTTAGTGGAAGAAAACATACAAAATTATGCATGGAAGCAGCAGTCGAAGCATTCTTTGAGTCTTGCACAACATACAACTATTACCAGAGACTGGATTAATTACCTAATCCGGATTCGCAGTGTCTCCAAAATGCTGCCGCTTTCCTAGCTTAAGGCACGTTAAGGAATCCCTTTGAACATCCTTGATGACATTAATGTTATCTCTCATGGGACCCTCGTTAGCACTCTGAAAATTGTCATTCCTCCCGAGTCCCACCCAAGCCAACTACCACCATATTTCTATGATAGAATGGCTATACTCAGAACCCTAAATAAAATTACCACCATTTGCAACCCCTTCTACAAGCCAACCCTTCAATAATCCAATGCCTTGGCTTTTCACAGAACCCTCAGCCAAAGGATTCCGATGAATCTTGACATCCAGAGGAAACTGTGCCTTATGATTGCCTGAAAAACTCCAGTCGTTGATGACTTCAGTAAAATTACCAGTAGCCATGAGAAGCTCAGACAGGGGCGAGGACTCATGAACCATGTTCGTCCCATGGAATAACTCCTTCCCAATATTATAACCCTCTTTTGAACAAACCCATTCAGCCATGAGTAATCTCTCATACCTATCCCCAGTCGTACTGTAAAACCCTGTGCAACCTTCCTAGTCCCAAGGACTTTTTAAATGCCAATCCTGCATCTTAGAGGGCCAGTAATGATCATGGCTGCTGCTGCTGTTGTTACCACCACGATTTTCCATGGAATTTGAGTCCATATTCTTAAAAATGACTTCTTCTTCACAAGACCAAAACTAATCCAAGGAAAAATACATATACATTTTCAGGCTCTTTTCACATGATGAATATTACCAAATCTAGTGATCCCATATTTGCTTCGATTTCCAAATCCGGGATGATTAAAATACTAACCTTGTTGTCACAACAAAACTTCCATGAGAGCAATACTCCCCAGAGCCTCGTCCAACAGACCCGCATCAGAGAGCCCCTGAATCCAACTGATGTAGGTAAAAACATCTGGGGCCATCCCCTTCTCAACCATGAGAATCTGCAATTCTATGGAAAAATCAAGCTCGCCCATTTTACAGAGCCCATCAATCAAAGAAATGTAGATGACAACATCGAGCTCGCAAACTATGGCCACCATCTAGTAGTGAATGTTTTCATGTGATGTGTTATTGGTAGTGTGTCCATGAATTGGGAACCCTTTCCATGGGTATAAATTGGAAGGAATGTTTCATGAACTATTCTATTTTTTTCTCTGTGTTTCTATTTTTGTAGTTTGAAAATGTGATTATGCGAAATTAATTAACACATAGAGATATAGATAAATTTTAATGGAATGCACGAATAATCATGGATTCTTTGGATGAATGAAAGTTTTTTCAATAAGGATAATTTATAGGTAGAGATGTCTCATATATGGTCTTGAGGGTAGGCCCATAATGAAGACTAGTTACTACCACATGCATAGACAAACATCTCTGCTTCATCATTCCCATCAAATGGGAGTTATCATCATCCAAGATCACTTGACTGCTCCAAAACAATTCATTGGCTGAAGTCTTCTTCATCGCAGTTGTGTTTGACTGAGGAAAATTCGTGGCTAGGTTTTTATTCTTTATCTCTTCCCTAGTGTGGCAGCTCCAAGCCTGCTAGGCTTCTTCCTTCACAGCACATAGCAGCTCACGGTGGAGGGTAGTCTCAGTGGTGAGGAGCAGTAGCATCAGAGCTGCTACAGCTCACGGTCAAGGCTTGTTACAGCAGCAGCAGCTCTCGGTGGTGAGAGCAGAGCTCATGGTGGGGGCTATCTACAACAGTAGCAGCTCACGGTGGTGGGACCAGAGCTCACCGTGTGGAGTCTGAGGTAGCAGCAGCAGGCTGCCAAGGTAGAAGCAGCCCACGAAGGCAGCAGCAGGCTGCCAGCAGCCTTCACTGAGGTGGCAGCAGGTACAGGGAGGTGCAGTAAACATGGCAACAACAATTTGGTCTTAAAGGAGGAATAGCCTTTCCATGTATCTTCAACGCCCAACCCATCAGCCTTCATTATCCTATATGGTCCATCTCTTATTTAGACATGCTGCGATTGGTAGTTTTGGTCATCTTTTTGGATATAGCTCTTTACTATTTAGTCATGTAATACATAAAAGGTTTGCCATAACACCATTTCCAATCCTTCCAAGCTGGTCCCTGGCCATCCAAATTTACCTTGAACAGAATCAAATCAGAAATAACCTTGCAAAGTTCTAGAAAAGTTTGCTTGTCTGCCTAGAAAAGCTTGCTTGTCTGCTGTTGGCAATCTTTATGTAAGATTGGTTTCTCTTTAATTCAACCACTGTCTCATCTCCTTATCCCACAAGTCTCTCCAAGGGTGGAAACTACTCTTGGCTAACCTCTTTCATAATAAAAAAAAGGAATTAAACCAATCCAACCCCTCTTACAGAAGGTTGTTCAGTTGTCTTGCATAAATACTCAAAACCATTCTATTTTACATATCGACATTTTTTGTCATAACTAAATGAGCTATTTTGGATGTGAACTCATTATTTTGTTGAGTAATAGGAAAAGTCATGATCCTAGGCTAGGCCCTTTGGATATTAATTGTTTCATTGTACAAGGTCACTTGTGTTAAATAAGGCCTGATTAGAGTAATAGTGAACGGTCACTTGCATCAAAAGTTTGTACATTCACCACTAGTGGAAGCAACTTTATGGAACAACATTGGTACTTCTGCTACACTTGCAATCTGACTGTTTCTAAAGGGTGATGTTCTATTTGTGCCAGGGTGTGCCACAGGGGTCACAGAGTTGTTTACTCTCGTTTAAGCCATTTCTTTTGTGATTGTGGAGCAGGAGGGGTAAGAGGGACAAGCTGCCTCTGCTTTCTGAGCTTTCTGGAAAAGGGAATAATGTTTCAATAATGTATACATCTCTCTATAGAGTCAAACTTTAAATTTAAAAAAGTTACACTTCATCTGGCTAATACAAGGATACTCAAATACCATCTTGTCACTTCCAGAATCAAAGCTTCAATGATAAAAGGTTAACCACAATAATTATCTGGAAAAGAGGAATAGAAGCATTTGTCCTTTTAGCTTGGGGATTCTTCATATAATGGGACTCATCAGCAATGACAATCTGTAGAAAATATAACAAAGCAGAAACCAAAGGAGTTACATACGTATATCACATTTGCAATGCATAAAGAGAATTGGCATATGCATAATCCAACTGAGTTTTACATGCTGCTAGCTTAAAACACTTCAAAATTATTATTCTGCATAAGAAATATTTCGATCTCACTAATTGAACATCATCAAATGTTAAAGATTACTTAATGGTTCATAAGTTATAACTAATGTAATCTATAATAATAAAAGGTTTGACTTCTTTAGAAATCAAATAGGGTTTTACATAAACATGTTGCAACCAAAACATGAACTAGAAAGAACAATCTTGGAGGAATTTGAGTTTATGGGTACACTGTTAAAAAGTGAATACAAAAATACACAGGGATATGTGAACTATTATAAATTGAGTCATTCAGTACAACAAATGAAATCCCCTTATATTTCATTCATAGAGTGGTTGTACGACCTATTTTACCAGCAATCGTAAATACCACATCCTCGAACCAATGAAATGTAACTGTACAGGAAGACATCATACCAACATGTAGATGGTACTACAGCTAAGAAAATGTTGTGTTACAATCTCTTACCTCTCTAAAATTCTAAATAAAGGGGAGGTGACCACTTGAAAGTATACATGAAGATATAAGATATGCTAATATTTATATACTCGATAATAGCATATCTCAAATTGTTACAAATTAGTTCCTCCTAAGACATTATATTAGAAGATAAAATACTAATTGGAATAGATAGCAATAGTAAATAATAAATATCACATCCATGAACCAATCAAAATGATAATACCAAAACAAAATAGAAAATCAGATATAATAAAAGCCATATATCCAACTACTCCAACTACTTTATACTTGAAATGAAGCAACTACACGAAAACACTGACCAATATTCTTGTACAATTCCCCTTGGACAAATCATCAAGAAGATTGAATTTGAGTCTTTCCCCAATTATTTCGACATTTTACACTCCAATCATAACCAGAGAGATTCACCTCAATACACACCAAGACAGTCATTTTAAAGGCACAGCAGAGAGATTCACCTCAATACAGACCAAGACAGTCATTTAAAGGCACAGCAGAACACGGGAACTAAGATGGAGAGTATTCCCGTATGTGTATAGATAGAAAGATACATGGATGGATGGGTATAAATGTTATGTATGTATAAGCTACAATAAAACATAAGCATCCAACCAAATGTGACTACTTGCAGAAAGTTAATACATTCATGAAAAGAAATTTGCAACTATAGATGAAGGAGGAAACACTGGGCACTACATATGCATTGAAGACACAAAGATCTTCTCAAAGATAGACCACTATGGAGAAAGGAAGATATGGGAGGCTATAGAGACTGAACTGAATCATAATAATATTGACAGAGATGAGGGATGGAAAACTAGAGAGGCTTGAAAGCTTATAAAAACATGAAATATAATAAATGATAATTGACTCCAACAATGAGCATTAAGGTCAGCCTATAGGGTTTGATTATTACATGTTGGATTTATTATTAATATGAGGACTAAACAACATTATATTCTGAGCCTATTTGACTCCTGAAGATGGTCCCGGCTTTGGGATTGAAACGTCAAGAATTTTCTTAACATCTTAAAGCAGTTTTCCTTCTTTCTTTCCAAATATTCGATGCATATAATGAACAACCTGAAGGAAACCTCTTGTTGAACTATCATATTATGTGGACAAAAGAGCACATAGCAAATTAGATGGTGCAGTTACCTTAAAATCACTGTTGACCAATATCTCTTGTATCTTGGATACAAGCTCATATGATATTATGTTGAAAACACCATCAAGCTAAATAGTCTGTTTACCAGATGTCTGTACAATATTGAAGTTCCCAATTTTTGATCCTGACCACTATGACATCACAACCTAGACATCAATGTGCCCTGTTAGATCAAGATAATATAAGACCAAATCCAGAGAAAATGCTAAAAGACACGCAAAAAAATAATGAGCGGTTCAAATCTTCAATGATCACATGTTCTAAACATTAAAACTGATTATGAACAAAAATACAGACACATTTGAACAATCGCACCAATT